>CM076850.1:90986470-91566470 GCA_039519185.1 Astragalus membranaceus
TTAAATTCTCCATATTTATTATCCAAACAAGTTAATTTAGTTTGAAGCATTTAAATTGCCCCTATAAAATAACCTCATCCAAACACACACTCAGAGTATTTTACTGGAAGAGAAATCTTATCACTAGGTCAGGGGCATTGGTCTTTGGCAAGGTGGATGTGGCTTGAGTCCCCAAGCACCCATCAAGGAGCGTGGCCCTATAGGTTCAGCCACTAGGAGCAAATGTATAGTGATTTGAGAATTACATGGCATATTCTCCTTCCTTGTATAGGTTCAAACGTGGGCAGTTTCATGTACCGCAATTCTTTGATTTTGGCACACATGTTTCAATTGCTCAAAATTGGGTGTGATTGTGCAATTTTGGTTATTCTATTTTAATGTACCTTGAACTTTTTAAAACTTTTAAGCCAACTCAAATGATAATCGGATATTACTAGTACCACTTAAACTAAATTATGTATCACACATAACACATGAGATAATATAAGAAAATAGCGAAAATTCTTAGGGTGTGTTTAAATGGAGTATTTTTTCGGGGGAATTGAAACATTTTAAAAATATTTAAATTCTTCAAAAAAATTACATTACCCCGAAAAAAGTACTTCATCCAAACATATGTTCAAAGTTTAATGTCCTATTCAATATAACTTTTAACTCTATTTTCATAGATTTTGATGAAAACAATTGCCGGACATCATAATAGCAACAAAATAATGGAAACAAAAAATTCAAGTTCCATTAAATATATTATTTTTTTGACAAGAGCTAAATATACAATTTAGACAACTTAGAGAATAATTTAAATTGGGTAAAAATAAGTACTTTAAGACATTTTATTAATCTACATTTGGGCCACCAAGAGCACTTTAACTAAGTAGTCTTTTTTTATTGGGCATTTCTTATTTACATGGAAATTATGTACTCACAAATAAATGGGTTAACAAATAAAACAAAAGTGGATTCACATAGAATTGAACTGAACTAACACACATTAGGGTTGTTTGTAACACCCCTTTTCTACCCGCTAAGTTGTTTGTAAAATCAGAGTTTCAAATTTTTAATTACACCACAAGGGATGTCACACTTACTTCGTTAAACATCACACGCCAAATTACTCGCTTTTCGAAAACAGTCTTATAATACTTTCAAAACGTCATTGTCAATTAAAATACAACTTCACAGCGGAAAGTCCAACAATTATACACAGTCTTGAATAAACTAAAACAACGTTCTATTCCCCCCAAGTGTTACATATCAGAGCAGACGACCCGACTCAGCTAGCGAAGGTTCCTAAGCCTTCACTTGAGCTCACCTGCACGTTACCGCATAGGGGGTAACATTCAAACAGAAGGGGTGAGTTCATCTAACCATATAATAAAGCATATGATAAGCACTAAGCTAGAGTTTATGACACTATATCGGCCACACCACGAAACATCAAGTCAATCATCAAGGATAAAACAGTCAATTCCATCAGCAAGGGTAAACAGTCAATCTCATCATCAAGTTACTCGGCACAACGAGTCGTCACAATGTCATGCAGGAGTATGAAATGCAACCCACTCGCGGGCATATGCATGAGGTACCTTTTCACAACGTCGCTTAGCCTTTTGGGCCTCATCGTCACTTAGCCTTTTGGGCCTCAAACGTCACTAGGTTTATGCATATGGGATGCATGAGACACTATGACATGCACCACGCACAAACGCACAATCACAGTCAACTATGTGACCCGTCACTTACCAATTTGCCAAATAAGAGGCACAGCACCTGTCAATTCATAATTACACACAACAACGTCACTTAGCCTTTTGGGCCTTATCGTCACTTAGCCTTTTGGGCCTTATCGTCACTTATTCATAAACATCATCAATTCAAACAATAGCCACTGAGGGCAAAAACGTCATTTACTAGCCACCAAGGGCATCATCGTCATTTACGCATCATTATATCAACAACATTGGCCACTAAGGGCAAAAAGGTCATTTAACTAGCCACTAAGGGCATCATCGTCATTTACACATCATCATCAATAATATTGGCCACTAAGGGCAGAAACGTGATTTAGAACATCATCATTGACACCAAAAAGGTTTTAGACACCGAACACAATTTTGCAACGCAACAACAACGACCATCGGGGCAGCCACTTGGGCGCCCAGAACCATCAGAAAATAATAAATTTTCGCTTTTAAAAATAGGACACACAGATAGACAACGAAATGGGCTTCACAACACTTTTTGAAACGTTTAAAACGGACACCCGAGTCAAAAGTTATCACGAAAACAGTTTTAATGAAAAACGGCAACATCCTGAAAGTGGCGCCCAGGCACTGGGCGCCTAAGACACAACTTAGACATCCAGAAGATCCACAACGCTCGCACACTGACACGGCGCTCTTGGCGCCCAGCGCCTGGCGCATGGCGCCTGGCGCCCAGCAAGCACAATTCAGCACAACAACAAGCACAATTCAGCAACACAAACTTCGGCTCATGCGCCCAGCGCAAGGGCGCCAATTCCTGCAATGCAAAATTCAATCAAAAACGCAACAACTTGGCACGGGGCGCCCCACTCAAGGGCGCCTAATTCTGCACCTAGACAACAAAATCCAGCAACATCATAAACACAAAAAAAGTGGCGCCCTATGCGCCTATGACACCAACAACAACGAATTCGAGCAACACAAATTCCTCAAATTACATACAACTCATACAAAAAACTTCAAATCGCATATCATCCGTAAAATAACATCACATTTATCTCAAAATCATCATCAATCACAATTTCTCAACAACAAGTTATCATATGCCTAGGGTTCATCAATAATTGCTAAAAATACATACAACGGCATATATAGAGCCTACCCCTACATAGTCCCCATCATAAACCCTATTATAGAGAAGATGAGACCCACCCTTACCTGATATGAAGCGTCTTCTAAGGGCAAATCTCTACAGAGACAAATTACGTGTTCTCAAGCGTGAATCGATTCCAGCAGGACAATGATTGACTCGAATGCGTACAACCGTGCAACAACAACAATGGCAGTACAAAAGTCATATACTAAAAATATTAAAAATACCCAATCACTCTTTTAATGGATTAACTACAAAATCCTTCTTCCATTGTGAAAATAGTTAAAAAGAATATATTAAAAATAATGCTAACTAAAATTATATTAACCAAATCTTAAATACTTTCGAATTTAGGATATTAAAGTATTTAAAATCCTTGCCCAACGTTAAACTTATCTACTTGGGCAAGTCATGTTAATATAAGAAAATCACCAATATAATAATATATTACTTTGATTAAATTTGGATAAATCATATATTCATATGTATAGGCATAGCTTGATAGTCAATATATAACTTGATATAAAAGCTGCAATCGATAGATCAGTATAAAAAAATTGATATAAAACTCTTCACTTATATTGCTCTAAAGAATTACATATATCAAAAGTTACTAAAGTTCAGGTATAAATATATATGTATGTATACTCGTTATATCATGTTGGGCAAATACCTTTTATGACCTCTATAATATCTTTTCAAAAAGACAATAAAAAAATGATGATAGTAGGGTATAAAGGCGTACCCACTATATAGGAACTGACAAGGATGACCTAATGGAGAGTTGTTCAAACAGATTGTCGGCAAACTACTGCACTATGCATATTAGCATTCTTCATTCTCCATGTTTAGATAGTTCCCTTTAGAGATTTGTGCAAAGGTGGGTAAGGTAATATGGA
This sequence comes from Astragalus membranaceus, assembly GCA_039519185.1. Classification (NCBI taxonomy): domain Eukaryota; kingdom Viridiplantae; phylum Streptophyta; class Magnoliopsida; order Fabales; family Fabaceae; genus Astragalus; species Astragalus membranaceus. The sequence goes on from CM076850.1 coordinate 90,990,226, forward strand.
ATACTGGATCAGCATAACTTAGTGAAAGGCACAAATTGTTTTAACAGATTTTCTGGTTGGAATTGAATTTACGATATAAAAGAGGTAAATATGAAGAAATATGTTTTGTCAAGGGATGGATAGAAGAAGGACCGAGTGAAGTGCGGCTGCTTGCAATTTTCTTGATCAGCACACGTTGTGTATGATTTGAGTGTGTGGAAACTAGGTTTTAAGAAAGGATTAGATAGGGTGGGTAATAGAAAGGCCCAACAACTAACTCTTTAACTCAAAATAACTTCTCCAAATACCAATTTTGCAAATACAATTATTTTATAAAATAATAAAATAGAATTACTAATTAATAGTATATAACAGTAATTTATAAAAATATAATTAAATATCAATTCAACATGTATTAAAAGTTCAATTACTCATAAGACCTTAAAACCATGGAAAGGATCTAAATCATAAAATACAAAAAGTAACTACATATTAAGAAAAATGTCATTGACAAAAATTCGGGTGTTACAATACTCACCACCAGTCAGCTGAACTACACGAATTCCTTGTAATGTAACAAAATTTACTCTTAATATCACCTAAAACCAAAAATTTTAGGCCCTTTTTCATTAAAAAATTTGAGGCCCAAAGCCCTTGCTTTAGTAGCTTGGGCTTTAGGCCAACCCTGATTTTCATTTAAGAAATTTAATGATAATTGGGTGGAGGGGTCAAAACTGCACAATCTCAATACTTAACAGACTCAACTCGCGCAATTAGAAACCTAGTAAACTAAAATTTTATAATTTTGATACTTTTTAGGACCTAATTCACAAAAATAAAACTCAAAGGGACCAAAATTTCACTACCCAATGTCTAGGTGACCAAAAGTGCTAATCTTTAATTACTTTAAATTAAACTTGATTTTACTTCGAATCTCGATTTGGCTGGAGAGATAAAAAAAAATTCCTTTGGGGTAAAACAAATTTACAGTAATTTTCGTCAAACATTCTTTTAAAATAAAAGTATTTATATTATTTTAAAATAAAAATGTCTATACTTAAGTCACTCCACTGCAAACCTTATTTTGATAAAAGAAACTTGCTCTTCAAACTCATTTTTAACTATATATTTGTAAACTCAATTTGAACTAAATGCCGTTCTTTCAAAATCACTTTTAAAACATATTGAATAACTATAAAGCCTAATACAATCGGCAAAGTCAATATTGTTAAGCTAGATTTTTTCGTGGTTATTCGAATTCAAACAAGAAATCTTCATTTTGTGTGTATGAGTTTACGAGTGATACTTGTCACTCCTTCTAAAAAAAAATAAGATTGAGTTCTAGAATAGGCAAATGAGAGGAGATCAAAGGGGGCGGAGATATGGAGATAGGCGATCTGAAGAGGGAGAAGAAAGAAAGGGGAGAGAGGAGATGAGAATATGTTTTCTCTGATATGTATTCCCCATTTATTCTCCAATAAATAAATATGTTTTCTCTCATTTTTATGTATTAATTACAAATGTCAATTTATATCATTTTATATTTATATAAGTTGTTCAACTGCTAACTTTACCAAACACTTTAATATTTATATAAGTTGTTCAACTACTAACTTTACCCATCACTTTAATTGTATCTATTAGTTTATCTGATATTCATTATCAGCTCATGTTATTACTTTCTTAAAATAAAGAACCAAACAAAAATTACTCTTTTTTTTCGTACAATTTTCTTATTGGTAGAAGAAAAATGACTTAAATGGAGTACTAATGTTCAATTACGTTGCATAGTTGATTACCAAGTGTCATATCACATCCAATAAATGTAGATACGTATGACGGAAGTAAAATGTTGAACGCATACGTTCCATTAAATATATTAAATTCACGTATGACGGAAGTCGGTCAGCATTGTACTCTTTAATTACTACTTCATCCGTTTCAATTCAAGAGCATTGTACTCTTTAATTACTGCTTTATCCGTTTCAATTCAAGTGTCCTCTTTGCTATTTTTTTTGTTTCAAATTATTTGTCATTTTAGAATCTCAATGCAATATTTATTATTTTTTTTTCAATAATACCCTTATTTTTATCTGTATTTCCAACTTTTCCATTTCTCTCTCCTCATAATAATAAATGGGTACTTTAGTCCTTCCAACATAAAAAATAGCATCTCCAATCATTTTCTTAAGAACCGCGCATAACCTTAAATGACACTTAATTTGAGACGGAGGGAGTACTAACTAGCCCCAATGTCGCCGAGTTACCGAAAACCGAGCTGAGTCACTGAAGAGTCAGGATCTACATTTTACTTCCGTCATACGTATCTACATCTGACTTCAAATTTTCTTTCATTCGTATCTACATCTAACTCCTGAGTGACTAAAAATGGAAGATGACTCAGGATCGGCGGAGTTACTGAAACCTGCAGAGTCACCGAGTTGTTTGAAAAATCGGCCGAGTTTAACGGTTTACACTGAGTTAGGTGCATCTCCGATCCAAAATGCAACTCGAACCGCCTATGCATCCGGTTCCCGGTCGGGCCGGTCCAACGAGCCGGTTCGAGCCGAGTTTTAAAACACTGGTTTGGACCATTGTTGACTACCTACAAAGTGTTCCGATGTTTTCAATAAAAGACTTATGCCACTTATATTTAGGAGCAAATTTCGTACTAGACAACACCGAGTTTGTCCAATGTAAGAATCGAACTCAGGAGCACCAAACCGACCTCCGTGTCCCAGGGTAGCTTATGCTAGTGGACCAACGTTGTTGGTTTGTAAAATATGTAGTCTAATAACTGTGAATAAAAATTAAATAAAAAAATTATAAAATTATAAAATTATAAAATAATATTAACAAAGACGTTGAAATTAAACATCCATATATAATAGGAAGAAAAATCTAAAGAATTTTAATAACTTAATTCATTATCAAATGTAAATATAAAAGTATCTATCACATATTATTATTGATTAAACGACAGAGAAACAACTTTTCGGGCTAAAGTGCTCCCAGTGTCCCTTATCTTTATTTAAAGTAACGAATTAGTCCTTTATGTTTTTTTGTCCCAAATAAGTCCTTTATCTTTCAAATTTTTGACACATAAATCCTTTTATGTTAACAGTGCTGATTTATGTGTCAAAAAAAAGGATTTATGTGTTAAAAATTTGAAACATAAAGGACTGATTTGGGACAGAAAATGATTTATGTGTCAAAAATTTAAAACATAAAGGACTGATTTGGGACAAAAAAAAGATAAAGGACCAAATCGTTACTTTAAATAAAGATAAGGGACCCCGGGAGCACTTTAGCCCAACTTTTCGTTTTGCCGCCAATTGTGGTCCTATCTGACTCGAGGGATGAGTCTCCACAGTTGCGCGCACTGAGGATATCTAGTTTATACCAAAAAGAGAAGCAACTCTAAAATAGTATAATTTCACTTTTTGTTTTAATTATTATAATGATCAACTAATTTTGTTCAAGTCATATGTTCAATTAAGCACCTAAAATGCAAAATTAAAATCAACAACATTTTGAGAACTACAAACAAAGTTGAAAGAAGATGATTTTTTATCTAAAAAAAGTTGAAAGAAGATGATGGGCGGTTTTATCGTAAATGCTACAACGCAGTACTCAACTATAAAATAAAGATAAAAATATAAACACCAATTTAAATATGCGTATTATACATGTTGGTGGGAAATGACCAAAATAAAGAAGATAACACAAATAAAAAATGAAACGTTGGAAAGTGAAACATGTGGGTATCATGCAGGATTGGATGAAAACCACCAATAATGTAACATCCCCAATTTAGTTAATTTGGTTATTCAAAAATTAGCATGAAGTCATGTTTAATTAATTAACTAATTTAAGTGAATTAGCATGATTGATTTTATATGAGATGGTTGTCATGGGTTAGATAAATTAATTATGTGCTTGTTTGCTAAACTATATTAATTGTAAGAATTATTGAATTTGTGTTTGAGTAGAAATGAATTAAAGTAAGATTGTGGTGTGTTGTTCACTTAGGGGTAATGTAGTCATTTCCCCCTTCCTTTTACCCTCAGCTGAGAGCATTTACTTCACCCACTCTTTTCCATAAAAACCACACCAAACACAACACAAAACGGCCACAATTGAAGTTGCTGAAAATTAGAAAACATAGAGAGTGAGAGAGAAAGGAGAGCCGTGAGAGTGAGAGGGAAGAGAAGTGGGGAGAAGTCCTTCATTCCTTAATGCATGTTCAATTTTTCTTCACCATTTCAACCATTGTCTTCTCCTCTACATGCTGATGTCAAGAACACCACCAACGAACCCCTCATTCTCTTTACACCATTTTCGAAACCAAGCTCCATTTTGGAGAGAAGTGAGTTTCCTAGCTTGCATGTGATTCCAATAAAGCTCTAGGAGTGGTTTGAAGCATTGCAATTCAGTTGGAGTGTTGTTTGGTAAGATTGAGTAGCTACATTCGAATTAGAGGCTGTTTTGGAGGGAACATAGGAGCTGGTTCTGAATTGAAGTAGCCTTTGGGAGTGTTTGAGGGTTTGATTTCCAAACTTGCATGTGAGAAGAGATGGGCAAGAAGGGCTGGATGTGACTTGCATGTCAAATAGGGAGCTCTATTAGAGAATTTATCACCCACATTATCGTTTGCAAGCATTTGGGTGAAGTCTAGGAGCTGGGGTCATGATTGGAGCGTTCAGGTGAATTGTGTTCGAGTGGAGAGGGTTTTGGAAAGTCTCGATTTTTGTGATTTTCATCACAATAGGTGAGTTCTATACTCGCTTAGGGATTTATTTTTGAAAATGAAATTGCATATGTCCTGAACCGAGTAATGTTGCTTCTCGTTTCGTGAAAATTTCGTTTAAACCGTAATTGCGAAAATGTGCATTTTGCTATTCTGAATATGGTGATTGAATGATGAATAATTGTTGAATTGTTGATTGTTTGGACTGGATACAGTGCTATTATTGAAGGTTAATGAGTTAGGAATCAATCGAAGTTTGGACACAAAATGGAATCAAAATTTGCACGAAATGGCATTTTTGCAAGTCAGGCACGGACCGTGCTCCCCTGTGCACGGGTTATGCGCTTCCTTCTGTTACATGCTTGCGAAATATCATTTCGCACACGGACCGTGCGTCCTTCAGCAGGGGTCGTGCGCCTGCTTCTGTCCCAATTTTCAAAATGTGTCCAAAGCCTTTCTAATTGATTCCAAACCTATTCTAATCCCTTCCCCAACCATGTATATTGATTAAGCAACCATAATTTGTGGTATGTGCCTACGTTTGATTGAAGTATAAAGGATTTCCCCTAAGTTATAAATTTAGGTGAAATGAATTGGTTAAATCAATGTAAACAAGTGTTGTTTACCTTTATAGATTGGTTAAAACATTGCTTCTTTGTGTTTCATTGATAAATGGACTATGTGTCCCATGTGGTTGGGGTCAAAGGAAGTAAAAATAATAATGCTTTGATGTTGAATGTGATTAAGTTATGTTTTATTGATGTGATATGAATTTCCCAATTTGTGTTAATGAATGATAGCCGAATAGGGTTTACGAGTGAGAACACACAAACTTATGTTAATGCAATGGACTAAACGTTCATTGAGGTTTTGGTAACCAATGAAATGACTTGATATTGTATCAAGGTATGTTAAATAATGAAATGATAATGTTTTACATGATATTATTCAAGGTATGTAATGAACTACTTGATGTTGATCAAGGTATGATAATTAATGTAAATGACATTAATTGGAGTGACGACCTCTACGAGATAGCACACTAGGGGAGGGAAGTCATGATCCCAAAACCTAGGCCCATCCTATGTTCGGTCATTGATGAAAGGATTAATGGTTTGGGTTCACCGGGGAACTGAAACTACAAGTCTTCGGTGTTGTGTTAATATGTTAAAGATATGAAATGTTCGGCCACTGATGAAAGGATTAGTGGTCTTGCCAAGTATACGTAGTTATCAAGAAATGGTGCTACGAGTTAATAATGAATCATAATGAACCGCGAGTGTGTACTAAGGGGTCTCGATAGGACTCACTGAGATTTGTAATCTCACCCTTTAATTGTTGTGGTTTTTATAGAGAAACAGGGAAAGTCAAAAGCAAAAGAGCACGATTAGCCGGTGCACCATATGAAGGTCATGGAGATTGCTGAGAATTTAGTTTAGGGTTTATGTTGCTTCCCTTGTTTTCTTTGTAATTTTGATATTATGACTTGTATCGGTATTAGAAGTTTTAAATCGTTTCCGCTATTTCTGTATTGGATATTGGACATTAGGATGTGGGAAGGAAAATAAAATATGGTTTTTATATTAATTATGTACTTCTAATTGAAGGTATGAAATATGAGAGATCGCTTGATGAGTTTTTATCAAGTTTTAGTTTTGTTCAATATCTAAAGACAAGAATTTTACTCTAATATATGACTTAAAGTATATTCTAGTATTTCTTCGGCGGTTGAAATATTAGGGTATTTTATTATGGTATCAGAGCAGTTCGACCTAGTCGGGCTTAGTGACCTTACGGTCAAGAGGTTTATTAGATCAAGTTGGTTAGGGACTTAGACAACTAAATGTCAGAACCTTTCAGTATATTATGTGAAGTATTGAGCCAGGATCCACTCAATGTTTCATGTGAGTTACTGAGAATAATGACAATTGGTTGCCTCAGCCCCGAAAATGTCCGAAGCCCTAAACCATAGGATTTCTAGCCTTCTCGTTTCATCAGAGCGCGCAGCAGAAGCAGAGGGCTACAGATGACATTCCGGAACAATAGATAGGCATCCGTGATGGTTCAAGGAATCTGTTTAGGAGTAACCGACACTGTCAAATCCTAATTCATGTCCAACCAAGTTTCTCAGTTCCCGAGATAATGTCTAGTAGTTACCCTACCTTGTAACTCAGGTTAACCTAAACTCACGCCACCGTTTATAGAAATCCTTCGGATAGTCTCGAGTCTAGGTCAAGTACCTTTTCCTCAGAGCAACCCTTATTAGAAGTTATGAAGCCAGGTTAGTAAACCATAATTGCATAAACAATATTGGCAAGTAGAGCCACCCAAGGTTTATCAAATTAGTTCCTGACCAAGATTTATGAATTGGTTCCCTTCCAAGAAGGGGCTAGTATGCAATGTCGATAGAAGTAACCTTATTGCAATCCTCCGATTAGGAGTATGCCAGTTTCGGTCTGTGAGATACTTTCGCTAGTCTTCCGACTTGTTACGTTTTATTCGTAACTTTTAATCCAGAACCCCAATTTTTAAGTTCCGAAATGCGTTGGAAAGCTAACGAAAATGTCTACACGTCTAAGGGTATTTTGGGAATGTATCATTAATGTTAATTCTAAAAGATACTATTTTCCGACCTTAAGCCATTAAACACTGAGGTATTCGTAGGAAATAAACCTCGAGTAGTATGGGAAATGGGAAGAGGATTCCCCAACCATCCTGACTAAGTTCTTAGACACCGGGTTAGGATAATATCCTTTGTAGTCTTAAAAAGGACTATCTTTCGGAAATTGTTATCAGTAGTTATAGCCTTTCAGAAATTGTCAAAGTCTATGAAAGTCCTAGACCATTAGGCATTCCGCTAAATGTTGTCAAAGGAAAAGTTCAGTTCACCTAGGTGATGAATGTTTTATGTTTGTTCTCTAGGTAAGATGAGTTCCGAATTGGTTGACTATGACAGTTGTAATAGTTTCATTTGTATTGTTTATGGAATTCGGATAGATGGAAGGACCAAAGGAATGTTCGAAATAGTTGGAATTCATTTTCTGAATCAAGCCAGGATGCACTAGTCGTGTGCCCGCTTGATTCCTTAAAAGAATCATTCGTTTTTCGCGTTTCTTTGATGCTACAATTATCCCAATTCCGTGCGCAATCCAAAGGTAGCCAGTTACACCTAGATTAATAAACAATTCCTTAGGAGTAAGATGAAGTCTATAAGCTCTAGTAAGCCTCTTTTCTTCGAAGGAGGCAGTTATGTTTCGACAAGGAGATCCCTATTGTCTAGAACTCCTCATACCTTAATGTCTAAGTATTGGAGATTCGAAGAGGATAGTTGTTTTTTTTGAAAAACCGTATGGTTAGTATGTTTTCAAGACGCCGTATACTAGAATAAGATTATTGTGTCTTATGGTTAAGTACTCGAGACCAATTTATGAGGAAGGGAGACACCCTTATTAGTATTTTGGGTTTAGTTGACGAAGCTGACTCCCATGGGTATGTAAAAACATTGTTTTACGTTCAAATAGTTTCAAACAAAATTTTTATAAAAACCCTACCCACTTACGAGTCGGTCGCGAACAGTGACTGTTCCCGAATCCAACCCAAAACACTAGAGGTATCTCCAAGTGAACCAAAAGGCGATGTTCCAAATCTTGCTAACCGCAAGAGTGGAGTTTGAGACGAGTGCGCTAGTGCGTTAATTGATAAAGAAGGGCGGAAGTATTAAACGATGTATAACCTAGTCTCCACTACGATGGTTGAGTCATAGATGTTAACCCATGTTGGGAAGATTAGAAGTAGTCGGTTTGACTCTAATCGATTCGACAAGTAAAGGCGAAATAATTGTTTTCAATATTCTATTGGTTGAATATCAATAGAATAAGGATGTGCTGAATTTTACATTGTTCAAAATTCAACACGATGTATGAAATTGCAATGTGGCTAGGATTTAACAATCCTAATGTGTATTAATGAGTTTTCACTTGTATCATTCTTGATTGATGTTTGGGTTGATTTGAATAAGATGCATGCTGGTTGCTTAGAATGTGACTGAATTGAATGATAGAGTATTCCATATTGACACAAAGTAATAAATGAATCTGAAAGTGGTTATAAGATTTGAAGTTAAGTTACATGTTTTCTGTGCATTGTATATGTAAGATATTACTTTGAACATCAACGAATGACTGAAATAATATATTCGATTTCTGATGAAAATAAAAGAAGTACTTGATTAATTATATAAGTGTTAATTGAGTTGATTGTTGGTTTAGTAATTGATGTTTATGATTGTCCAAATTGATGATGATGATGATGTAAGTGCTGTAGTTGACTTAAATTAAGTTAAGGATTGATTGGGAACGAAACTCGAACTCGACGCAAAATAAAAATTTAGAAAATTTTTAAAAGACACATTTCTGCTATCCGTGCGATGCGAATTCTTTCCCAATCCTTTCCCTAACTCAACCTAAGTTACTCTAACCCTAGTGAAACTACTTGATGTACGATTGTGCAATTCAAAAGATTTTCCCCAACAATTGTAATTTTCCATTTCACGTGTGAAGTTTCAATTTCGAAAACCCGAGTGTGTTGATACCGTTTATTTTAAAAGTAGCACATTGAGTAAAGCTATTTTTCAAGTTGTGGTGAATTATCGTTCTTAGAGGAAATGTTTTTAAAATATCGTTGTTTGAAACACTAGTGAAAAAGGATTTCTACTAAATTAAAGTGAAGTTCCTACCAAATTTCAAATCTATTTTGATACACCAACCAAAAACTGTTTCGAAATAGACGGATTTCTCTTTGTTAATCTTACAATTGATTAAACACTATCGATTTTGGATCAAAACTGTTAAGTAAATGTTTTGACGTGGACCGAAAGGATAAGAGGATCATCCTTTCCTATAAGTTATCACTCTTTTGCAAAATTCCTCATCCTAAAGAGTATTTTTCCAAATATGTAAGTCTAGCTATGTATGTAATAAGATTTTCACTTTATTTTGATTGGAAAAGTAAGTGAAGTTTAAAGAGATTGCTTTCTCTCAAGTATGTGTATAAATGACACCATAGGTGTTAGAGAGAATGCCATTCTCGAAGTAGTGATAGATAAGACTTGATCGATTTTGAGGACAATTTTTTTTTAAGTTGGGGTGTATTGTAACATCCCCAATTTAGTTAATTTGGTATTCAAAAATTAGCATGAAGTCATATTTAATTAATTAACTAATTTAAGTGAATTAGCATGATTGATTTTATATGAGATGGTTGTCATGGGTTAGATAAATTAATTATGTGCTTGTTTGCTAAATTATATTAATTGTAAGAATTATTGAATTAGTGTTTGAGTAGAAATGAATCAAAGTAAGATTGTGGTGTGTTGATCACTTAGGGGTAATGTAGTCATTTCCCCTTCCTTTTACCCTCAGCTGAGAGCATTTACTTCACCCACTCTTTTCCATAAAAACCACACCAAACACAACACAAAACAGCCACAATTGAAGTTGCTGAAAATCAGAAAACATAGAGAGTGAGAGAGAAAGGAGAGCCGTGAGAGTGAGAGGGAAGAGAAGTGGGGAGAAGTCCTTCATTCCTTAATGCATGTTCAATTTTTCTTCACTATTTCAACCCTTGTCTTCTCCTCTACATGCTGATGTCAAGAACACCACCAATGAACCCCTCATTCTCTTTACACCATTTTCGAAACCAAGCTCCATTTTGGAGATCGAGAAGTGAGTTTCCTAGCTTGCACGTGTGTTGCACCCCGAAAAATCCGGTTTGGACTTCTCATTGTACAACGTGGAAAAAGTATGAAGCCGCCATCAATATTTTTATTTAAAGATTAAAACATTGAAAAAAATGTCTTTTCAAGGCGGATGGTCTTTCGAAAACTAGAGATGTAGGTTCGGGGGTCGATTAGGTGCGGGGAAGGTGTTAGCGCCCCACACCTCCTTTCTACCGAAAGGGAACCTTTAACTTGATGTGTGGTTTTGACGGAGTTGATTTGAAACGATCGTTCTACTTTTTTTTTGAGAAAGTGTTTTTGAAAACGGGGGAAAGAAGAATCTTTTTGGTATTTTTTGAAAGCGTGCTTGACGGGGGCGAACCCGCTCCTACGTATCCTCAAATGCAATGAGGAAATCAAAGCTACGTAGTTCTTGGTTCTTTTTGAAAACTTATTGTGAAAATGATTTTTATTTGTTATGCTTGACGGGATGTGACCCGCTCCTACGTATCTCCCGGTGCGATGGAGAATTCAAAGCTTACGTAGTTCTCCTCTGTCGAGAAACTTTGGTGTGTTGGTGTTTTTTATTGCAGGGGTTCTCGGGCTTGAACTGTACAGCTCACTCTCCCTAAAACATAGACATCCCCGCCTGTACAGACGACGTGCCCCCTACTTATTGAAAATGATTTAAATTATTTGAGGAAAAGATTTGTTGTGAGGTTGGTTGCTTTTATTTGAGCAAGTATCTTAGGCTCGCACGAACTGTACAGCTCGCTAATCCTAAGACGCTAACCAACTCGGATATACATCCGACTTGATTCCTTACTCATTTTTGAAATAGGGTTCAAGTTGTTAATTACTTGCTGTAATTCTCGTAAGTATCCCAAGATGTTTGAGTTGTACAACTCCGATCTTAGGACGCTAGTCAACACCGGTCGTACGTCCGACTTGACTCCTTATGAGCTTTCAAAAGGGTTTGTTATTGATCTTAGAAAGAATTTGATTGTCTTATGAAAACAACTTGAGAAAAGTTGAGCTTTGGAAAAAGCTTTGGAAAAGAATTGATTTGAAGAAAGGGGAAGAGAGTTTGAGGGTGATATTGATCCCAAAGAGTTTGTTGGGATGGCGTGGCATCCAAAAGAAAAAGAAGTAGAGAATTCAATCAATTTCCAAGTCAAGAACCAAAGTGCGAATTTTAACAAATTGCAAGCAAAACAATCATCAATGCAAGCATAGGCATACACATTACCAATTATAACATTTGCGCACAAGGATGACAATTAGTCTCCAACATTTAATGGCATGCATATGTAAGATCAACATTAACCACATAACTTGCAAGAAAGAGTACACAAAGTGGTGATGCAAAAATTCAAATCAATCTAGGTATCAACACATGATAAAGCACGAGGTTGAATCCCTTTTGGTAATCCTTGACACTTGGAACAATGCACAAGTGCATAAGTGTCTAGTCCTTTTACCAAATCATCAACATGGTGCGTGATTTATAAACAAGTTCATGACAACAACAAGTTTCAAGCAAACAACCATCAAGATTAAAGCCTAATTTCAAGTAAATACAAGATTACACAACCAAACCCCTCACAAATCTCTAAACCCTAATTTATTTGAAAAATGCGAAATGAACATAGACTCTAAACTTCATTTTATTCATGAAAACAACAAAATAATGCAAGAGAAACAACATAGATTAATCTTTTTGACAAAGATTCACATGATTAAGCAAAGGAATGCACAAAAATCACATGAACCCTAATTTTTCCTAATTTGCGAAATGCAATAATCTTCTAATCATCATTTTATTCATGAAAACAACAAGAAATGAGTGAAATAACAACAACACACAATTTATTCTAAAGGAGAGAAGCATTCCAAGCACCCAAGCCTCCCGAAGTGCTTGTCAAAATACTTGAAATCCCTCTCTCACTCAACAACAACAACTATGCTAACATTATGACATTAAAATGCAATGGGATGCCAAAATGAAGTGATGATTTACATCTTTGATGCTAAAATTGGAAGATGATGCTAGGTTTTAGAGTATACCTCAACTCCAAGCTAGAATAAGGAAGGAAATGAGATGAATGAATGCAAAACCATTTTAATCTACTCTTCAATCTTCAACTTTGAACTTGATCTTTGAATTTGAAGGTGAATCTTTGAGAAGAATGCAAGAAGGATGGAAGATTTAGTGTAGGAAAGGTGTTTTAATGGATGATTGAGTGAGGAAATTGAAATAGATGAGGTGAGGGAGGGGAGGAGATTTCGGCCAAGGAAAGGAGAGGAGGAGTTGATTGTGTGCTAGGGTTTGAGAGTGAGAAATGAGGCCAAGGGTCCTTTGAAAGGTGGAAATGTGAAGGTATTTATAGAGTGTGTTTAGGGTTAAGGGCATTTAGGTCTTTATGCATTAGCAAGTGCTCTAGGATTTGATTTTAATTTTGAATCAAAGGCTAGGATTGAAGTTCACATGGATTGGGGATATTGAGAAAGCACAAAATGAGAGAGTAGTAGAGAGGAGAGGGCGTGATGTGTGTGAGGGGAGAAATGGGAGGGAATTTGCAAGTTGTCAACTGTACAATTGTACTATCACATGACCATTCCATTATCTCTTCATTTTTTGATTATTCTTTTTAGGATAATTGTACACAAATACACCCAATTTAGGCCACATACTAGGAATCTTAGGAATATGCCATTTTATGAGATCACCATGACCAAAAATATCATAAAAATATCATCTTGAAACTTTTGTAGAATATTCCTTTTTGATGCCTTTTTTGAATTTGAATTTGAATTTTTTTTGGTGCACAATGCATGCATGCACATACATACACATGACCAAAAACGTTTTGCCTCAAATAAATTTCTCTAAACTTGCACAATGATTTGTTTTGATGAGAAATTATCCTATTTTGTAAAATGACCAAAATACCCTTTTGCCCTAAAAACCTTGTTTTTTCCCAAAAATGCATTTCCACTCTAGAACGCATGCACAATATTCTTCACACACTTCAAAATGATGCCACATCTTAATTTATTCATTTTTTTGCGGAAAATTAGGGTTTTAAACCTAGGCGGACAAAATTAAGGTATGACAACGTGATTCCAATAAAGCTCTAGGAGTGGTTTGAAGCATTGCAATTCAGTTGGAGTGGTGTTTGGTAAGATTGAGTAGCTACATTTGAATTAGAGGCTGTTTTGTAGGGAACATAGGAGCTGGTTCTGAATTGAAGTAGCTCTTGGGAGTGTTTGAGGGTTTGATTTCCAAGCTTGCATGTGAGAAGAGATGGGCTAGATGGGCTGTATGTGACTTACATGTCAATAGGGAGCTGTATTAGAGAATTTATCACCCACATTAGCCTTTGCAAGCATTTGGGTGAAGTTTAGAAGCTGGGGTCATGATTGGAGCGTTCGGGTGAATTGTGTTCGAGTGGAGAGGGTTTTGGAAAGTCTCGCTTTTTGTGATTTTCATCACAATAGGTGAGTTCTATACACGCTTAAGGATTTATTTTTGAAAATGAAATTGCATATGTCCTGAACCGAGTAATGTTGCTTCTCATTTCATGAAGTTTGGACACAAAACAGAATCAAAATTTGCACGAAATGGCATTTTTGCAAGTCTGTGTAACAGGCACGGACCGTGCGCCCTTGCGCACGGGTCGTGTGCTTCCTTCTATTACATGCTTGCCAAATATCATTTCGCGCACGTATATTGATTAAGCACCCATAATTGATTCAAATTTTCAAAATGTGTCCAAAGCCTTTCTAATTGATTCCAAACCTATTCTAATCCCTTCCCCAACCATGTATATTGATTAAACAACCTCAATTTGTGGTATGTGCCTATGTTTGATTGAAGTATAAAGGATTTCCCTAAGTTATAAATTTAGGTGAAATGAATTGGTTAAATCAATGTAAACAAGTGTTGTTTACCTTTATAGATTGGTTAAAACATTGCTTGTTTGTGTTTCATTGATAAAAGGACTATGTGTCCCATGTAGTTGAGGTCAAAGGAAGTAAAAATATTAATGCTTTGATGTTGAATGTGATTAAGTTATGTTTTATTGATGTGATATGAATTTCCCAATTTGTGTTAATGAATGATAACCGAATAGAGTTTACGAGTGAGAACACACAAACTTATGTTAATGCATTGGACTAAACGTTCATTGAGGTTTTGGTAACCAATGAAATGACTTGATATTGTATCTAAGGTATGTTAAATAATGAAATGATAATGTTTTACTTGATATTATTCAAGGTATGTAATGAACTACTTGATGTTGATCAAGGTATGATAATTAATGTAAATGACATTAATTGGGGTGAAGACCTCTACGAGATAGCACACTAGGGGAGGGAAGTCATGATCCCATAACCTAGGCCCATCCTATGTTCGGCCATTGATGAAAGGATTAGTGGTCTGGGTTCACCGGGGAACTAAAACTACAGGTCTTCGGTGTTGGGATTATATGTTAAAGATATGAAATGTTCGGCCACTGATGAAAGGATTAGTGGTCTTGCCAAGTATACGCAGCTATCAAGAAATGGAGCTACGAGTTAAAAATGATGCATAATGAACCGCGAGTGTGTAGTAAGGGGTCTCGATAGGACTCACTGAGATTTGTAATCTCACCCTTTAATTGTTGTGGTTTTTACAGAGAAACAGGGGAGGTCAAAAGCAAAGGAGCTCGGTTAGCCGGTGCACCATATGAAGGTCATGGAGATTGCTGAGAATTTAGTTTAGGGTTTATGTTGCTTCCCTTGGTTTCTTTGTAATTTTGATATTATGACTTGTATCGGTATTAGAAGTTATAAATCATTTCCGTTATTTCTGTTTTGGATATTGGACATTAGGATGTGGGAAGGAAAATAAAATATGGTTTTTATATTAATTATGTACTTCTAATTGAAGGTATGAAATATGAGATATCGCTTGATGAGTTTTTATCAAGTTTTAGTTTTGTTCAATATCTAAAGACAGGAATTTTACTCTGATATATGCCTTAAAGTATATTCTAGTATTTCTTCGGCGGTTGAAATATTAGGGTATTACAAATAAAATAGAAACACCTACAGAAAGTTGAAAGAATATGATGAAGGTTCTTTTTGTAAATGTGGCTGAAGGTCACATGAATAATATTTAAATTATAATTATAGATTAAATAAGAAGATTATAAAATTTAAAGGGAACCTTAACAAAGACATTGAAATTGAACATCCATCGATAATAAGAAGAAAAAGTCTAAAGAATTTTAATAACATAATTCATATTCGGCAAATGTAAATATAAAAAGTTAACCCATAGTTAGAAAGAAAAGAACACAACACAATTAGAAAGTAAAATAGTTAAAAAAAATTCTAAACCATAAAGTACACTAATACACACTGCTTAACATATCACTTTATGTATTTTGTCATGAAATTAAATCTTTTCTTACCAAACCGGTTATTGAGGAACAAAGTTTGCATATTTAAACAGTTTAAATTTTTTCTGAACGCTAAAGTACGCGGAAATATACTGTTTATTATCGCACTTTACGTAATTTGGCATGAAGTTTTTTTTCTCACCAAACCGGTTATTGAGGAATAAACTGTGTATTTGAACCAGTAAAATTTTTTCAGAACCATAAAATACACCAAAACACACTATTTAGCATATCATCTTACATATATTGTCATGAAGTTAAATCTCTTTTTCACCTAAGTGATTATTGAGTAACAAACTTCGCGTATTTAAACAGCTAAAGTTTTTTTCATACCATACACTACTCTTTAAAATCTAAAATTGGAAAAAATAGAACTTACGAAAAAAAACAAATAGAACTTTTTTTTGGTTCGGACAATTGCTGGCTACCCACCGAGTGTCCCAACGCTTTCAATGAGTTGATAGCGGATAGCTAATAGCAGATAAGATAGCGAATTGAGTTTAAAATGTTCGGTAAAATTAGCAGTTGAACTAGCTTATAAATATAAAATGACAGACATTTGTAATTAATGTTCAAATATGAGAGATAATATTCATTTAATGATGGACAAATAGATAATTTAATTAAGAAACAAGGGTAGAAGTTAGAGAAAAAATGAAACGATATATAAGATATAAACTCAAATGCTACTACTTCAAGTAGCGTTTAAAAAAATACTATAAGTTACTAAAAAATTCTATAAGCTAGTATTGTCAACACTTACAAAAGGCTAATCCGCTATAAGTTAGCGATTTGACCTCACCAAAGAGAGCCTTAGTTAATTTGTTGTGCTTACTTTATATAATTACTAGCAGGATACCCGTGCATACGCAGGGTAACATCGTGCTCTTAGTATAAATAAACTCATACATAATTTAATTAGTGCACACATACAAAGATAAATTATTAGATTTATTGTCAAATTAGATATTTATATCAAGAGAAAACTACATATATTTGTCAATTAAAAAAATCTTTCAAGTTGATAAGAAATGAAGTTTCATAAATTAGAATATTTGCATCAATAAACATATTTTTATCGTTACACAATTACTAATAATATAGTAATAATGTAGCTCCCGTGGTGAATAAATATACAAAGTATAATAAAATGTGTAATTCAAAAAGAATATAAAATCAAAGATTTTATAACATCTTCTCAGTAATGAAATTATTCCAAGAACATGTAACATTTTCCCGTTATAACTCAAAAACAGAATATAAAATAATTATTTTGACAATGTTTGACGTTCCACCCAATTTTCTAAAAATATAATTGAAAAAAAATAAATCATATAACACAAAATATTCTAAAAATAATTTTGAATAGTAAAGTTAATTTATATGCTTCTAGTCAAATATCTTTATAGTATTTTCAAATAAAATAAAGATTTATAACATTTTATCAGTACTGAAATTATACCAACAACTTGTAGCGTTTCCCCGTTGTAATTCAAAAGCAAGACATAAAAAATGATTATTTCGAAAATAATCATTTAAAAAATTAAAGACATTTATAAAGAGAAAACATAAAAAATAATGATTTCTTTAATGTGTAGCATTCCACAATAAAGAATCATATATTATGAAATTATACAAACATGTAATTTTTACCCGTTGAAACTCAAAAACAAAATACAACAAATCTACTTCACTATAATAAAATAAATGCTAGGAAAATGTCTAATTTTGACATCTTAAAAATCTGCCATTTGTCCAAAATTGGGGGCAATTTGGTAAATGATCTGCAAAAATCCAAAAAATCGCAGCTTTTTGCAGGAAAAAAAAAGCCTGACAAAAAAGCTGCAAAAAGAATTACCAACAAAGGCTGCACATGGACCAAAAACGAAACAGAAAAAATTATGTGGAGAAATAATTACCAACAAAGCCTGACTGTTGCTGGCGCAGAAGACGGAAATTATGTCAGCAATAAAGCTAAGTACTAAAGCCTCACAAAAAAACAAAGCCTGACAACAATAAAGCTGCCACCAATAGAAAAAGAGGGAGAGAAACAAAAAAAAGAGAGATAATGTAGACAGAAAATGAGGGACGGAAAAAGAGGGAGACAGATACGTGGATAAAGGAGAGAAAGCAAAGAGTGGGAGAGAATATCAGAAAGTGGGTTTCAAACGATTTTTTACTGTATTTTTTCACGATCTGAGGTCTGTGAAGAAGCTTATTCTTCACTTGCAGAGATTGTGCAAAGGCTAAATGAACGGGTGTGATCTTGCAGTTGCAGAGGCTAGAGAAAGTATTCAGATCTTGAGTTTGGATAGGGAGAGTAGAAGATAGGTGATGAGTGGTGAGAGAAGGAAAACAAATTAAAGTAAAAAATGAAGTTGTCGAGAGAGGGAGAGTTGATGTGAGTGAATTAAGAGAGAGAGAGAGAAAATTAAATAGTAGAAAGTAAGATGAGTGGACAGAGAAATCCACTTTTGCTGTTGGTTGCAGTCATTTGCAGCCTTGATAGTTGAGACTGATCTCTATTATCTATTGACCGTTCAGTTTTAGTTTTAGATGAGTTATGTTTTTGACAACCGCATCCGCCCACTTATAACCATTAACAACCGTTTTTTTACACTTCCTACCCAACACCCACATCCGACCTGCCCGTGAGAGCAATATCGGGCTCGATTTTATCGGGTCGCGGGCGGGTCGGAATTTTTGTCCAGCCCTACAATTGTGAGTACTATTTTATTTTAATAAAACATTTTTATTATTTGCTATAAATCAATTTAAACTCTAATAATTTTCCTGCCCCTCGAGGCACCTACAAATCAGCAAGGGATTAGTCACCGCGTACAGATGGTGGATACACTGGTCTTGACCAAAAATTTAAACTCTAATAATTGTCAAAAAAATTAATTACTAACAAACATTCTAAAATAACATTTGTAAAATAATTTAATTCTTTAATTTCAATGCTTAAATTAATATTAAATGATCTACCATTTACTATACTAAAACCAATCAATTTAACCACTATCAAATTTCCAAAATAACTTTCATCCAATTAATTTTGTAATTTAATTAAAAAGGTTACATTTATTGTAAATAATCTAAAATTGTCTATTTACAATAATCAACAAAAATTACTAAAACCAATTAATTTAACCATTAGCAATTGTCAAAAAAATTTAACCACTGTCAAAAATTCCAAAATAACTTCTTTTTAATAATTTAATTTAGATGATTAAATTAATATTAAGTGATCTAGAATAAAAAATATAAACAAGTGACAACGGGAGCAGCAACAAGAGACTAGCAACAAGAGAGGCAATGAGAGAGGCAACAACGAGAGATTGGCAAGCCTACAGAGAGAGGTAACGGGGAGCAGCAACGGCAACGTGAGCGACAATGAGAGAGGCAACAAGAGAGGAAATTAAAAGAGAGCAACAACAAAGACTGGCAAGGCTGTGGGGAGCGGAGCGGGGAGCGGTAACGGCAACGGGAGAGGCAACAAGAGGGGCAACAGGGGTGCATATCTTATATTGAATCTAAAATTTACTATTTACTATAATCTTTCTATTAAAACTACTGAAATCAATCAATTTTTTTGATAAAAATTAAAATCAATCAATTTAACCGCTGACAATTTTAAAAAAATTAACCACTACCAAGAATTACAAAATAACTGCTTTATTATTAAATAAATATGATTAAATTAATATTAAATCATATAGAAAAAAAAGAGTAAACAAGTGGCAATGGGAGCGGTAATGAGAGACTGTCAATGGGATCAACAACGGGAGTGCCAAAGAGAGAGGCAACAAGAGCACTAACTGGATTGCCAACGAGAGCACTATCTAGATTGCCAACAAGAGTGCCAACGGGGGTGCATATTTTTCCTTAAATCTCATTTTCTTTTTTCTTCATTTTCACTCCATTATTAATAATATTAGAAAATACCGACTTTTTTTTTAACTTTTTCCAACACAACTATTTTCCAACAAAGAGCGCCAACGGGAGTGCCAACGGGAGTGCTAACAGGAGGGCCAACGAGGATGCAAACAGGAGGGTCAACGGGGACGCATATTTTACCTCTAATGTCCAAATACATTATTATGGATCAATGTAATTCTGATTGTCAATCTCCTATAATTTCTCCGACTCAATATAATTTTCATTTGTATGTTATATGACATAATACCTATCTCTTTCCACTTTGAATTTCAAATCATACATTTTGGACATTGTTCACAAGTTATGATTATCTTCCAAATTACTATTATGACTTCATGGCAATACACCGACCATATGCACGGGGTAAAATACTAGTAATACAAAAAATAGTTATACCAGTAACATGTAATTTTTTCCCGTTGAGGCTCAATATTAAAATAATTATTGCGTGAATGGCCATCAAAAATCAAAGGTAATAAAATTTAATAGCTACATCTAACGTTTACCATTGGAATTCAAAAGATAATTATAAAAGTAATTATTCTAATTGTATTTAATATTTTCTTGTCGAGACTTAAAAGTAAAATATTAATTTATTAAAAATAAAGACATTCATGAAAAATAATATAAAAAAATATTCCGTGACGACATCTATTCTTTTTTCATCGAGACTACAATGTAAAATAATAAATATTTTTTGTCTTACACATGTAAAGATAGTTTATAGATGGATAGATAAAATATAGATTATGGTAATGAGTGTTTTGATTAAATAGGTAATAGATAAATTAAAAAAATTAAAATGTGAGAAAAAAAATGGAGGGATATATAGATATATATATATATATATATATATATATATAAATATATATATAGAATAGTGAGAGAGAGAGAGAGAGAGAGAGAGAGAGAGAGAGAGAGAGAGAGAGAGAGAGAGAAAAGAGAAAAATGAGTTTTAAAAATGAAATAAAAAATTAAAAGATGATGTGAGAGTAGGACACACAAAAGATAAAAGTGAGAGGGAGAAAGGAAAAAGTGAGATAACATAATTTGAAATAACATATTTGTCTTTAAAATTGATGATGTGTCAAATTTTTAGTAATGGGTAATTTAGTATTTTTGGTAGTAGAATAATAGCTTAGATTACTAGTATTTTACCCGTGCTAATGCACGGGTGATACTGTATTTGTTATAATTTGTAATGAAATTATAAATACGTTAAAAATTACAAAATGTAATAAAAGAAAAAAGAAAAACTCGATAACAAAAAGTTAAAAAAAGTTGACATCTTCTTCTAATCTTAATAATGGAGTAAAAATAAAAAAAAAGGAAAATCAGATTTAATATATGATACACACCCCATTGCCGCTCCCGTTGTCGTTCTCTTGTTGCCTCTCATGTTGTCGATCCCATTGCAGGTCTCTCGTGGCTGCTCCTGCTGCCGCTCTCCCGTTGACTACCCCATTGCCTACCTCGTTGCGGCTCCCGTTGTCAATTTCTAGTCGCCTCTCCCGTTGACACTTGTTTGTATTTTTTATTCTAGATCATTGAATATTAATTTAATTATTTTAATTAAGTTATTAAATAGTTTAATTAAAAAAAGTTATATCGGAATGTTTGATAGTGGTTGAATTTTTGTTTTTGTCAATTGTTAGTGGTTAAATTGATTGGTTTAAGTAGATTATAGTAAATATTTTGACATTTTAAAAAAAATTGTTTTTAATATATGAAAGTATTAAATTAAAACTTTCAAATATCAAAAGTATTAGAATTGTTTTTAATATTTGAAAGTATTGGATTGAATTTTTGATAAAAAAAGTATTTGTTTGAATTAAATAGAGAGAGAGAGAGAGAGAGAGAGAGAGAGAGAGAGAGAGAGAGAGAGAGAGAGAGAGAGAGAGAGAAAGAGTTTGAATTTAAAAAAATGGCTTAAATATCATTTACCCCCTGCAAATATAACGTTTATCCATTTACCCCCCTGCAAAAAAAAAAACTCTCAAAACAAACATTGAAAATATTAAGTGTTTCTAGTTACCCGCTGCTGTTAGTTTTAGCTAACAACGTTAAGGCTATGCTGACTTTGCAGGGAGGTAACTAGAAACACTTAATATTTGCAAGGGGATAACTAGATCCCACTTAATATTTGCAGGGGGGTAAATGGATAAACGTGATATTTGCATGGGGTAACTAGATCCCAAATGGCAGCCAAAACTAACGTTGTTAGCTAAAACTAACAGCAGGGGGGTAACTAGAAACACTTAATATTTGCAGAGTTTGTTTTGAGAGTTTTTTTTTTGCAGGGGGGTAAATGGATAAACCTTATATTTGGAGGGGTAAATGATATTTAAGCCAAAAAAAATTAAAAGCAATTGTAGTTGACGTATGTAGTGTACATGGTCAAAAATACTTTTTGCGCGCAAAATACAAAATGCGTCTCTTTCTCTCATGCAAAAATGCAAAAGCAGCCAAAAAGCTTTTAAAATTAGCTTTAAAAGTTTCGTTTTTTAACGACATTTTTACCTAAATGCCCTTAAAAGTGGACATGTGGCATGTTAGAATGTCTAAATTTACCAATTTGCTAACATTTTTTTTATTATGTTAATAATTAGAATTGTTTTTAATATCTGAAAGTATTAGATTGAATTATTGATAAAAAAAAGTATTTGTTTGAATTAAATAGAGAGAGAGTTTGAATTGAAAAAAAAAATTAAAAGCAATTGTGAGTTATGACGCATGTAGTGTACACATGGTCAAAAATGCTTTTTGCTGCAAAATACTTTTTGCTGCAAAATACAAAATGCCTCTCTTTCTCTCATGCAAAAATGCAAAAGCTGCCAAAAAGCACCAAAAAGCTTTAAAAGTTAACTTTAAAAGTTTTGTCTTTTAGCGACATTTTTACCTAAATACCCTTAAAAGGGGACATGTGGCATGTTGTTAGAATGTACTACCCCGAAGTGTGACCTTCTAGGTCGAGGATAGGTCCTAAAGTAGGATCAAATGAAGTTAAAGTTATGATTTGATTGCTCAAGATTATGAGTTTAAGGACCAAGTTTGGATGTTCAAGTTATGGATTTAATAAGGACCTTGATTGTACTAACACTTGTACAAGTGTTATGGCTTAATGGTATTTGTGCTAACTTGGTTGTTAATGCTTTATTTATTATGAAATCTTTATTTATGAATGTGATGCTGTGTGATTGAGTATAGTAAAATGGGGGGAGGTGTAAACAGAAAACAGAATTCTATGCTCCACAAACCCAACCCATTGGCCCAATATTCTTTTCACATTCCAGCTGAACAAGTGAATGGATCTTTCATTCTCTTCATTTGGAAAACAAAAACAGAAACACAAGGGAGATCTTGGGAGATAGAGAGAGTTCGAGTAGAGTGAGGAAGAAAGAGCAAATCCAAAAATGTTGATCCCTCATTTCTTTGATAACTTTCATCTCTCTATCTTTTGGTTCCACTCATAGCACCAAAAACACCTTCATTAAACCCTCATTCTTCTTGACTTTCGAATGTGTTGATGCTTGGAGGGTTAGGAAATTAAGTTGATGTTAATGCATGTGGGTGAGGAGCTGAAGAATCAAGTGTAGGAGTTGGTCCTTGAAGTTAGATCACTCAAAATCTGAGTTTGAGAACTTGCATTGTTGATTTGGGGTTTTCGAAGCCTTATTTTCGTTTGTTGAAGAACATTGACATTGTTGTTAAGAAAGTCACCTTGCATGTGAGGTTTGAAGCTAGGAGTGAACTTCTAAGGGTTGTATGGGTAGAGGAGTCACCAATTTGAAGTTTTGAAGTTGGCATTAATGATTTGAGGATTAGTGGAGCTCATCTTAGCAAGGAGAAGGGTATAGAGGGCTGTCAAAAGAGCTTTGGCTTAGGGAGCAACACAATAGTGAGTTCCTCACCTCTTCTTAAGATGATAGGGTTAGGTGGCATGTTTATCAATTCCTTACCATGTTTAATTGTTTGTTGAATTTTGGATATGATGAAAAGTGTGTCTATTCGGAAATTGATTGTTGAATGTGTTTGAAAAACCGAATTGGTTTGATTGTTATGAAAAATGTGAGTTTTGTGCGACTTGTTCTACATTCATGCTTAATATGATGTTGATTGTTTGCTGGGATGCTGGAAATTGCTTTGGGAGTGGTTTGGGTGCAAGGGGATTGAAGGACGATGAATGATGAATGATTCAAGAATAGAAGAAAGTGAAGCAATTTCTAATTTTTGTTTTAATGCATGTGAGAGGACTAATGCCCTAGAGATGGATGTGAGAGGAATAAAGGACTTTTTTTTATGATGCATGAAGGGGATTAATGCATTTAAATGAAATAATGAATGAATAGTTTTTTTTATATAATATCAAAGTGATATTATTTTCTTTTTTGGTCTATGGGTATGCGATGATACATTTTGAACAAGTATATAGTATCCTTATTTTTTTCTCTAGATGATGAGATGCGTGATGGTGGAATGATAATGAGATGCATATGAAAAGAATGATTTTATTTTAATATAAATGCATGGTGATTTTTAATCATGTATTTTCTGGTTAAAAGACTAACTATATACATGCAACGAGGATAATATATAACCAAATAAAATGCCCTTTGTGTCCTAGGCAGGTTATGTCTACATTTGGGATTTTATACATATCATGGTCTAGGGTTACTTTTGTGATCATTCTTCTGGGTGACTCTAATCAATTCCTCACAAAGGTCTTCAGAGCTAAAGTCCCCTTTAAGATATTATCCACAACGATGAATGAGCATCAAGTGTGAGATACCATAACGAGACACACTCTGGTTGAGACTTTCGTGAGAGTCAGACAGAAAATCCAGAATGACTGTCACTAATCGTCTCCACTTATCCTAAGTTTCACACAGACCCGGGTATAAGGCCCCACTCAAAAGTGTATGCAAAGTGTAGGTGATGTGTGTGATAAGGGCAAAGTGCTTAGACTACCCAACCAGCAAGAAACACAGATACAACAACCAACAATCAGATAAAGTTGTCTACCCTAGGGTTCAAGAGAATAAAGACAATGCACATAAATAAATTCAAACTTCAATAAACAAACATAAGGGTAAAAACAAAATATTAATTTAAAATAAATTACACATTTAATTAAATTGGTTTGACTCACTTAATTTTTTCCCCAATGAAGTCGCCAGCTGTAGCGACCGAAAAATCCGCAAGAGGATTCTCCGAAGTTTACAATGAAGCTACCACCAATATTTATTTTTAGGGAAAACATTGAAAAAACCTTTTACATGGATAAGGGGGTTTTGCGGACCAGGTTTAGGCTCGGGAGTCGTTTATGCGTAGGGAAGGTATTAGCACCCTACGACATCCTTCCTAAGGAAGGCTACCTTTTAACGAAATGTGTAAAAATTATTAATTCAAAAATATGTGTATTTTACCCTTATTTACAAATAAAAAGACTTGATAAATACACCGGTATAAATAAAAGAACTTCTCCTTATCTTTTAGAAAAGTTAATCAATCTTATTTAATTTTGTTAGTAGAAAAAGAAATTGTAGGTCTTAAATTGTTTTTTTATTAGCAAGGCTTTCATTTATGGGGCACAAGGGGTGCGCCAATCCAATACAACGTTATAAGAATGGGGTCTCGTTAAAACCTATCAAAGCCAAAACCCAATGGGAAAAAGACCCTGACAGGAAAAATTGTATATCCTTCATGAGATTTTGTTCGATGAAAATTAATATATATATATATGTGTGTGTGTGTGTGTGTGTGTGTGTTTGTGTGTGTGTGTGTGTGTGTGTGTGTGTCATTTTCAATTGGATTTAATGTATATACACAATAGGTGTATGCACGTTGAACACTATCTACTAATCACATGGTGACACATCATTAAAGAGAAATTGGTCAATTGGTAACCACCAATGAGTCAATTAGTAACCAACCACTCCACGAATTGTGATTGATATTGGTTGTAATAGTCCATACGCCTATTGTGTATGCAAATTAAACTCTTTACAATTCTCCATCTATTAATTGGGCGGGGTTTAAATATTTCTAGACATTACAACACATGGTTTGCGCATATTTTTAGGGAGACTAATCGTTGCGCGGATGAGTTAGCCAATATTGGGTGCCATCAAATGGACGATTTGATTATTTATGAGCAGTTTTATTTTTTTATTTTTTAGATAAGCATTTATGAGCAGTGTCCTAGTTCTGTAGGGTCATTATTGCTCTCTGGTGTTGTAGGGAATTCTATTCCCATACTTGTTTCTCGTTAGTTGCTGTTTTTGCTTTAGGGCTTCACCCCCATTAAATACCAAAAAAAAAGGGAAATTGAGAGAAGAAGTGCAGGGAGGAGAAGCTTCCTTTGAGCACCGATTGTGAAACAAGGGCGCAGTGGAATAGTGTTTGCGGTGGAAGCAGGTGAGTTACGATCTTGCCCTAGGGTTTCAATAGAAAGGGGAAAACAGGATGGCACTTGCAGGAAAGAGAGGAAGAGAGAATGAGGAAAGAAATCCATTGAGTGAGTGAGTGAAAGAGAGGGAAATAGAAGATTTAGTGATTCAGGCCCTGAGAGAAAGAGAAAGATAGGGATATGTAGTGGGGGAAAAAGAGAGAGTTGGGTTTTTTTTTGACAAATGCAGTTAATTTAATGTAGCTTAGAGTCGGCTGGTCCGACGCTACTTATGCTATTTTAAAATTTTGAAATCAGCGTCGGCTTAGCTAACATGTAGCGTCGGCTTAGCCCAATGCTAAAGTTCATCTATCAAAGACATAAATAATTGTGGTGTAGCGTAGGTCTAGCCGACGCTGATTTCAAAATTTTAAAATAGCAAGTACCTCACGTGGCTCTACACAATCTTTTCCAAGAAAAAGTACTCCATTTTGCAGCAAAAGAAAAGTAAAGCCTGCAACATAATAGAAGGCCAAAGTTGGAAGCAGAGTGGGAAAAATGCATTGGAAACTAAAAAAACGTCAATTAAAATGATACTCCTTTATTTTTCTAAAACGACCATAATAGTGAGACGGAGGGAGTAGTATCTAGTATTTCCATGGTATAGCTTCAATTAAAAGTATAGGTTTTTTACTTTATTTAGAAACCGGAAACCATTTCCATGATATCGCTTCAATTAAAAGTGAAATACTACAAACTTTATCTATAAAAGTATAAATCGTTTCCATGATATAGCCATAACATGCCAAACTAAGACCAATACCTTTTTAATTCACTTATGAATTCATAGGCAAGTGTTTTTGAATAATCTCGGGAGGCTTAGGTGATTGTGTGAGTATAGATTGCGCCTAAGAGGGGGGGGGGTGAATTAGGTACTTAGAGATTTTTTTTCGGTTTTAAAGTTGGTTTGATAAAATCTTGTTTTATGGTGAGTGTATGGAAAAAGTAAAGTGCTGGAAATTAAAAGGACACAAGAGAATTATACTAGTTCCCCTCCACAATCCGGAGAGTACGTCTAGTCCCCTCGCCAACTAGCAAGAGATTTCACTATAGTTAGAATGATTGTACAGCCTGTTCACACCAATTGTGATGCTTACTATCTAACCTATAGGGAGATCAAAGGCTCTTAAAAACCTTTAAGATCTAAACACTAAGTGCAAGAAGAACAATCCTCTTCAATGCACACACTTGCTCCAACAATCCTGGAATGCAAGGTCAAGTTTATACAAATCTGAATTTTTGTAGAAACTGTTTGAAATAATATGTATCAATACAAGATTGATCTTTTCTCTTGTGACAACCAAGTCTCACAATGATATACAAGTGTTCTTTATGTATGATATGAAACTTATGACTTTGAATGAAAGTTTTGGAACAAAAGTTTCACTATAAAAATCTGGTTTGAACACTTAGAATTTTTGAAAGTTTTAATAGAATGTATGAATGTGAAAATTATAGCGAGAGAGATTTTTTTTTTGAAAATGAAATACTGAAGTTTATATAGGCCTTAAAACACCTTTTCAAAAGAGTACCATTTGCCAAAAGTTGCCATTGTTGGGTAGCAACGTTACTCATGGAACGTTACGCATATTTGAAACCAACTTGGGTAGCAACGTTGGTAATCAAAAGAAAAACGGTTAACGTTTAACATTCAAGTTAGTAAATGGATCACGTTCATATATTGTTTTTGAAAACTCAAGTATTAACGTTATCAAGTATAACGTTCATATTTTTATTTGAAAGAATTCAAATGGCATAACACGTTGCCATGAATTCATATTCTTTGCAATACTTTAATTAAATTGCCATGAATTCAAAATTGCCATGCATAACCCGTAAATAATGAATTGGCTGCATAACACAACAATTTTTGAATAACTCATGGCATGCATAACGTTGCCATACATAAAATATTTTATTTTATTATTATATATTTTTTTTAAAACTCATGGCATGCATGTATGATATCTTGAACATTTGTAATCAAAAGTAAGATGTGAATGTCATATACCTTTGATCAATTATAGACAGTTCTTGCACTTTGATAACTTTGAGTAAATTGAAACTTTTAACATATTTGATCCATTTCCTCTTGCACAAATGATCTCTTGATTGTTGTTGTCTTCATCAAAACCACTGAGAAGCTATGTCTTCACATTCTCCCCATTTTTGATGATGACAACCCAATATGTGAAAATTAGTTGTACTTTTGTTTCTCTACACAAGACTGCTCCCCCTGGATTAAAGCTCCCCCTTAATCCATAATTAAAGAGTTTTGAAATCTGCAAAATTTGTTAGAGAAACCAAAACAGAGCCATATTTTTCTCCCCCTTTGTCATTAACAAAAAGGATGGGAAAAACTTGACTTTATTATAATATATAATGAATGAGAATAAACGAATTTACACATCTCCTTCATCTAGAATCCCAAGTTCTCGCCGAATTTTGTAAAACGGTTCTCTTGCGAGAGGCTTTGTGAAGATATCTGCTAATTGATTATGCGTATCCACAAATGTAACTTCGACATCTCCATGAAGCACATGATCACGAAGAAAATGGTGTCGTATGTCTATGTGTTTGGTTCTTGAATGCATGACTGGATTCTTTGTAATGTTGATTGCACTTGTGTTATCACATCGTAGAGGAATGCATCCTAGATCAAGTCCGAAGTCACGAAGTTGTTGCTTAAGCCACAGTATTTGTGCACAACAACTACCTGCTGCTATATATTCTGCTTCGGCCGTGCTAAGAGCGACACAAGCTTGTTTCTTGCAAGCCCAAGATACTAATGCATTTCCAAGAATATGACAAGTACCACTTGTGCTTTTTCTATCAGTTTTACATCCTGCATAATCCGCGTCAGAATATCCAACTAAATTACAAACACTACCTTTTGGATACCATAAGCCAACGTTTGTTGTTCCTTTGAGATACTTCATGATTCTTTTGACAGCGGTGAGATGTGACTCCTTAGGATTTGCTTGAAATCGGGCACATAAACACACACTAAACATTATGTCAGGACGACTTGCCGTCAAATATAGTAAAGAGCCAATCATACCTCGATATTTAGTGATATCAATTGAAACACCGGATTCATCTCGATCCACATAAGTTCCGGATCCCATTGGAGTAGTCATTGCTTTGCAATTATCCATATCAAATCTTTTCAATAATTCTTTGCAATACTTTGATTGATTGATGAAGATACCATTCTTTAATTGCTTAAATTGCAGTCCAAGAAAATAGTTCATCTTGCCCATCATAGACATCTCAAATTCTCCTTGCATCATCAATGAGAATTCTTCACAAAGATCTTTGTTAGTTGAACCAAAAATTATATCATCAACATAGACTTGAACTAATAAAGTATTACCTTTGTTTTTCTTAATGAACAGGGTATTGTCTACTTTACCTTTTTCAAAACCTTTTTCACATAGAAAATTGCTAAGTCTATCATACCATGCTCTTGGTGCTTGTTTTAAGCCATAAAGAGCTTTCTTCAACTTAAAGACATGTGAAGGATTCTTGAAGTCTTCAAAACCAGGAGGTTGTTTGACATAGACTTCTTCATTTATGTATCCATTCAAGAATGCGCTTTTGACGTCCATTTGGAAAAGCTGGAAATTTAGTGAACATGCATAAGCAAGTAATAAACGAATAGCTTCTAACCTTGCTACCGGAGCGAATGTTTCTTCAAAATCGATTCCTTCCTTTTGATTATATCCTTGGGCCACCAATCTTGCTTTGTTTCGAACAATTATACCGTTTTCATCAAGTTTGTTCTTAAACACCCATCTTGTTCCTATGATGTGTTTATTGCTTGGCCTAGGTACAAGTTCCCAAACTTGATTCCTTTCAAATTGGTTTAATTCTTCTTGCATAGCAATTATCCATTGGTCGTCTCCTAATGCTTCATCAACTTTGGAAGGTTCTATTTGAGAGACAAACGCCATGTTTAAGCAAGCATCTTTGAGATTTAGCCTTGTTGAAACTCCTTTGCTTATGTCACCAATAACTTTATCAATTGGATGATCACGATGGGTTCTCCATTCTTGTGGAAGATCACTATGATTTGTATCTTGTTGTGAAAGTTCTTCCTTTTGATGTTCCGGTTGACTCACACTTTGATCATTAGGAACTTCTTCCGAGGGAAGATCTATAACATCATCATCATCACAAACAACTATGTCCTCCTTAGAGGTGTTAGTTTCATCAAAAGAAACATGCATAGATTCTTCTATAGTTAAAGTTCTTTTATTATATATTCTATATGCTTTACTAGTGAGGGAATAACCAAGAAATATACCTTCATCCGATTTTTCATCGAACTTACCAAGATTGTCTTTGTCATTATTGAGGACAAAGCATTTGCATCCAAAGATGTGAAAATAAGCAATGTTTGGTTTCCTTCCTTTAAAGAGCTCATAGGGGGTCTTCTTAAGAATCGGTCTAATATTAACACGATTACTTACAAAACATGCCGTGCTTACCGCATCCGCCCAAAAATATTTTGGAAGATTTGAGTCGCTAAGCATTGTCCTTGCAAGTTCCACCAATGACCTATTCTTTCTTTCTACAACACCATTTTGTTGAGGAGTTCTTGGTGCCGAGAAGTTGTGAGATATTCCATATTCTTCACAAAAGTCTTCAAAGGAAGCATTTTGGAATTCTCCACCATGGTCGCTTCTTATGGAGGCAATTGTTAGTGATTTCTCATTTTGGATTTGTTTTGCATATTTCTTGAATGCCTTGAATGCATCACTTTTCTGCACTAAAAAGAATGTCCAAGTATATCTAGAAAAATCGTCAACAATAACTAAAGCATACACATTACCTCCGAAGCTTCTTGTTCTTGATGGACCAAATAAGTCCATATGCAACAATTGTAGTGGCCTTGTAGTGGACACCACATTTTTAGATTTGAAAGTTGATTTAGTTTGTTTCCCTTTTTGACAAGCATCACAAAGTCTATCTTTGACAAATTTCATCTTAGGCAATCCAATGACAAGATCATGCTTCACTAATTTGTTCAAATGCTCCATATGAATATGTGCCATTCTTTTGTGCCAAGTCCATGAATCATTGTTGTTCGCCATGAGACATTTAACCTTCAAAGATAAGTCATCAAGGGATATCATAAAAATATTATTGATTCTTTTACCTTTAAGTTTAACCTCATTTGTGGCTTCATCTTCTATCAAGCATTCATCTTTGGTAAAGTTGATTTTGAAGCCTTTGTCGCAAAGTTGGCTAATACTAAGAAGATTGTGCTTTAGTCCTTCAACATAAAGAACATCTTCAATGGATGTGAAAGGTGGTGCACCAACTTTGCCTATGCCAAGAATCTTTCCTTTGTTGTTATCTCCATAAGTAACATAACCCTTGGCCTTAAGCTTTAGATTTGAAAATTTGTTGATGTCTCCCGTCATATGCTTGGAACAACCACTATCGAGATACCATAGATTTGATGTGGTCTTCAAGCATACCTACAAAACAAATTAAGCTTTGTTAGGTACCCAAGTTGCTTTGGGTCCTTCATAGTTAGTACCTTTCTTTACCCACACATAATGCCCACTAGCCACACTAAAGTTTCTAACATGGCAAGCATTAGGTGTATGGCCAACAATACCACAATAAAAACAAGTAGGCACAAAGTTACTTCTATATCTAGGAGGATAATATTTCTTCTTAGTAAATCTTTTCTTCTTAAGATATTGATGAACTACTTTAGGCTTGTTTACTTTTACATTGGAAGATTGGTCACTATCCTTAACAAAGATAGTAGTGCTAGAACTTGGTTTTGAAAACTTTGAATAACCAAGCCCACTTTTATCGTTTGAATATCTAATTTGTTGGCTAAGGACACCTTCCAATCCAATTTGCCCTTTTTCATATCTTTCAATAATTCTTTTCAATTGGACAATTTGGAGAGTAAGAGATTCACAAGTATTGCATACAAAATTCTCCTTTTGTTTACTATTCATCTCTTCATTATTGAAATCCTTTTTTCCATTGTCTCAACTTTTTCTTTTAAAGATGAGATTTGTTTGTTTTGAGATGATATAGTTTTATATAGAATTTTGCATTCATTTAAGAGTTCATTTATAACACCTTGTACATCATTATCAAAAAGAGAGAAATCAGAACTTACATTGCCATCTTCATCATCGGAATGGTGTGAAGCCATCAATGCTAGATTTGCACTTTCGTCACTATCCGAATCGGATGAAGAACTTATCTCATTATCATCCCATGCAACATAGGCCTTCTTATTCCTAAATTTCTTTTTGTCTTTGAGACCACCTTTCTTGAAGAGTTTCGGACAATCCGGCTTTATGTGACCTTGCTTGCCGCATTCATAACATGTGACATCTTGTGTTGAAGTGGATGCTTCTTTATCCTTGCTTTTTGAGAATTTCTTCCTTTTCACAAAGTTAGAATTGCCAAAATTATTTTTATGGCCAAGGAATTTCCCTAACCTTTTAACAAGTAGCATGACATTTTCGTCTTCTCCCGAATCGTCATCTTTCTCAACTTCTTTAGAATCAACTTTCAAGGCAATGCCCTTGGCTTTCTTGTCTTGACTTTCATGTTTTTGTAAGATTCCAAGTTCCGTCTCATATTCTTGAAGTTTTCCAAATAATGTTGCAAGAGACATGTTGGATAGGCTTTTCTTTTCGGATATCGCCGTTACTTTTGGTTGCCATTCCCTGGTCAAAGATCTAAGAATTTTAAGATTAAGTTCATCATTAGTAAGAGTTTTACCTAATGCCTTCAAGTGGTTGGTCAAGTGCACGAATCTCTTTTGCAAATTAAGGATGGATTCTCCGAGCTGCATTCTGACAAGTTCGTATTCTTGACTCAAGGTATTCAATCTAGATCTCTTAACTTCGGCGGTACCTTCATGTGTTTCTACCAATGTATCCCATATTTCTTTTGCCGTTGTGCATGTTGAAATGCAGAAGAATTCATCCATGCTAAGTGCACCTTGAAGTAGATTGATTGCCTTTTTGTCATAGAGCACCCTTTTCTTATCATCATCATTCCATGATCCTTTAGGCTTTATAGTACCAACATCATTGACCACACTTGTAGGAACAAAAGGACCATTTTGGACAGCATCCCACATTTCTTCTCCTTGTGCTTCTAAATGAGCCTTCATGCGAATTTTCCAAAAATCGAAATATTCACAACAAAACAATGGAGGCTTGTTATTGCTACCACCATCTTTAAATACCGGATTTGCGGAAGCCATTATGGATCTCTAGGAGCAGGTTACCTATAACCTGCTTTGATATCAAATGTGAGTATAGATTGCGCCTAAGAGGGGGGGGGGGTGAATTAGGTACTTAGAGATTTTTTTCGGTTTTAAAGTTGGTTTGATAAAATCTTGTTTTATGGTGAGTGTATGGAAAAAGTAAAGTGCTGGAAAGTAAAAGGACACAAGAGAATTATACTAGTTCCCCTCCACAATCCGGAGAGTACGTCTAGTGCCCTCGCCAACTAGCAAGAGATTTCACTATAGTTAGAATGATTGTACAGCCTGTTCACACCAATTGTGATGCTTACTATCTAACCTATAGGGAGATCAAAGACTCTTAAAAACCTTTAAGATCTAAACACTAAGTGCAAGAAGAACAATCCTCTTCAATGCACACACTTGCTCCAACAATCCTGGAATGCAAGGTCAAGTTTATACAAATCTGAATTTTTGTAGAAAGTGTTTGAAATAATATGTATCAATACAAGATTGATCTTTTCTCTTGTGACAACCAAGTCTCACAATGATATACAAGTGTTCTTTATGTATGATATGAAACTTATGACTTTGAATGAAAGTTTTGGAACAAAAGTTTCACTATAAAAATCTGGTTTGAACACTTAGAATTTTTGAAAGTTTTAATAGAATGTATGAATGTGAAAATTATAGCGAGAGAGATTTTTTTTTTTGAAATTGAAATACTGAAGTTTATATAGGCCTTAAAACACCTTTTCAAAAGAGTACCATTAGCCAAAAGTTGCCATTGTTGGGTAGCAACGTTACTCATGGAACGTTACTCATATTTGAAACCAACTTGGGTAGCAACGTTGGTAATCAAAAGAAAAACGGTTAACGTTTAACATTCAAGTTAGTAAATGGATCACGTTCGTATATTGTTTTTGAAAACTCAACTATTAACGTTATCAAGTATAACGTTCATATTTTTATTTGAAAGAATTCAAATGGCATAACACGTTGCCATGAATTCATATTCTTTGCAATACTTTAATTAAATTGCCATGAATTCAAAATTGCCATGCATAACACGTAAATAATGAATTGGCTGCATAACACAACAATTTTTGAATAACTCATGGCATGCATAACGTTGCCATACATAAAATATTTTATTTTATTATTATATATTTTTTTTAAAACTCATGGCATGCATGTATGATATCTTGAACACTTGTAATCAAAAGTAAGATGTGAATGTCATATACCTTTGATCAATTATAGACAGTTCTTGCACTTTGATAACTTTGAGCAAATTGAAACTTTTAACATATTTGATCCATTTCAAATATGTTTAAATGATACTCCTTTATTTTTCTAAAACGACCATAATAGTGAGACGGATGGAGTAGTATCTAGTATTTCCATGGTATAGCTTCAATTAAAAGTATAGGTTTTTTACTTTATTTAGAAACCGGAAACCATTTCCATGATATCGCTTCAATTAAAAGTGAAATACTACAAACTTTATCTATAAAAGTATAAATCATTTCCATGATATAGCCATAACATGCCAAACTAAGACCAATACCTTTTTAATTCACTTATGAATTCATAGGCAAGTGTTTTTGAATAATCTCGGGAGGCTTAGGTGATTGTAGAGATCTCTAAGCAGTTTTCTCTATTCGATTCTTTTTGGAATCTGTTCTGGACTGGACCAAGAAGTCCATTTAGCAATTCCAGGAGGTGCATTTAGCAATGGATATGGATTGGCCCAATCACTTTGGCCCTTATCCACAACATACAAGCCCAATCACGCTTGGACGGTTAAGATCAATTCTGCTGATCCGACGATCCACAAACGGGCACGATTTCCTATAAATACCGGCTCGCATAGCCATTTACAAGGTACACACTCTTTCCTTGCAAATTCACTAGCTTATTCTCATACTGACTTGAGCGTCGGAGTGGTTTTGCAGGTACCCCCCGGGCGCTTACTGACCT
This sequence comes from Astragalus membranaceus, assembly GCA_039519185.1. Lineage (NCBI taxonomy): Eukaryota > Viridiplantae > Streptophyta > Magnoliopsida > Fabales > Fabaceae > Astragalus > Astragalus membranaceus. The sequence goes on from CM076850.1 coordinate 91,025,734, forward strand.
CCTGCCAGGGCAGCAAGAGACCTACCAACAGCAGCCAACCAAAATATTGCTAGCTACAGAACATTGGCGACCACAATGGGAGATATCTATCTTTCACATCATCACTACTCGAACTTTCTCTTGCTACTCCATGGTTCCCAGAGGCAGACCCCGGATTCAAAGCGTTTCCATACCTGCACCCCGACCAGAGGGTACTCCTGAGGGTAACGTAGTCGGCCTACCTGACGAGAGGACTAGTCAACCTGCCCCGCCCTCGAACGTAAGCCAACCTTTGGATTGATTTCCTTGCCAATCACACCACCTGGCCAAGGAGGTCGCTTGGCAAGGTGGCGCCTGGCAAGAAGGCCAGATCCCAAGGGCCTTGTGGCCAGCGGCCATGGTGATTCATGGAAGCAACCCCCTTGACGATTGGGGGTCGAACAAATCAATGAAAAAGAAGTGGAAGGAAATCTTGAGCGTTGAAGACATCATTTTTGAAGACTTGCTGCAAGTAAGAAGAATCCTGGTCGACCAAGGAAGCAACCTATTGACTCTCTGTCGTATGTATAAAGTTGTCCAATTTTAGAACCAAAACTGCGGGTATTTGATTGTAATTCGGTTGATTGCTGGGGAATTAGCTTAGTTTTAGATTGATGTATTAGGATTCATTTTGTAAGCTATTTCCCTCATTCCTGGTGCCTAATGCAATGGAAGACCTTCAAGTTATTGTAGCATCCACTAGCGAACCAGACATTTGCCTAGTGATGCAATGAAAAGCGAAGGAGGAGCTTCTGACAGTTTTCACGTCGCGATAGGGAGGAGTCGCGTCGCGACCAAGCAGTATTTTCACTGCAGTGTTGGCACTGACATATTTCGCGTCGCGACGGGTGCGTTTCGCGTCGCGATGGCTGACCAAAAATTAGGTTTTTAGTTCAGTTTCGCGTTTTTCGAAGGGGACTTCGTCTTGGGAGAGGAACTGAACATTGGAGCAACTTAGGAGTGCGATTTTGGAGACCTCTCATCACTTGGGAACAAGGGTTGAAGGTTCTAATGTCTTACTCTACATTTATCTTCTCTTTTATCTTAGTTTCTACTCCTAGGATTATGTGTAACTAAACTTCTTAGATTAGGGAGAGATGAATCTCCCCGAAGCTGTTATATGAATACTTTACTATGATCAATATCAGTTTTTATTCAATTTATCATTAGCCTATGCCTCTATGCTTAATGCTTTACGATTACATATGATAATTGTACTGATCTAGGTTTATGATCGCCATAGGGATATGGGTTTGTATGCTTGAATTGGGATTTTAGGTCACAATCTTGAGGAGCATAGGAATATGAAATTAAGATTGTGAATTCCTTAGTTCTAGGGTTTAATGCATTTTCGATTGTTGAAATTACTTAAGGAATTAGGGTTTCTCAATTAGGAAAAAGGGGTTTTGAGGCAAGGGATTGTCCTTAACCTAATTTAGTGAACGAAATCTGGTAAATTGGATAACTGCTTGATAATTGGTTGAAGGTTCATATAATAGTATAGGGGAGAGGATTCAATCCTTAATCGCTTTTCTCTTCTTATTTCACAAACGTTACTTTACGGTTACTATAATTCAAACCCAACATCTATTTTCTACATCTAAGGATTGATAACTTGCCCATTGATAATAACTCACAATCCCTGTGGATACGACTTGGTTCTTACCGATTTTATTATTACTTGCAACGTTTCGGTACACTTGCCGAATCCTAACAAGTTTTTGGCGCCGTTGCCGGGGATTGTGGATTTCATTGTCAACAAGGCAATGGAGTTAATTCTTAGATTTTAGTTTTACTTTTTGTTTTTGTTTATTTAATTATTTATTTTTGGTACTCAGTGATTTTATTGGACTTGTTGACGGTTTGCTTAGTATGTCAGCAATGTGTTTATGCGGGGCAAAACTGCGAGAGAATTGTTATTTGACCCAGAGATTGAAAAGACAGCAAAAGCAAACCGAAAGAAAACAAGGCTAGCTAAGCAACAAGCCCAGAGAGAGTCACAGGTATACTCAGCTTCAACCTTTGCTCTGGAAGATTCCTCAACTGAAGAGGAAGAAATGGCTGAAAATCCACCTCCAAGACGCACTCTCGGTGACTTCGGGAGGAGAAATCAGGGCGCTCAAGCATTCACTTTCCAGCCAGTGGGAGTTGCCCAATTTGACATCAAATCTTCTGTTCTCACTGCTTTAAAATCAGAACAGTTTTCAGGGTTAGATGCAGAAGACCCCAACTAACACCTTCTCCAGTTTTATGAGATCTGTGGAACCACACACCCTGAGGGAGTTAATGAAAGTTCCAAGAAGTTGCGCCTGTTTCCATTCACACTAACAGGCAGGGCAAAGGATTGGCTGAACACTATTCCAGCAGGAACGGTCAACACTTGGAGTGAACTTGAGAACAAATTCTTGGAACGATTCTTCCCAATCTCCAAGTTCATTAAAAAGAGAGCAGAAATCTCAAACTTTGTGCAAAGGGATTCTGAGTCCCTATATGATTCCTGGGAAAGATTTAAATTATTGCTAAAAAAATGTCCAGGGCATGGTATTGATGATTTTCTGCAGCTGCAAACTTTCTGCCATGAGTTGCGACCTCAGACCAGAATGATGTTAGATGCCTCAACAGGAGGATCTTTAGGTACGAAAACATGGGAGGAAGCAAAACAGTTGGTGGAAGATATGGCTTCTAATGAGTACAGGACTCAGAATGATCGTGGTGCCGTAGGTAAAAAGGGTGTGTTGGAGTTGGACTCTAACAGTGCTGTGTTGGCCCAACAAAAGTTAATGTCTATGCAAATTGAAGCTCTTACTAAAGAACCCTTCTCGTTTGGATGATGCTTTGACCCAATTCATTCAAATGACCAAGAATACCTTCCAATCCCAAGAACAAGCTATGAAAAACATGGGAAAGAATCATGAGGCTTCGATGAAGAACTTAGAGGTTCAGATTGGTCAGTTGTCAAAGCAACTTGCTGAGACATCTAATAGTGGTTTCCCTGCTAGCACTGTTGATAACCCCAAAAATGAGAGTTGTAAGGCTATTTCATTGAGGAGTGGTAAGGAATTGAACCCCGTAGAAGTGACCAAACCCAAACCTAGAGAAAAGAGTAGTGAAATTGCGAGGTTGAGGGAGGAGTTGAAAAAGAAAAATGAAGGAGTTGAAAACGAGGTGAGTAGAAAAAATGAGCGAATTGTGAAGTCTAACCAAAAAGAAAATTTGTTTAATGAAAAATTGCAGGTAGACCAGAAGCCCAAAGAAATTCCTTCATATATGAAGTTGCCATACCCTCAGTTGAGCAAGAAGAACCAGAAGGATGAGCAGTTCTCAAAGTTCATGGATATTTTCAAACGCCTTCAAATCAACATACCATTTGCAGAAGCTCTTGAGAAGATGCCCGTCTATGCCAAGTTCATGAAGCAGCTGTTGACAAAGAAGAGGAAGTTCAAGGGGATGAAACAGTGGCCCTAACAGAAGAGTGTAGTGCCATTATTCAAAACAAGCTTCCTCCTAAGTTGAAAGATCCAGGGAGCTTCACCATACCTTGTGCAATTGGTGATGTAAAAATAGGCAAGGCCCTTTGTGATTTGGGAGCAAGCATTAATCTGATGCCCTTGGCTATGTGGAAAAACTTGGCGGAGGTGAGGTGAAACCAACCAACATGACTTTGCAACTTGCTGATAGGTCTATAAGGCATCCTTATGGGGTTGTAGAAGATGTCCTGGTGAAGGTTGACAAATTCCTCTTCCTAGTGGATTTTGTGATTCTGCAACTTGATGGTGACACTTGTGTCAAGAGTTCCATGGATGGAGACAGTGACATACCGTTTATTTTGGGAAGACCCTTCCTCGCCACTAGCAGAGCTGTGATTGATCTGGCATATGGAACTGTGACATCGAGAGTCCAAGATGAAGCGGTGATTTTTAATGTGCTTAAACCAATAGACCCAAATGAGAAAAAATAAGAGTGTTACTGTATTGAGGCGCCTAACCCCATGGTTAAAGACAGAATTCGCCTCCACTCAACCCTCGAGGATTCACTGGTTGTATGGGAAGATCTTAAAGAAGTTGTGGGGAAGTCTAGGGATCCGTTGTTACATTCCCCTCAAGCATCATCTAGCTGCAAGCTGAAAGAAAAGTGTACCGAAGGAATATTCAAGGAGGCACCGGAGAAACTGATTTCTCCACCTGAGCCAATTTGAAGCATCCTCTAAAAACCGTCAAGCTAGTGACGTTAAAGAAGCGCTGAGTGGGAGGCAACCCACTGTGAGGTAACAAGTCTTTATTTAAGTTAATTTTAAGTATTTAGTTTAATTTTCTTTTAGTCTTTATGCAAAAACTGTGTTCTGCTAACTTCGCTTCGTGAAAGAGAAGGATTTCAAAGGAAAACGTCACTGCTTCTCTTCGCGTCGCGACGGATCAAATTTTTTTCAAAATAAAACGATACTGACTTTCATCGCGTCGCGAGGAGGTCGCGTCGCGTCGCGACACGAGGCAATTTAGCCTGATCCTCAGGCGGGTGACAGACACAACAACAAAAATTCCCTCCCCTCTCTTCGTGCGCGAATTGTCTCTTCCCCCCTCCCTTTCGGTTTTTGCACTCAAGATTGTGGAAGATCACACAAGTTTGCATTGTCAACATTCTCCAGGTATTGTAATCCTCACCATTGTCCTTAACTCTTAAGTTTTAAGTTATCATTTGAATTGGAATAGAATTTTGTTTTTGTTTTTTGGAGTGTAGGAGAGGTGTTTGATAAAATGCTTCAATGGAAAAATTTGTGTAGACCAAGTGTTTGCCAGAATGCTTCAATGAAAAAATAAAATGCCTTAAGGAATTTCTGCTAAGCAAACCAACAGTTTGTGAAAATGGCTGAACGAAATTTTTGGTTGCTGAGTTGTGTTTAAATTGTGTCAATGATCATGGAACTTTAGGGTAGTTGACTTAGTGCCCAGAAATTATAATTTGGCTGTTCTTGTTAAATTCTCTGCTGTGAGTGGGGCCTACACCAAGAATCCCCCGAGAACTAACAATTGGTTGCTGGAATTTGGTTTTTATTTTGTTGCAAGATATTGTCTAACAGGTGAAAATGGTAAAACCAAGCAAGGCCGGCACCTCCATGCGAAGACGGGGGGAACCATCTTTTGATGCTGACAGGTTTAGGTCCCCAGAACATGAGGAGAGATACCAACAAGTGGTCAAAGGAAAGAAAATCAACCCGGAGCGGGCATTCAACCTCAGCACGGGTGAATTCCCGATCATCACCTCTCTGCTCCAGGAAATGGGGTGGCTCTCTCTCAACGCAATGATCAAGCAGGCTAACCAGAGCTTGTTGAGAGAGTTCTACTCAAATGCTTACTGGGAAGAAGAGAAGGACAAGTCCACAACCGTCTTTGTCAGAGGGAAAGAGGTATCTTACTCATCGGAGAGCATTAACAGACTTCTTAGGCTACCCGAGTCCTCATCCTGTGCCATGAGATATGCCTTAGCCCACTTCAGGGAAATTGATTATGAGGGGACGCTGAGAAAACTGTGCCGTCAGGGAGCACAATGGGACAAGTATGCACCAGGATTGCAAAGCTTCCCCAAGCGCTTCAACAACATGGCACTGAAGCCTATTCCTAAGGCCTGGAACTCATTCTTCAACCAAACCATTGTGTCATGCTCAAACTCCTCTGATGTGAAAGTCAAAGCGGCCATGGGGATATTGGCCATCATGAGAGGAAACAGGTTGAATCTGGGGCAAATCATCTCCAATAGCATTGCAGAAATAGTAAAGTGCCCCAGGGCTAGATTGGGGCACGCTTCAGTGATCCATGCTCTATGCAAGCAGCAAGGCTGCCCGGAGTACCCCGATGACCTGTGTTGACTCTCTGTCATATGATATAAGTTGTCCATTTTTAAGGCCAAAACTGCTTGAGTTTGATTGTATTTCAGTCATTATCTGGGGAATTAGCATAGGTTTTAGATAATTGTAGTAGGAGTCTTTTGTAAGCTATTTCGACCTTTTCCTGGTGCTATATTGTAATAGAAGACCTCTAGGTGTTGTGGCATCAACTGGCGAACCAGACACTTGCCCAGTGGTGCAACACAATTGGAGGATTGGTTTTTGAAGACCATCGCGTCGCGACCAGGAGGGCTCGCGTCGCGATGGAAGCAAGAAATTGGAAGAAAATGTTTCTGTCTGATCTCGCGTCGCGACCAGGAGCGTTCGCGTCGCGACCATTCACTATTCTGCAACATCGCGTCGCGATGGGATCGTGTCGCGTCGCGATGGATACCTGAAATTAGGGTTTTAGTCAAGTTACAGCGAATTTTTGAGAGGTTGGTCAGTGGAGCGCAGCCAGAGGTCTTGGAACAGCAAGGAGGTGCGATTTTGGAGCTTTTCATCACTTGGGAATGAGGGTTGAAGGTTCCTATGTCTATCTTTGCTTGTATTGTCTTCCTTACTCTAGTTATGTCTTTATTCACCATGTGTAACTAAATTTCTATGATTAGGGAGAGATGATTCTCCCCAACCCTATGTTATAGATTCTTTGTTATGGTTAATACAATTAGTTGTTTGATTCATCATAAGTCTATGCCTCTGAATGTAATGCTTTATAGTTACATATGATAATTATAATGATTTAGGTATGTGATCACATAGGGATATGGGTTGCATGCTTGATATGTGGTATTAGATCGTGTACATGTGATCACCATAGGAATATGGGATTGGATGCATGAATTCTCTAGTTCTTAAGTTTATTGCTTTACCAATTTGCATGATTCACCTAAGGAATTAGGGTAACTCAATTAGGTAAAAGGGGTTTTGAGGCAAGGAATTGTCCTTAACCTACTTTAGTGAATTGAATCTGGTGTTTCAAACAATTAATTTGTAATTAGCTGAAGGTCCATAAGATAGGTGAGGAGAGAAGATTCGACCCCTAATCGCTTTTCTCATTATTTCAACAACAGTTTTTATTTTCACGTTATTAAATTCAAAATCAAATCAATTTTCACAATCTAGAATTAATCAAATTTGCTATTGTTACAACACGCAATCCCTGTGGAATCGACCGGTACTTACCGTAATTTTATTACTTGCAACGTTTTCAGTACACTTGCTGAATTTTCTTAACAAGTTTTTGGCGCCGTTGCCGGGGATTGTTGACTTTGTTGTCGACAAGGCAAACGAGTTGATTCTAGATTTTTAGTTTTTGTTTTATTTTTAGCTACTTAATTTTGGTACTTAGTGATTTCTGGGACTGGTTAACGTTTGCCTAGTGTTTCCAAGAACTGTTTATACAGAGGGCACAGGTACATTCAGTGGAAGTAATGGCTGAAAATCCACCGGGCAGACGCACTCTCAATGATTTTGGGAGGAGAACTCGAGGCACACATATTAACACCTTCCAACCAGTATGGGCTGCCACCTTTGACATCAAGTCATCTGTTTTATCCGCATTAAGGGCAATGCTGTTTTCTGGGTCAGATACTGAAGACCCCAATCAGCACTTATCCTACTTCCATGAAATCTGTGGAACCACGTATCCTGAGGGAGTGGATGAAAACTCCAAACAGTTGCGTCTTTTCCCTTTCACTTTAACAGGCAGAGCAAAGGATTGGTTGAATACTCTCCCACCCGGAACTATTAATGCTTGGAGTGACCTTGAAGATAAGTTCCTAACCAGGTTCTTCCCTATCTCCAAGTTTATTGAAAAGAGGGGAGCAATCTCCAACTTTATACAAAAGGATTCGGAATCCCTATACGATTCCTGGGAGAGATTTAAGCTGTCATTAAGAAAGTGTCCGGGGCATGGTATTGATGATTTTGTTCAGTTACAAACCTTCTATCATGGATTGCAACCTCAAACCAGGATGATACTAGATACCTCAGCTGGAGGGTCTTTGGGTAACAAAACCCGGGAAGAAGCTAAACAACTGATAGATGACATGACATTGTTGACTCTCTGTCATATGATATAAGTTGTGCATTTTTAGGACCAACTGTGCAGGGTTTTGATTGTATTATAGTCATTATCTGGGGATTTAGCTTAGTCTTAGAATTTTGTAGTAGGAAGTCTTTTTGTAAGCCATTCCTGCATTGTTGGAGTTATTTTGTAGTTGAAGAGCTCCAGTTGTGTGTTATCGTTCGGCGAACCAGACACTTGCCCGGAGATACAGCACATTTGGGAAAGACTCAAGTTTCTGTCCAATATCGCGTCGCGACCAGGAGGGTTCGCGTCGCGATGGAAGCCTGATGCAGGAGCGTTCTACAATTCTGTCCAATATCGCGTCGCGACAGGCTCGTGTCGCGACGCGATGGCTTACTGAAATTAGGGTTTTAATTCAGTTTTTGCGTTTTTTCAAGGGAGATTGGTCAATTGGAGCGCAGCAGACGTTTTGGGAGCAGAGAAAAGCCAGATCCTGGGAGTACTTCACCACTTGGGAACGAGGGTTGAAGGTTCCTATGTCTATCTTTACTTGTATTGCCTTCTTTACTTTAGCTATGTCTCTATTCACCATGTGTAACTAATTTTCTAAGATTAGGGAGAGATGATTCTCCCCGAACCTATGTTATGAATACTTTGTTATGGTTAATACAATTAGTTGATTGAATTATCATAAGTCTATGCCTCTGATCGTAATGCTTTATAGTTACATATGATAATTATAATGATTTAGGTTATGTGATCGCATAGGGATATGGGTTGCATGCTGGATATGGGGTACTAGATCATGTACTTGTGATCACTATAGGAATATGGGGTTAGATGCATGAATTCTTTATTTCTTAAGTTTATTGCTTTACCGGTTGGCATGATTCACCTAAGGGATTAGGGTAACTCAACTAGGTAAAAGGGGTTCTGAGGCAAGGAATTGTCCTTAACCTACTATAGTGAATTGAATCTGGTAGTTCAACAATTAATCTGTAATTAGCTGAAGGTTTGTAACATAGGTGAAGGGAGAGGATTCGACACCTAATCGCCTTTTCTCCCTTATTCAACAACAGTTTTATTTTTCGCGTTACGCAATTACAACTCGAATCAATTGTCACAATCTAGAATTAGTCAAATTTGCTACTGTTACAACACGCAATCCCTGTGGAATCGACCGGTTCTTACCGTTTTTACTATTACTTGCAACGTTTCAGTACACTTGCTGAATTAACAAGTTTTTGGCGCCGTTGCCGAGGATTGTTGACTTTGTTGTCGACAAGGCAAACGAGTTGATTCTAGATTTTTAGTTTTTTTTTGTTTTTATTTATAGTTACTTAATTTTGCTACTTGCTAACGTTTGCTTAGTGTTTCCAAGAACTGTTTATAGAGGGGGCACAGGTACCTTCAGCGAAAGTAATGGCTGAAAATCCACCAGGCAGACGCACTCTCAATGATTTTGGGAGGAGAACTCGAGGAACACATAGTAGCACCTCCCAACCAGTATGGGCTGCCACCTTTGACATCAAGTCATCCGTTCTATCTGCATTAAGGGCAAAGCCGTTTTCTGGGTCAAATACTGAAGACCCAAATCAGCACTTATCCTACTTCCATGAAACCTGTGGAACCACGTATCCGGAGGGAGTGGATGAAAATTCCAAACAGTTGGTCTTTTTCCTTTCACTTTGACAGGCAGAGCAAAGGATTGGTTGAATACTCTTCCACCCGGAACTATTAATGCTTGGAGTGACCTTGAAGATAAGTTCCTAACCAGGTTCTTCCCTATCTCCAAGTTCATTGAAAAAAGGGGCGAAATCTCCAACTTTACACAAAAGGATTCAGAACCCCTATACGATTCTTGGGAGAGATTTAAGTTGTCATTAAGAAAGTGTCCGGGGCCTGGCATTGATGATTTTGTGCAGTTACAAACATTCTATCATGGATTGCAACCTCAAACAAGGATGATACTAGATACCTCTGATGGAGGGTCTTTGGGTAACAAAACCTGGGAAGAAGCTAAACAACTGATAGATGACATGACATTAAATGAATATAGAATGCCAAATGAGTGTATAACTGTACAGGAAAAGAACATGTTGGAACGGGACTCCAGCAGCGCAATGTTAACTCAACAAAAGCAAATGTCTCTTCAAATCAAATCTCTCGCCCAACAAGTGGCTGCCGCTTTGGAAAGTAGAGCAACTTCTCACCCAACACTTGCTCAAGTAGAGCAACTTTATAACCAGGGCACTCAGTTGGACGATGCACTATCCCAATGTATGCAAACGACCCAAACCACATTGCAATGCCAAGAACAAGTCATACAAAGTATGGGTAAGAATCATGAAACTTCAATGAAGAACTTGGAAATGCAGATTAGTCAGTTGTCAAGGCAATTTGTTGATGCATCTAATAGTGATTCTGAGCCCGTGGATAACCCGAGGAAGAAGAGTTGTAAAGCTGTTTCTCTTAGACGCGGTAAAGAGCTGAAACCTGTAGAGGTGAACAAAACCCAACCTAGGGAGGAAGATAGTGAAGCCGAGGTTCTAAAGGAGGAGTTGCAAGATAAAAATGAAGGAATTGAACATGAGCGTGGGAGAAAACCTGATGAAGCAGTGACGTCTAACCAAACAAAAAAAATGTTTTTTTTGACAAATTGCAGGTTGAGAAGAAGCCTAAAGGAATTCCCTCATACATGAAGCTGCTATACCCTCAAAGAAAGAAGAAGAATCAACAGGATGAGCAATTCTCAAAGTTTATGGAAATCTTCTCCAACCTCCAAATCAACATTCCGTTTGCAGAAGCCTTAGAGCAGATGCCGGTCTATGCAAAGTTTATGAAAGAATTGTTGATTAAAAGAGGAGGTTCAAAGACGACGAGACTGTGGCGCTGACCGAAGAATGTAGTGCCATCATTCAGAGGAAACTTCCCCCAAAGTTAAAAGATCCAGGAAGTTTCACAATACCCTGCACCATAGGTAACTTGAAAATAGGGAAGGCCCTTTGTGATTTGGGGGCGAGCATCAACTTGATGCCCCTATCCATGTTGAAGAAGCTTGGTGGGGGTGAAGTGAAACCCACTAGGATCACTCTGCAGCTCGCCGATAAATCAATCAAACATCCTTATGGGATTTTGTAGATGTTGTGGTAAGGGTTGACAAATTTTTGTTTCCGGTTGATTTCGTAATTCTTGATATGGAAGAAGATGTAGAGGTGCCAATTCTCCTCGGTCGACCATTCCTTGCTACTGGGCGAGCTCTGGTAGACGTTCAACAAGGGAAACTAATGTTGAGATTCCAAGACGAGAAGGTAACTTTTAATGTCTTCGAGGCTATGCGTCACCCGGATGATCAAGAGAAATGTTTTAGGGTGGATGTGGTTGAAGCTTCGGTAAAAGAAGCCTTTAGATATAATACACCTTCTCTTCCCTTGGAGAAAGTGATTGTGAACTCCATTGAGGGGATAGAGGAAGAATTGGACAGCGAGACCAAGGACTGTATTCGTCAGTTTGAAGCTTCACAGGTAGAAAGGACTTTTAAGAAAAGAGAAGAGTTGAGTAGGGGGAAAATCCAGAAAAAGGAAATCTTGAATTGAAACAACTTCCCCCTCATTTGAAGTATGTATTCCTCGGGGGCAACGATCAACACCCAGCCATCATAAGTAGTTCCCTAACTCAGGTGGAAGAAGAAAAGTTGATAACAATGTTGAGAGCAAATAAAACTGCTTTAGGTTGGGTTATCTCAGATCTTAAGGGGATTAGCCCAAAATAAAGCTCGAGGAAGAGTTCAAATCGGTTATACAACCGCAGCGGAGGTTGAACCCGATCATGAAAGAGGTAGTGAGGAAAGAAGTACTGAAGCTTTTAGATGCCGGAATGATCTACCCAATTTCAGACAGCTCATGGGTGAGTCCGGTGCATGTGGTGCCCAAGAAGGGTGGTATGACTGTGGTGAAAAACGAGAAGAATGAGCTTATCCCTACTCGCACAGTTACTGGGTGGAGAATGTGTATTGACTATCAGAGATTGAATCAAGCCACTCAGAAGGATCACTTCCCTCTGCCATTCATGGATCAGATGCTAGAAAGACTGGCAGGACAAGCCTTTTATTGCTTCGTGGATGGGTATTCTGGGTACAATCAAATAGCTGTGGATCCCGAAGAACAGGAGAAGACTGCCTTCACATGTCCGTTTGGTGTGTTCGCCTATCGAAGGATGCCCTTCGGCTTGTGCAATGCCCCTGCAACCTTTCAAAGGTGTATGTTGTCCATTTTCTCTAACATTATGGAAAATGCAATCGAGGTATTTATGGATGATTTTTCTGTGTTTGGTATTTGTTACGATTCTTGTTTGGCTAACCTGAATACTGTTTTGAAGAGATGCACCGAAACCAATTTAGTTCTGAATTGGGAGAAGTGTCACTTTATGGTTCAAGAAGGAATTGTTCTTGGCCATAAGATCTCAGCAAAAGGTATTGAGGTCGACCCAGCAAAAATCGAAGTTATAGAAAAGCCGCCTTCCACTACGAATGTAAAGGGAGTGAGAAGTTTCTTAGGACACGCCGGATTCTATCGGCGTTTCATAAAATACTTCTCAAAGATTGCGAAACCCTTAAGCAATCTGCTTGTTAAAGAAAATGACTTTGTTTTTGATAAGGAATGTTTGCATGCCTTCAATATTTTAAAGAAACAACTGACGTCTGCCCCAGTCATTGTAGCCCCTAACTGGGATATGCCCTTTGAATTAATGTGTGATGCTAGTGATTATGCAGTGGGCGCAGTGCTGGGGCAACGATCAGAGAAATTTTTTCATGCTATATACTATGCTAGCAAGGTTTTGAATGAAAATCAGGTCAACTATGCCACAACGGAAAAGAAATTGCTAGCCATAGTATTTGCACTAGAAAAATTTCGCTCCTATCTGGTTGGGTCTAAAGTTATTGTATTTACTGACCATGCAGCAATCAAATACCTGCTAAAGAAGGGCGAGAACGTGGTGGCTGATCACTTGTCACGACTGGAAAACAAGGAGGTGACTATTCGGGAAGCAGAAATTCTAGAAGAATTCCCCGATGAGAAATTGTTAGCTATTGAAGAGATACCATGGTTCGCCGACATAGCAAACTACAAAGCAGGGGGAACGATACCAGAAGATTTCACATGGCAGCAAAAGAAGAAGTTCCTCCGTGAGGTCAAACAATACCTTTGGGACGACCCATTTCTTTTTAAGGTTGGTGCCGATGGACTTCTTAGAAGATGTGTCTGGGGGAAGGAGAGTCAGCAGATCTTGTGGCATTGTCACGATTCCCCATGTGGAGGCCATTACAATGGGGAACGCACAGCAGCAAAGGTTCTCCAATCAGGTTTTTATTGGCCATCCATATTTAAGGATGCGCATAATTATGTGAAGAGCTGCGATAGATGCCAAAGGACTGGCAATATTTCTCGTACGGGGGAGATGCCATTGAACCCTATATTGGAAATAGAGGTTTTTGATTGTTGGGGAATTGACTTTATGGGACCCTTTCCGCCATCTCATTCTTGCCAGTACATTTTGGTGGCGGTGGACTATGTTTCGAAATGGGTGGAAGCCATTGCCACCCTTAAGAATGACTCCCAAACGGTGGTAAAATTTGTCAAACAGAATATCTTTGCAAGATTCGGTGTACCAAGAGTCTTGATCAGTGATGGGGGTAGCTGTAACACCCTTTTTTCTACCCATCATTTATTCATAATTTATCAGAGTTTTTCGCGCCAAAAGAGTGTCGCATTTTTCAACGTAAAACAAAACCTCGTAGTTTTCTCAAAACATGCAGCGGAACTATTCAACGTCGCTAAAAACATCAACAACCGACAAAGTGCAAGTTGCACCAATTACTAAAAGATTCAGCATCAACCGAAATATAATTAAAAACAGTAAACGACCCTTCCCCAAGTGCTACCTATCAAAGCAGACGACACCAGAAAAGGAAGACTACAATCTTCACTCGGGCTCACCTATAAAGTAACAACCACAAAAGGGGTGAGATTCCATACGATATAAGAAGTGTATGAAAGACCACATACAAAGCTCGAGACATCAATTAATAACAGCAAGTAACATCACTCTTAACAGTTAATAACAGCTAAGTATACATTAACACGTCACTTTCACAACAACACGTCACTTTAACAACAACACGTCGCTTTAACAACACATCACAATGGCCAAACAACTTCATTCAATCAGTCGTGCAATATGAAGGCGATATGAGACTCAAACAATGCACATGCATGTGGTACCAACCTACGTCACTGGCCAAAGGCCTAATTTTCGTCACTGGCACAAGGGCCTAAAATATCGTCGCTGGCCAAAGGCCTAATTTTCTCGTCGCTGGCACAAGGCCTAATGTTCATGGTATGCATGCGACTCAATGATATATGCACAACAGTCAAACAATCACACATCAACGTCACTGGCCATAGGCCTAAATCACATCACTGGCCGAAGGGCTACAACATCAAACAACTCAAAGGTGTGGGCCATTCGGCGGTACCCACGACAACACAAACAACACAACATCTTCAGCAATTAACAGCTCGAAACCACAACACTTTTCCAAAACATTTAGAGTTGACGACCACTTTTGAAAAAGACACCGGGGGCAGCCACTTGAGGCTCCCAGAAACCATCAGAAAAATATACCGCTTTGCCTCAAATTAGAACATTCAGTTAGGCCTCTGAATGAGCTTTCCAAAACATTTTGAAACGCCTCGATCGGACTTCCGAGTCAAAAGTTATTGCGAAAACAATTTAGGAGAAAACTAAGACATCCTGAAAATGGCGCCCAGCAGCAGGGCGCCTAGCAGGCAAACAGCAACACTGGCAGCAACACAGAACATCATGGGCGCTATGGGCGCCTTGGGCGCCAACACTTGGCACGCCCAAAAATCGAAGGAGCAGGAACAATATGAATTAGGCAACAAAATAACACATAATGGGCGCTTAGGGCGCCGGTTTTCTGGAACCAAGCACAAAACACCAACACTGGGCGCCATGGGCGCCACTTCCTGAAACACAGCATCAGGCAACACACTGGGCGCAGCACTGGGCGCCATGGGCGCCACTGGCAGCAACACACACAACACAGAATATCCACAAGGCGCCATGGGCGCCAACACCAGCAACAACTCCAACGAAATTCATGGATTGGGCGCCTAAGGCGCCACTGCCAGCAACAACAAAAACGCAACAACTTGACTGGGCGCCTAGGGCGCCTCATCCTGTGCAACAACCAAAACAGAAACATGACATGGGCGCCTAGGGCGCCATGTCCAGCAACACCCAAACAGCAACATAGTGGCTGGGCGCCTTGGGCGCCACTTCCAGCATATCAAACACAAATTCCAACAAGATTCATAGCAAATATAATAGCAATTCTAGAGCATAGGAAGCATCAATCTCATAACACAATTTTTCAAGATATAACACACATGTGATCATATATTTATTATTTCATCAACAAGGCAAGTAATCATGGAGCATGCGATTTTCAAGATAACAACATGGTGATCAAGACACCCTAAAACCCCACATGTAGATCCCTCATAAACCCTTATATTGAATTAAATCCCACCCTTACCTTATGCTTGACGAACAACGAAACCCTAGGTTAGAATTTGCCAAAACCCTAGCTTTTCTCCTTCTCTTTTCTTTCCTCTTCTTGATGATCCACGCCTCCTTCTTTCTATCTTCTTGATTTGCGCTCTTCCTCTCCTTTTCTTCTCTAGCCGTCGCACAACTCTATACCTCTCTTCTCACTTCGCTCCTTTCTTTTCTTTTTCCACTAATGAGCCAAAACCCTAATTTTTTTGCTTATGTATGCGCCTACACCAAGGGATTGGATCATGGGCTATTTACTTATTAACTTGGACACTCCTTACTCAAGGCCTCCTACTTATGTTTCGCTAATGCTAATCCCTCATGGACCAACCCACACTAATCATGTAATAATAATTAATTCTCTTATTATTTTTACCACTTAATTTCTATTTAATTAAATCTACCAAATAAATCTAATCAAATAAATCACACAAATAATTAAATACGCATTTAAATGAAAATGGGGTGTTACAGTAGCCACTTTTGTAACACTCAACTCAACAATGTACTGTCTAAATATAGTGTGAAGCATAAAGTGTCCACCCCCTATCACCCTCAGTGCAATGGTCAGGTTGAAGTCTCAAACGGAGAATTAAAGAAGATTCTGAAAAAAACTGTGGGGAACTCAAGGAAATATTGGGCTGTGAAGATAGATGATACGCTGTGGGCATACAGGACAGCATACAAGACACCATTAGGAATGTCTCCCTACCAATTGGTTTATGGCAAATCTTGTCATTTGCCGGTTGAGCTGGAACACAAAGCTTATTGGGCTTTGAAATTCCTAAATTTTGACCCCTCAGCAAGTGCAGAGAAGAGGATCTTACAGCTACATGGGTTGGATGAGATGCGCCTTCATGCAAATGAGAACAACCGTATCTACAAAGAAAAAATGAAGAGGTACCATGACAAGCACATTTCAAGAAAGGAATTTCAACCTGGGCAACAAGTGTTGTTGTTCAATTCAAGGCTCAGATTATTTCCAGGAAAATTGAAATCCAAATGGTCGGGGCCCTTTCTGGTTAAAGAAGTGACACCATATGGGGCGATTGAAGTAGAAGAGCCAGGGTCCAAAAGATCTTTTAAGGTCAACGGACAAAGACTCAAGCCGTACCTTGGGAACACGGTAGAAGAGGCCCGAATGGTTCTAATGCTGAAAGATCCATGAGATCTCAAAGAAGTCAAGCTAGTGACGTTAAAGAAGCGCTTAATGGGAGGCAACCCATTGGTGATCTTTACCATCTTTAGTTTTTATGTATTTTGTTTTCTTTTTGACTTTATCTTGGCATCTTGGTCTTAATCTATTGTACATCTCATTCTGTGATATTGAGGCACCATTACCCTAGGCCTTTTGCAAGCAGCCTCAATTTTATGGTATTGTGGTATTTAGTTTCATATGTTTTACATTTTACCTTGTGATTGCTAGTGTGTCAAATTTTATCATCAGGTATTGCTAGTGGTCATGCCAAAAGTTGAGGCAGACTGAGATCATCTGCGGGCATTCTCTCAAATAACATCTCTTAAAATTCCCAACTGTGAGGTTTGCCCAAACACTTATTCTATTCATTGTGTGATTATTCCTTGCTTGCATTAGTCTGCAGAACTTGAGCTTGTACTTAACTATCTTGCATGTGATTTATATACACACTGAGGCAATTTTTGAAAATCTGAGCCTTTCAAGCCAACCCTCTAATTGCTATCCATTGTTAGCCCCTCTGAGCCTAATTGTTAATTTTTATAATTTTTCTGCAAATCACGTGCCTACTTGTTTCTTAACTTGGAGATAGGTTGATTTAAGCATGGGAGTGGGAAAAATTCTAAGTTTGGGGTTGCTCATGGAATAGCAACATTCAAGTTTGGGGTGGTATACAAGAGAAGGGAACATACAAAGGAAAAAAAGAGAAAACAAGGAATATATATATATATATATATATATATATATATATAGTTACAAAAAAAAAAGAACACAAATTTCAAAAATCTTAGATATGTGAAATTCCCTCTCTTGTAGAATGCTTTGGGGAAATGGGTAAGTGAGTGAGATTGTTGAAATTGACTAAGAGAGAAGTAGGCCTAACTCCAAGTTGTAACCTACTTATCCAAATGTATCCACCCTTACCTAAGCCCCATTACAACCTTTGGAAGTCCTCAAAAAGTGTGTATGTATTTCTTGTGTATTGATTTGTATAGTACTTGTTCAAGCCTATGAAACGATGATGCAGGTACTGTGAATTGAGTGAATACCCTAAGCACCTCAAAGAGAGAAACACCGGTGAGATGTGTGAAAAAGAGATAACTTGAGAATGCTTGCCTGCTTATGATCTTGTGTCTTACCGATTCAGTTGTCTTGCTACTGCATTAGGTTGATGATGACTTTTGATATACTGTGTAGTTATTGGTTTGTGTAGAATGTGTGAAAGCTAAATAAAAAAGTAGCCACAGCCTAAATTGAATGTGTGCTTGAGGACAAGCAAAAGTTTAAGTTTGGGGTTGTGTTGACTCTCTGTCATATGATATAAGTTGTGCATTTTTAGGACCAATTGTGCAGGGTTTTGATTGTATTATAGTCATTATCTAGGGATTTAGCTTAGTCTTAGAATTTTGTAGTAGCAAGTCTTTTTGTAAGCCATTCCTGCATTGTTGGAGTTATTTTGTACTTGAAGACCTCCAGTTGTGTGTTATCGTTCGGCGAACCAGACACTTGCCCGGAGATGCAGCACATTTGGGAAAGACTCGAGTTTCTGTCCAATATCGCGTCGCGACCAAGAGGGTTCGCGTCGCGATGGAAGCCTGATGCAGGAGCGTTCTACAATTCTGTCCAATATCGCGTCGCGACATGCTCGTGTCGCGACGCGATGGCTTACTGAAATTAGGGTTTTAATTCAGTTTTTGCGTTTTTTCAAGGGAGATTGGTCAATTGGAGCGCAGCAGACGTTTTGGGAGCAGAGAAAAGCCAGATCCTGGGAGTAGTTCACCACTTGGGAACGAGGGTTGAAGGTTCCTATGTCTATCTTTACTTGTATTGCCTTCTTTACTTTAGCTATGTCTCTAGTCACCATGTGTAACTAATTTTCTAAGATTAGGGAGAGATGATTCTCCCCGAACCTATGTTATGAATACTTTGTTATGGTTAATACAATTAGTTGATTGAATTATCATAAGTCTATGCCTCTGATCGTAATGCTTTATAGTTACATATGATAATTATAATGATTTAGGTTATGTGATCGCATAGGGATATGGGTTGCATGCTGGATATGGGGTACTAGATCATGTACTTGTGATCACCATAGGAATATGGGGTTGGATGCATGAATTCTTTATTTCTTAAGTTTATTGCTTTACCGGTTGGCATGATTCACCTAAGGGATTAGGGTAACTCAACTAGGTAAAAGGGGTTCTGAGGCAAGGAATTGTCCTTAACCTACTATAGTGAATTGAATCTGGTAGTTCAACAATTAATCTGTAATTAGCTGAAGGTTCGTAACATAGGTGAGGGGAGAGGATTCGACACCTAATCGCCTTTTCTCGCTTATTCAACAACAGTTTTATTTTTTGCGTTACGCAATTACAACTCGAATCAATTGTCACAATCTAGAATTAATCAAATCTGCTACTGTTACAACACGCAATCCCTGTGGAATCGACCGGTTCTTACCGTTTTTACTATTACTTGCAACGTTTCGGTACACTTGCTGAATTGTTAACATGCATCAAATGAAAATAGAATGCCGAATGAATGTATAGCTGTACAGAAAAAGAATATGTTGGAACTGGACTCTAACAGCGCAGTGTTAGCTCCACAAAAGCTAATGTCTCTTCAAATCGAATCTCTCACCAAACAAGTGGTTGCTGCCTTGGAGAGTAGATCTCGAACCCCAACAATTACTCAAGTAAAGCAACTTTATGACCGGGGAACTCAGTTGGACGATGCACTATCCCAATGTATGCAAACGACCCAGACCACATTGCAATCCCAAGAACAAGTCATACAAAGTATGGGGAAGAATCACGAAACTTCAATGAAGAACTTGGAAATGCAGATTAGTCAGTTGTCAAAGCAATTCGTTGAGGCATCTAACAGCGATTCAGAGACCGTGGATAACCCGAGGAAGGAGAGTTGTAAGTCTATTTCTTTGAGAAGCGGTAAAGAGCTGAAACCCGTGGAGGTGATGATAGCCTCGCAAGTGCACGAGTCGTATCGCGTAATAAAAGAGTTATCGATCCACAGGGAGAGCCTAGGTGATTACCAATTTAATTTTCCAAAGTTGATTAGCTAGAAGAAATGGTTTTTAGGAGTTGTAAAATTTAGAAATAAAAACAAACAATCTCAGGTTTATAGTTTTATCACAACAATGAGGAACCAAAATAATTTCTTTAGACTATTCAACAATTTATAAGAGTAATATATTTCAAAGACAAGGCAGCGAATATAACTAATGTCTCCTTTCGAAGTACAAGAGCGTGTTTTGAACTAACAATCAAGCCTATTCTCATGGTTGATTGTCACCAAAACCCATTAAGCATAACACCTTTATAATGTCTCAAGAGTTTCAAAACTAATCTCATGTGTTGATTCCCTTGTCTAATTTCATAGATCCAACATCAATACTTCACCTTTCGGTTCTTCGTTTGATGTTTAAAATAAGATTTGAAGGACAATAAAATTAGATTGAAATATATAACAATTTGGAGTGGAGAATAGTCTTGGGAATTATTAAGGACCTATCATTGGATTACTCCTAATAACCCAAGACTTTGTATCTACTCACTCATATTAAATATGAGAGAAGAAGAAGAAGAAGAAGAAAAGGCATGAAATTAAATAGCGAGAAATAAAAGAAAGCGGTAAATTGCAAAAATCATAAATAGCGGAATTGTAAATGACAAGAAAATAAAAGTGCAAGAAAGTAAATAGCAAGGAAAGTAAATGACTTGGAAAATAAAAGGGCAAGAAAGTAAATAGCAAGGAAAATAAATGACTTGGAAAATAAAAGGGCAAGAAAGTAAATAGCAAGGAAAGTAAATGACTTGGAAAATAAAAGGGCGAGAAAGTAAATAGCGAGAAAATAAAAGAGCGAGAAAGTAAAAGAGCGAGAAAGTAAAAGGGCAAGAAAGTAAATAGCAATGAAAGTAAATGACTTGGAAAATAAAAGGGCGAGAAAGTAAAAAGCGAGAAAGTAAAAAGCGAGAAATTAAAGTGAAGTCATGAATCTTAGAGGAAATCTTGTCATGGATTTTTCTCACAAAATTTAAGCTTAGTTACAAGTGAGGATCAAGCCTCTATTTATAGGAAAATATGAGGGCCAAGGCACTTGAGTGGAGGGGCAAAATGGTCCAAAAAAAAGTGGCAAATCAAGTTGGCAAGGAAAGCCATCAGCAAGTGGGTGTAGCCAAAATTGACTTGTCTGGTGCCAGGGTCGTGCGCCCATGTGCCTGGGTCGTGCGCCCTGGCCAGTCAATTTTGGCTGCTCTGCGCCAGTTTTTCACCAGGGTCGTGCGCCTATGTGCCAGGGTCGTGCGCCAGTTTTGCACTAGGGTCGTGCGCCTATGTGCCAGGGTCGTGCGCAGGCTCTACGCCAGTTTTTGCTGCTTGGCGCCCTTGGCGCCCTGTGCTGCGCCAGTTTTGCTGCTTGGCGCCCTTGGCCAGTTTTGGGTTTTTGGGGCCCTTGGCGCCCATGAGGGTGTCTAGTGCCTTAAAAATTGCTCCTCCTCAAATATTTCATTTTTTCTTCATTTTAGCTCATATTTTCTCTTTTGCTCCAAAATAAAACCTGAAAATAAAAAGCAAACATTTGTAGTAAAATAGCTCAAAGATATAAAATATAATTAAAATACCTAAAAAAACTTAATGAAAATAACTATTAAAAAGACTCTAAAAATAGACTTATCAAACTCCCCCACGCTTGAAGCTTTGCTTGTCCTCAAGCAAAAAACAGTGTAAATCCTTAGGCCAATTTTGAAGGAAAATTATTTTCACACGAATCATTAAGTGAACTGTGGGGCAATTCTAACACTTTGGTTTGAGAAATACTATGTGGGCTTCTTGTGGAATTGGGAGACAATTTTAAAGTATCAATACTCTAGAGAGGATATCAATGTCATTATAGAACCGGTTCCCCAGCATTCTTAAGCTTGGGTCCTCCATTTACTAAGACCGGGTCTCAAAGGAGGGTCTTTATACGTTGGGTATTCAAGCATTTTTCTTTTCTTGTTGATTTTATATGCTAACCATTCATTTTGACATTTAAAATGCACCAATTTTTGCATTTTGAATTGGTTTTTGCAATTTTTTTTTGAATACCCCAACTCAGACGTTTTTCTCCAGTAACCGCGCATCCAGTGAATGTCACCAAGAGAACCGGGTTACTAGTTTCTTTTCAGTCCTTCTAATTGTATTAAGAACTGAAAACAGTCTCAGTAGTGTGTGTGTGAAAAAGCCCTAGAAGTAGAAATCGAACCATGATACAATTTTGTTGTTTCCAACCAGTCCACCTAGATGATTGCTAATGAAAAAATTTAAAAATTATTTTTGTCCAGAAAAGGCTTATCTAAAACATGCTTAGGGTTCACAAAGTTTCATCATGGAGGGAGCAGATACAACTCAAAGTAAAAAGATAAAAACTCAGAAAAGCAATAAAGACATACCCAAATAAAAGCAATAAAATACCTAACTCCCCCACGCTTGAACCTTTGCTTGTCCTCAAGCAAAAAACAGTGTAAATCCTTAGGCCAATTCTGAAGGAAAATTATTTTCACACGAATCATTAAGTGAACTGTGGGGCAATTCTAACACTTTGGTTTGAGAAATACTATCTGGGCTTCTTGTGGAATTGGGAGACAATTTTAAAGTATCAATACTCTAGAGAGGATATCAATGTCATTATAGAACCGGTTCCCCAGCATTCTTAAGCTTGGGTCCTCCATTTACTAAGACCGGGTCTCAAAGGAGGGTCTTTATACGTTGGGTATTCAAGCATTTTTCTTTTCTTGTTGATTTTATATGCTAACCATTCATTTTGACATTTAAAATGCACCAATTTTTGCATTTTGAATTGGTTTTTGCAATTTTTTTTTTTGAATACCCCAACTCAGACGTTTTTCTCCAGTAACCGCGCATCCAGTGAATGTCACCAAGAGAACCAGGTTACTAGTTTCTTTTCAGTCCTTCTAATTGTATTAACAACTGAAAACAGTCTCAGTAGTGTGTGTGTGAAAAAGCCCTAGAAGTAGAAATCGAACCATGATACAATTTTGTTGTTCCCAACCAGTCCACCTAGATGATTGCTAATGAAAAAGTTTAAAAATTATTTTTGTCCAGAAAAGGCTTATCTAAAACATGCTTAGGGTTCACAAAGTTTCATCATGGAGGGAGCAGATACAACTCAAAGTAAAAAGATAAAAACTCAGAAAAGCAATAAAGACATACCCAAATAAAAGCAATAAAATACCCCCCATGCTTGGACTAGGCATTGTCCTCAATGATTTTTCAAATAAAACAAAAGGGGTTAGGAGAGCTCACCTGGCTGTCTGGTTCAGGATACTCGGCCCAGGGGTATTTTATTTTTTCAACAAATCGAAAAATACATTAAGCCGTGGGTTGCCTCCCACGCAACGCTTTTTTAACGTCACTAGCTTGACGATTGGTTTTTTTTTTTGTAAAGTTTTTCCTGGGTCCCATTGCTTGAAGCATAAAGACCAAGTGACACATGAAAAATGAAAACATATTCCTGGATCCCATGGCTTGTAAAATAGAAGTTGTATAAGCAATAAGATCTTATTTACAATCCCCCCCAGATCAAATGTTATTTTCACAAAGGAAGGTGAAAAATAAGATAAAGGAGATGGTTTGTATGGTGGTGGGGGGACGTTTGGTTCTTTTCTTTCCTTTTCTGGTTCCTTCTCTTTTTCTTTCTCTTCTTGCTCACATGGTAAATTATGTTTTTCACTCACAATTTTTTCTTGGTTTGCTTTTGGTTCCTCTAATTGTTTTTCGCTTCTAAGGGTGACAGCATATATTTGGCCATTTAGATTTTGTTCAGGCTGTTCAGGAAATACCCCCGAAGATTTAGAGGATGAAGCCACCTGTGTTGCCACTTGAGTTATTTGATTTTCAAGCATCTTACTGTGAGTGGCAATAGAGTCGATTTTTGATTCTACTTTGATAAGTGTGTCATTCAAATAACAAGTTTGATTTTTGAATTCTTCATTTTGTTTTGTTTGAGATGACACAAATTTTTCCATCAAAAATTCCAAGTTCGACTTTTGCGGGCTGTTTTGTGGGTTGTTAAAAACCCTTTGACTTTGAAAAACAGGAGGTGGTCTAGGTGCTGGATTGGGTGGAGGATTTTGATAAGAAAAATTTGGATGATTTCTCCACCCAGAATTATAAGTATTTGAAAACGGATCTTCTTTTTGAGCATAGTTAATATGCTCATTTCCAGTACTAGATGCCTCAAGCTGGCATTCAGCTCCAATATGGCCAACAACCCCACATAATTCACATGGTGGAGTAGTAGGAGAAAAAGTTTGTGAAACGGCACTTACATTTAATTTTTCAAATTTTTGAAAAAGTGCGTCCACTTTTGAGGCAAGATGATCAATAGCAGATATTTCATACTTACCTGGCTCTTTTGATGATGCTGGTTTATTTGTTATGGCTCGCTCAGTTGCCCACTGACAATGGTTTTGAGCCATATCTTCAATGAGTGCATAAGCTTCAGTGAAATTTTTGTTCATTAAAGCTCCACCTGCAGCTGCATCAACAGTCATTCTAGTTGCATATTGTAATCCATTATAAAATGTGTGAACAACGAGCCATTTCTCTAGTCCATGATGGGGGCATAGCCTTAACATTTCTTTGAAACGTTCCCAAGCATCATAAAGAGATTCCCCGTCGTTTTGAGAAAATCGAGTAATTTGACTTCTCATTTGAGCTGTTTTACTTGGGGGAAAGAACCTAGTAAGAAAGGCTTGTTTTAATTGGCCCCAGCTGGTAATGGATTCCGAAGGCAAAGAATGTAGCCATGCTCTTGCTCTATCCCTTAATGAAAAAGGGAAGAGCTTTAGCCTTATGGCATCTTGAGGTACCCCGTTTAATTTGAGAGTTCCATAGTATTCCAAAAAAATTGAAATATGAAGATTTGGGTCCTCCGTGGGAGAACCAGAAAATTGGTTTTGTTGAACCATTGAAAGCAGAGATGATTTGAGTTCAAAATTATTTGCTTCCACATTTGGATGTACAATGGCAGCCGATGGTTCTGCTGAAGGTGTTGCGTACTCTTTGAGAGCACGATTTTCATTAGCCGCCATTTGGTTATCGGGAATTTCTCTCCTCCTTCTATGTAAGAACCTTTCAATTTCGGGAATTTGTTGAACAGTTTCTCCGAAACTTCTGGTTCTTCGCATTCGAGGGACAAGAGAAGAAAAAGTAAAAATAAAGAAAATAAGACTTCAGTCTAAAGGTTTCGAAAAATTTAATTAATATCACTGCCTCCCCGGAAATGGCGCCAAAAACTTGATAGCCTCGCAAGTGCACGAGTCGTATCGCGTAATAAAAGAGTTATCGATCCACAGGGAGAGCCTAGGTGATTACCAATTTAATTTTCCAAAGTTGATTAGCTAGAAGAAATGGTTTTTAGGAGTTGTAAAATTTAGAAATAAAAACAAACAATCTCAGGTTTATAGTTTTATCACAACAATGAGGAACCAAAATAATTTCTTTAGACTATTCAACAATTTATAAGAGTAATATATTTCAAAGACAAGGCAGCGAATATAACTAATGTCTCCTTTCGAAGTACAAGAGCGTGTTTTGAACTAACAATCAAGCCTATTCTCATGGTTGATTGTCACCAAAACCCATTAAGCATAACACCTTTATAATGTCTCAAGAGTTTCAAAACTATTCTCATGTGTTGATTTCCTTGTCTAATTTCATAGATCCAACATCAATACTTCACCTTTCGGTTCTTCGTTTGATGTTTAAAATAAGATTTGAAGGACAATAAAATTAGATTGAAATATATAACAATTTGGAGTGGAGAATAGTCTTGGGAATTATTAGGGACCTATCATTGGATTACTACCAATAACCCAAGACTTTGTATCTACTCACTAATATTAAATATGAGAGAAGAAGAAGAAGAAGAAGAAGAAGAAGAAAAGGCATGAAATTAAATAGCGAGAAAGAAAAGAAAGCGGTAAATTGCAAAAATCATAAATAGCGGAATTGTAAATGACAAGAAAATAAAAGTGCAAGAAAGTAAATAGCAAGGAAAGTAAATGACTTGGAAAATAAAAGGGCAAGAAAGTAAATAGCAAGGAAAATAAATGACTTGGAAAATAAAAGGGCAAGAAAGTAAATAGCAAGGAAAGTAAATGACTTGGAAAATAAAAGGGCGAGAAAGTAAATAGCGAAATAAAAGAGCGAGAAAATAAAAGAGCGAGAAAGTAAAAGAGCGAGAAAGTAAAAGGGCAAGAAAGTAAATAGCAAGGAAAGTAAATGACTTGGAAAATAAAAGGGCGAGAAAGTAAAAAGCGAGAAAGTAAAAAGCGAGAAATTAAAGTGAAGTCATGAATCTTAGAGGAAATCTTGTCATGGATTTTTCTCACAAAATTTAAGCTTAGTTACAAGTGAGGATCAAGCCTCTATTTATAGGAAAATATGAGGGCCTAGGCACTTGAGTGGAGGGGCAAAATGGTCCAAAAAAAAGTGGCAAATCAAGTTGGCAAGGAAAGCCATCAGCAAGTGGGTGCAGCCAAAATTGACTTGTCTGGTGCCAGGGTCGTGCGCCCATGTGCCTGGGTCGTGCGCCCTGGCCAGTCAATTTTGGATGCTCTGCGCCAGTTTTTCACCAGGGTCGTGCGCCTATGTGCCAGGGTCGTGCGCCAGTTTTGCACTAGGGTCGTGCGCCTATGTGCCAGGGTCGTGCGCAGGCTCTGCGCCAGTTTTTGCTGCTTGGCGCCCTTGGCGCCCTGTGCTGCGCCAGTTTTGCTGCTTGGCGCCCTTGGCTAGTTTTGGGTTTTTGGGGCCCTTGGCGCCCATGAGGGTGTCTAGTGCCTTAAAAATTGCTCCTCCTCAAATATTTCCTTTTTTCTTCATTTTAGCTCATATTTTCTCTTTTGCTCCAAAATAAAACCTGAAAATAAAAAGCATACATTTGTAGTAAAATAGCTCAAAGATATAAAATATAATTAAAATACCTAAAAAAACTTAATGAAAATAACTATTAAAAAGACTCTAAAAATAGACTTATCAGGTGACCAAGACCAAACCTAGGGAGGAAAATAGTGAAGCTGAGGTTCTGAGGGAGGAGTTGCAAGATAAAGATGAAGGAGTTGAAAATGAGTGTGGGAGAAAAACTGAGGGAGCAGTGAAGTCTAACCCAATAAAAAATGTTTTTTCTGACAATTTGCAGGTTGACGAGAAGCTTAAAGGAATTCCCTCATAAATGAAGCTGTCATACCCTCAAAGAAAGAAGAAGAATCAACAGGATGAGCAATTCTCAAAGTTTATGGAAATCTTCTCCAACCTCCAAATCAACATCCCGTTTGCAGAAGCCTTAGAGCAGATGCCGGTCTATGCAAAGTTTATGAAAGAGTTGTTGACTAAAAAGAGGAGGTTCAAAGATAACGAGACTGTGGCGCTGACCGAAGAATGCAGTGCCATCATTCCGAGGAAACTCCCTCCGAAGTTAAAAGATCCGGGAAGTTTCACAATACCCTGCACCATAGGTAACTTGAAAATAGGGAAGGCCCTTTGTGATTTGGGGGCGAGCATCAACTTGATGCCATTATCTTTGTTGAAGAAGCTTGGTGGGGGTGAAGTGAAACCCACTAGGATAACTCTGCAGCTCGCTGATAAATCAATCAAACATTCATATGGGATTGTAACACCCTAAATATTTAATTAATTTATTTAATTAAGTATTTAGGTATTTAATTTATTTAGTTGATATAATTAGATTATTGAGAAATTATATTAATTAATTAAGTGGAGGTGTGGTATTAGGAAATTGGTGGCACCAACTAATTAAATTAGGGCTTAAGTGGAGAGAAAGCCCATGACCCATGACCCAACAAACATAAGCGCATATATAAACCAAGTTTTTGGGTTTTTAGCTCATTTGGTGAAAAACAAGGAAGAGAGCCGTGAGGGCTTAAGCTATGAGCGTCGCACCCATGAGAGAAGACAAGAAGGATTTCGCAAGTTCCATAGGGGAAAGGGAGGGATCTAGCTTGTTGCGGTGGTTCTTGGTGGTTCCAGTCAAGAGGGTTTTGTCTTCGGTAAATTAAGGTAAGGGGAGTTCTATCTTTCTATATAATAGATATTCATGATAGGTTGTAAGGGTGGGGTTCCTTTATCTAATGGGTTTATATGAAGGGGGTTATGTGGGAGTAGGAATTATAGTGCCATAAATCTGAAATTGATGTCGTGTTATGATGATTGGAATAAGCCCTTGCCATATGATGTCTTGTTGTTGAAGATTTGTGATTTGTATGCCAAGTGTTTGATTAATGTTTTGATGGTATTGTGATTGGTGATAATTGGAGATGACCGTGGTAATTTGATGTTCATATTGGTAAGTGAATTTTGGTGTTGAATTAGTAATTTAATTGACGAGAAATAAGATTTTGTAACCCCTAAGCGCCTTGGGCGCCATATGTGTGCATTCTGGACACTGTTCGGTTTTTCTAAAACTGGTATTGTTTTGTTGATCCAAAAATTATGTGGCTGATTGTTTTTGAAAATAGACTTAAAGCCGGTCGTTTTGGCACTGGTTTCGTTCGATTTGGAGTTGTGTAGCTCAAGTTATGAGTCTTCAAAGTTGAGTCAAATTTCTGGAATCAAACTTGTTTAAGCTGCGCCAGTTTCTGGGCGCCGGATCCCCTCTCCTGGGCGCTGTGTTGCGCGCCAGTGCGTGTGTTGCTGCCCTGGGCGCATGGCGCCCGTGTGCGCGCCTGTTGCCTGTGTTGCCAAATTCTGTGTTGCTGGGCGCCGGATCCCTGTGCCTGGGCGCCATTTCCAGGATGTTCCCAATTTTTTTAATAAAACTGTTTTCGCTATATCTTTTGACTCGGGCATCCGTTTTAAACGTTTCAAAAAGCGTTGGGAAGCTTTTTCGGTCGTCTACCTGTGTGTCATATTTTTAGAATAAAAATTTATTATTTGCTGGTGTTTTCTGGGCGCCCAAGAGGCTGTCCCCGGTGGTCCTCCTAGGACGTTGTGAAGCCCTGTTGAGTTCTTTAAAAATTCTTTTTTTGCACAGCCAACAGTTTTAACGTTTTTAGTATCAAAATGGATGATTATGACAATGATGCCCTTAGTGGTTAGTTAAATGACGCTTTTGCCCTTAGTGGCCAATATTTTGATGAAGATGAGATTATGGATGATTATGACGATGATGCCCTTAGTGGCTAGTTAATTTACGCTTTTGCCCTTAGTGGCCAATATTTTTGATGATGATGTGATGGTGATGATTAGGACGAGGATGCCCTTAGTGGCTAATTAAATGACGTTGTTGCCCTTAGTGGTCAATATTTTGATGATGATGATGATGAGTACTCCAGGTGAGTGTTTTGATGAAATGCACATGTGTATATAGAGTCTCATGGCATGTGCATAATGTGAAGAATAGGCTTCGGCCTCTTGTGAAGAATAGGCTTCGGCCTCCTGTGAAGAATAGGCTTCGGCCTCTTAATTGTGACGAATATGGTACCATCATGCATATGCCCTGGTGGGGGTTGCATCTCATATAGTAGCATGACATTGTGATGAATTATTGTAACGACGTGATTGATGATTTGCGATGTTGTTGCTTTAATGCTGTGATTTGACTTATTGCTTATCATGTGATTTATTATATGGATTGAATTGAGCTCACCCTTTCTGCTTGGAATGTTGCTCTATTGTGGCAACGCTGCAGGTAACCGCGAGTGAAGGTCCTGCTGCCTTCCTTATTAGCTGTGGGATGTCTGTCGAGTCGCTCTCTGATACTGTAGCACCTAGGGGGCGTGGTTGGAATGCGTTAATTTATTAATTAACTGTTTAACGATTTTGTTGACGATGTACGGTGTGTTTGAGTGCAAACGATGAGTTTCTTTATGACGATGTGACATTTCCTTTCTATCCGTTGAATTAATATTTTGAAAACAATTTTATTTTACTCTGATAATGACGTGTAAACTAAGGGGTAGAAAAGGGGTGTTACAGGGATCCTGGAAGATGTCGTGGTAAGGGTTGACAAATTTTTGTTCCCGGTTGATTTCGTAATTCTTGATATGGAAGAAGATGCCGATTCTCCTCGGTCGACCATTTCTTGCCACTAGGCGAGCCCTGGTAGACGTTCAACAAGGGAAACTAATGTTAAGATTCCAAGACGGGAAGGTAACTTTTAATGTCTTCGAGGCTATGCGTCACCCGGACGATCAAGAGAAATGTTTTAGGGTGGATGTGGTTGAAGACTCGGTAAACGAAGTATTTAGACATAATATACCTTCTCTTCCCTTGGAGAAAGTGATTGTGAACTCCATTGAGGGGGTAGAGGGAGAATTGGACAGCGAGACCGAGGACTGTATTCGTCAGTTTGAAGCTTCACAGGTAGAAATGGTTTTTAAGAGAAGAGAAGAGTTGAGTAGGGACGAGAATCCAGAAAAAAGAAATCTTGAATTGAAACAACCCCCCCCCCCCCCCCTCATTTGAAGTATGTATTCCTTGGGGGCAACGATCAACACCCAGCCATCATCAGTAGTTCCCTAACTCAGCTGGAAGAAGAAAAATTAATGACAGTGTTGAGAGCAAATAAAACTGCTTTAGGATGGATTATCTCAGATCTTAAGGGGATTAGCCCAGCTTTTTGCATGCACAAAATAAAGCTCGAGGAAGAGTTCAAACCTGTGATACAACCGCAGCGGAGGTTGAACCCGACCATGAAAGAGGTAGTGAGGAAAAAAGTTCTGAAGCTTTTAGATGCCGGAATGATCTATCCCATTTCAGACAGTTCGTGGGTGAGTCCAGTGCATGTGGTGCCCAAGAAGGGTGGTATGACTGTGGTGAAAAACGAGAAGAATGAGCTTATCCCTACTCGCACAGTTACTGGGTGGAGAATGTGTATTGACTATCGAAGATTGAATCAAGCCACTCGGAAGGATCACTTCCCTCTTCCATTCATGGATCAGATGCTAGAAAGACAGGCGGGACAAGCCTTCTATTGTTTCCTGGATGGGTATTCCGGGTATAATCAAATAGCAGTGGATCCCGAAGATCAAGAGAAGACTGCCTTCACATGTCCGTTTCGTGTGTTCGCCTATCGGAGGATGCCCTTCGGCTTGTGCAATGCCCCTGCAACTTTTCAAAGATGTATGCTGTCCATTTTCTCTGACATGATGGAAAACGCCATCGAGGTATTTATGGATGATTTTTCTGTGTTTGGCATTTGTTACGATTCTTGTTTGGCTAACCTGAATACCGTTTTGAAGAGATGCACCGAAACCAATTTAGTTCTGAATTGGGAGAAGTGTCACTTTATGGTTCAAGAAGGAATTGTTCTTGGCCATAAGATCTCAGCAAAAGGTATCGAGGTCGACCAAGCAAAAATCGAAGTATAGAAAAGCTTCCCCCCTACGAATGTAAAGGGAGTGAGAAGTTTCTTAGGACACGCCAGATTCTAACGGCGTTTCATAAAAGACTTCTCAAAGATTGCAAAACCCTTAAGCAATCTGCTTGTTAAAGAAAATGATTTTGTTTTTGATAATGAATGTCTGCATGCTTTCAATGTATTAAAGAAACAACTGACCTCGGCCCCAGTCATTGTAGCCCCTAACTGGGATGTGCCCTTTGAATTAATGTGTGATGCTAGTGATTATGCAGTGGGCGCTGTGCTAGGGCAACGATTAGAGAAATTTTTTCATGCTATATACTATGCTAGCAAGGTTTTGAATGAAAATCAGGTAAATTATGCCACAACTGAAAAGGAATTGCTAGCCATAGTGTAACACCCCTTTTCTAATAACCTTACTATTTAATAAAAATCAGAGTTTTTTTTTTTTTTGAAAACAATATAAGAGAGTGCTACACTTACTCCATTAAATCAACAACTTCAAATTTGCATAATTTGGCAAAAAAAACAACAAGATACATAGCACCATAAAATACCGGTTCAGTTCGCATCAACTAAATACAGTCATTACCACAGCGGAAAATATTTAGTTCGAAAACAAATCCAATACATCACTAATAACAGTCTAACAGTGTAATTAAAATAACACATAAACATAAGACGCCCCCCGGTGCTACGTATCAGAGCATGACACTCCCTACCAGACGAAGGCATAAGGATAACCTTCACTCGCTAATACCTGCACGTTGCCGACATAAGAAGCAACATAAAAGCAGTAGGGTGAGTCTCTTTTCATAATTAATAACATATGGAACAAGCACTGCATAGGAAAAGGTAACTAGGCACACTGATTCACAACAAAGGCAGCAACCACATCACAATTACAATTCTCCAAACAACAATGCAAAAGATATGGTTATGCGTGAAATGCAACCCAAACTCCACGGGCACATGCATGTCGGATCCGTCACCAAATACAAATAGGCCGTAGCCTCTGCTCACCAAATAAAACTAGGCCGAAGCCTCTGCTCACCAAATAAAACTAGGCCGAAGCCTCTGCTCACCAAATAAAACTAGGCCGAAGCCTCTGCTCACCAATAATGCACATGTTTCATGAGATGCTATGGGAATGCATCACAACACACCACAATTCATCAAACTCACCATTTAATCAACTCACCGATTTAAAATTAGGCCGAAGCCTCTGCTCACCAATTAAAATTAGGCCGAAGCCTCTGCTCACCAATCACACCATAATACGCTCACCAACTCAACCCACCACTCACACCAACACCCATTTCAATTAGGCCAATTTAGGATTTGACACGACATAGGGAGAGTGAATAAAAATTGAAATTAGACACCGAGAACAACTTCAGTCCAGAACCACCAGTAAATTAACTCATTTTTGCATCAAACCAGAATATTTGGATAGACACCAAAATTAGCTTCGTAACGCATTTTGAACCGTTAAATTTGGATAACCGAGTCAAAAGTTACATTAAAAACAAGTTTGGAAAAATTTAGGCAACATCCTGATCTTGGCGCCCAGCAAAAACTGGCGCAGGGCGCCTAGCGCCCAGGCACTGGCGCAGTGAAAACTGGCGCAGAGCGCCTAGCAAAACTGGCGCAGGGCGCCTAGCGCCCAGACACAGGCGCAGGAAAACTGGCGCAGAGCGCCTAGCAAAACTGGCGCAGGGCGCCTAGCGCCCAGACACAGGCGCAGGAAACTGGCGCAGGGAACACGGCGCCCATGCACAAGGCGCCTTGCCAAAACACGCAATAAAACTCTTTTAGCTTCGAAATTAATTTTTCACGAGCCAAATGCTCAAAATAAGGGAAGCCAACAAAAATTTTGGCAAAATGTGACACGGCTCTTTGGCGCCCATGGACTAGGCGCCTAAGGCCAGAACAAACCACAACTCCTATGACTCCAAAAATTGTTTTGCACGAGCCATTTAACTAGGACATGAAAACTCAGTATCAATTTTCACAAAATAAGCAACAGAAAATGGGGACCCTTGGCGCCCATGGCACAAGGCGCCTAGCGCCAAAACAGGCAACACAGTGGCACAGGCGCCCAGGAGGGCACCCAGCGCCCAGACACAGCAACAGACACAACAGTGGCAGAATTTCCAGCAACACACACACACCTAGGGCGCCTAAGGCTCCATCAATTTTTGAGTTCCTCTCAACCAAAATTCACCAAATTAAATCACCAATGCCAATTTATCATATGAACAGTAACCATCACCTTTTTCCACAAAAAAAGATTCATTCAATCATAGCATCAAACAATGGGCATGCATCATTCCAATTGTGTACAATTTCAACACAAATCAAACATCTCTTTGCACAATTAAAAATTCAGCATAGCATAACATCACAATATACCCATCAATCCTAGAAATCACCCTAGAACCTAACCCTAGACAATACCTATCACATAAGCTATTAAAGATAAAAAGAGGACCCCCTAACCTCTTAGAATTCGAGACCACCAAGCAAGCTCCAAGGAATTGCAAGACACCAACAAGCCTTCTCTTCCTCCTTGAGTGATTCGCGAAGCTCCTCTCCCTTTCCTCTTGCAAGTTGCGACTTCTCTTCTCACTTCTCCTCTCTTTTTACGTTTCTTTTTTTCTTTTCTCCTCTCTTCTCTTCGAATCCTTTTTCTTTCTTTTGCACAAATGAGACACTTGTCTCCAACCCTCACTAATTCGCCTAGGCCTAAGTCAATGGGCTTGGGCTTGGGCCAATCCTAACATCCGGAATTACCATCACCACTCCCTTCAAATTAAATAATTATTTCCAACCCAACTAAGGCTCATATATAATAACACCTATAATTATTTTATTAAGTAATAAATAATAATTATATTATTATTTCTACCACTCAATTTCATTTAATTAATTAAATAAATTAATCTATTATTTTTGGGGCGTTACAACTCTCCCCCACTTAAAGGAATTTCGTCCTCGAAATTTTTACCCGCCAAGGCTAACACCCTCCCACCAACGACTAAGCTATCTAGGCAACTAGTTCTATCTACCATGCTGATCACCATTTCTCTGATTACCGGCGGTAAGTGATTGGGCGGCCGTCCCTCCTACTCATTCAGCCAGGTAGCTTTGAGAAATAACAACCAGACACGTCCTCCCCCTAAGGATCTCCGATAGGGATTTGAGCGTAATCACGTTGGTACCACGTGATCACCCCCCGAGCTTCTAGTAAAGTCCCCTCCCAATACGACATGCTAAGACTCCGCTGCGCTACTCTGATAAACTAGCTCGCATTCTACCTCACCCATCTACCCTTAAGGACAATAAAATACATCAATCATCACAGCATCACGACGAAACTCACAGGGTGCATAACAGTCGTACAACAAGCCTCATAATTTAGCAACACGACAACAACATCAACAAACAACTTTGCCACTCAGGCGACATCAACCACTGAATCACCACATCGGCCATAGGCCTACAACACAAAATTCATCAAAACGCTTCGGGCCATTCAGCGGTACCCTCAGCAAAACAACGTGGGCCATATCGGCGGTACCCACTACAAAACACTGTGGGCCATTCGGCGTTACCCACAACACAACAACCAACAACATCAAAGAAAATCATTATCATCAACAAGGCAACCACAAAGCACAGCAAAGCAACAATGCGGAGATAACTCCGGGACCAACAACCCCATAACCAACAACAACAGCAACTAGGGCACTAGGCCACCGACAACACAACAACAATTACGGGCACTACGGCACCGACAACGCCACTTCAACTTAAATCAACCGACACGCCTAAAAATCAACAATACCAGAACCAGTCAATTTTGCCTTGAAATTAGAATATTCAGTTAGGCCTCTGAATAAGATTTCCGAAACATTTTAGTTTACTCAAATCGGACTCCTGGTTCAAAAGATATTGCAAAAACAGTTTTTCAGTTACAGTGACAGTACAAACTAAGCAACGCAGAAAGTTCCAGCACTCACACATAAATTTCAACAATTTATTTACCTTATAACGACATCGGAATTTTGCAAACAACCTCTCTACGGAAAACTTATGAAGTCTAGTTTCTGGCTATATTTTTAGAATTTCAAAATGATGAGTCGAATAGCACAGTTTTCGCAAACAAGGCAGTTGGTCCAGAAAATGGGGCAGCGACTGTGTCCGAAGTTGTGACTCTTCTACAACGCCCAAAACAAACCCAAATAACACGAAACTTCAGCCTAAACAGTAAATCATTTTGTCTAGTTTTCAAAGAATTTGGATCCATTCGAAAAGGAGTTCATTTGAAAACACCACGATCAAAACATTGACCCCATGTCCAGACGGTCCCCAGAATTTTACCCTAACTTGCGAAGCCCATAACTGGAGCTATACTACTCCAACTGCGACCAAACCAAAGCCAAAATGACCAGCGTTCAGTCTATTTTCTAACAAAATATGTCCCATAATTTTTGGACAAACGAAAGGTTTCCAGTTTTAAAAATACAGAACCTATGTCCAGAATGCTCCCGGATTATTAACCTCACTTGTGGAGCCTATAACTAGAGCTACACAAATCCAAATTGAACGAAACCGGTACCAAAACGACCGGCGTGAAATCTATCTTCACGAACAATTAAACACGAAATTTTTGGACTGGCCGAACAGTCACAGTTTCACGAAAACCGAAACAGTGTTACGCACTACATCTCAACATTTTACAAACACAACAATACACATCAATCAATCAATTAAACATCAATTTTAACAATTTGAACAAAGCATTCTTAAGAACATACCACAATAAGAGCTAACCCAATGAAATACATAAACCGTGCCAATTATAAAGAGTACAACAGTCAAAACAAAATCAGGGACAATCTAGCGTAGGAATTACAGCTCACGGTCATGAAGTAGTTCGCAAAAATTCGGAGTTGGAAACATCACATGTTGAGGAAAACTAGGCAAAAGACCGAATAAGGTAGATAACAACAACATAAAATATAGTCCACTTTTCAAAACCATTCCACACGGCACTTAGTGCGTAATATAATGCGAAATCAAAACCAAACCATAGTAAAAACTTTATACAAAATCAGTGTTCATTTATTAAAATAAATTTCACACCAATACTAGCACTCGACCACAAAATTGTTTTACGGGTGTCCAAAAGCAACTTCAGAAATCACTTTATTTTTCAGATCTCAAAACCACATAACACAATTCAAGAAGTAGCGACCAAAAATTTTCATAAAATCCAAGCGTACAATGTCAAACTCCAAGTAGCATGGAAATTGCAAAACAACTCATGAAGACCCTAACTTACAACACTGCATGTCAAAACAATCAGGAACAACACCAAAAATAAACAACTAACGCAGAAGATGTCATAATCCCTTAAAATAAATACAGACAGTCTCATCATGGAAACAATTACAAATCAAGGAACATCAAAACTCAACATTTTTAAGTATGGACGACATCACTTAGAGTGATCAAAACATTTTTGTGTGTCGGGTAACAGTTCGACGTAATTTACCAAAACAATTTTCACAATACACTTAGACTCCACATCAAGACACACCACCAAGGAGTTCATACAAGACCTAGTGTCGAAACAAATTTAAACCAGTCGAAACACATGTAAATATTAAACAACAAGGTAAGTTATTGAAAACCACACAACCGAAGTCAGAATTCGTCCCACAAGAAAGTTAAAGAACAGCAACCAACAACAGGGACACAGAGTTCACACACAGAAATGCAATACAACACACAATACCAGTAGGGGCATCTCCCCCACTAGTTCACTTACCATTAGCAACTCTTGGTTTACCTGCAACACAATTATTGGTCAGCACTTAAAAGACAACAGTTGGTCGGACACCGACACAACGACTCTACGACTGGGCCGGACGGACCAACCATTGCTCTGATACCACTAATGTAACACCCCTTTTCTAATAACCTTACTATTTAATAAAAATCAGAGTTTTTTTTTTTTTTGAAAACAATATAAGAGAGTGCTACACTTACTCCATTAAATCAACAACTTCAAATTTGCATAATTTGGCAAAAAAAACAACAAGATACATAGCACCATAAAATACCGGTTCAGTTCGCATCAACTAAATACAGTCATTACCACAGCGGAAAATATTTAGTTCGAAAACAAATCCAATACATCACTAATAACAGTCTAACAGTGTAATTAAAATAACACATAAACATAAGACGCCCCCCGGTGCTACGTATCAGAGCATGACACTCCCTACCAGACGAAGGCATAAGGATAACCTTCACTCGCTAATACCTGCACGTTGCCGACATAAGAAGCAACATAAAAGCAGTAGGGTGAGTCTCTTTTCATAATTAATAACATATGGAACAAGCACTGCATAGGAAAAGGTAACTAGGCACACTGATTCACAACAAAGGCAGCAACCACATCACAATTACAATTCTCCAAACAACAATGCAAAAGATATGGTTATGCGTGAAATGCAACCCAAACTCCACGGGCACATGCATGTCGGATCCGTCACCAAATACAAATAGGCCGTAGCCTCTGCTCACCAAATAAAACTAGGCCGAAGCCTCTGCTCACCAAATAAAACTAGGCCGAAGCCTCTGCTCACCAAATAAAACTAGGCCGAAGCCTCTGCTCACCAATAATGCACATGTTTCATGAGATGCTATGGGAATGCATCACAACACACCACAATTCATCAAACTCACCATTTAATCAACTCACCGATTTAAAATTAGGCCGAAGCCTCTGCTCACCAATTAAAATTAGGCCGAAGCCTCTGCTCACCAATCACACCATAATACGCTCACCAACTCAACCCACCACTCACACCAACACCCATTTCAATTAGGCCAATTTAGGATTTGACACGACATAGGGAGAGTGAATAAAAATTGAAATTAGACACCGAGAACAACTTCAGTCCAGAACCACCAGTAAATTAACTCATTTTTGCATCAAACCAGAATATTTGGATAGACACCGAAATTAGCTTCGTAACGCATTTTGAACCGTTAAATTTGGATAACCGAGTCAAAAGTTACATTAAAAACAAGTTTGGAAAAATTTAGGCAACATCCTGATCTTGGCGCCCAGCAAAAACTGGCGCAGGGCGCCTAGCGCCCAGGCACTGGCGCAGTGAAAACTGGCGCAGAGCGCCTAGCAAAACTGGCGCAGGGCGCCTAGCGCCCAGACACAGGCGCAGGAAAACTGGCGCAGAGCGCCTAGCAAAACTGGCGCAGGGCGCCTAGCGCCCAGACACAGGCGCAGGAAACTGGCGCAGGGAACACGGCGCCCATGCACAAGGCGCCTTGCCAAAACACGCAATAAAACTCTTTTAGCTTCGAAATTAATTTTTCACGAGCCAAATGCTCAAAATAAGGGAAGCCAACAAAAATTTTGGCAAAATGTGACACGGCTCTTTCGCGCCCATGGACTAGGCGCCTAAGGCCAGAACAAACCACAACTCCTATGACTCCAAAAATTGTTTTGCACGAGCCATTTAACTAGGACATGAAAACTCAGTATCAATTTTCACAAAATAAGCAACAGAAAATGGGGACCCTTGGCGCCCATGGCACAAGGCGCCTAGCGCCAAAACTGGCAACACAGTGGCACAGGCGCCCAGGAGGGCACCCAGCGCCCAGACACAGCAACAGACACAACAGTGGCAGAATTTCCAGCAACACACACACACCTAGGGCGCCTAAGGCTCCATCAATTTTTGAGTTCCTCTCAACCAAAATTCACCAAATTAAATCACCAATGCCAATTTATCATATGAACAGTAACCATCACCTTTTTCCACAAAAAAAGATTCATTCAATCATAGCATCAAACAATGGGCATGCATCATTCCAATTGTGTACAATTTCAACACAAATCAAACATCTCTTTGCACAATTAAAAATTCAGCATAGCATAACATCACAATATACCCATCAATCCTAGAAATCACCCTAGAACCTAACCCTAGACAATACCTATCACATAAGCTATTAAAGATAAAAAGAGGACCCCCTAACCTCTTAGAATTCGAGACCACCAAGCAAGCTCCAAGGAATTGCAAGACACCAACAAGCCTTCTCTTCCTCCTTGAGTGATTCGCGAAGCTCCTCTCCCTTTCCTCTTGCAAGTTGCGACTTCTCTTCTCACTTCTCCTCTCTTTTTACGTTTCTTTTTTTCTTTTCTCCTCTCCTCTCTTCGAATCCTTTTTCTTTCTTTTGCACAAATGAGACACTTGTCTCCAACCCTCACTAATTCGCCTAGGCCTAAGTCAATGGGCTTGGGCTTGGGCCAATCCTAACATCCGGAATTACCATCACCACTCCCTTCAAATTAAATAATTATTTCCAACCCAACTAAGGCTCACATATAATAACACCTATAATTATTTTATTAAGTAATAAATAATAATTATATTATTATTTCTACCACTCAATTTCATTTAATTAATTAAATAAATTAATCTATTATTTTTGGGGCGTTACACATAGTATTTGCACTGGAAAAATTTCGCTCCTATCTGGTTGGGTCCAAAGTTATTGTATTTACTGACCATGCAGCAATCAAATACCTGCTAACCAAGGGCGAGTCTAAGCCTCGACTCCTTAGATGGATTTTGCTTTTGCAGGAATTCAATTTGGAAATCAAGGATAAAAAGGGAGCGAGAACGTGATGGCTGATCACTTGTCACGGCTGGAAAACAAGGAGGTGACTACTCGGGAAGCAGAAATTCTGGAAGAATTCCCCGATGAGAAATTGTTAGCTATTGAAGAGATACCGTGGTTTGCTGACATAGCAAACTATAAGGCAGGGGGAACGGTACCAGAAGATTTCACATGGCAGCAAAAGAAGAAGTTCCTCTGTGAGGTCAAACAATACCTTTGGGATGACCCATTTCTCTTTAAGGTTGGCGCTGATGGACTTCTTAGAAGATGTGTCTGGGGGAGTGAAAGTCAGCAGATTTTGTGGCATTGTCACGATTCCCCATGTGGAGGCCATTACAATTGGGAACGCACAGCAGCAAAGGTTCTCCAATCAGGTTTTTATTGGCCATCCATCTTTAAGGATGCGCATAATTATGTGAAGAGCTGTGATAGATGCCAAAGGACTGGCAATATTTCTCGTAAGGGGGAGATGCCAATGAACCCTATACTGGAAATAAAGGTTTTTGATTGTTGGGGAATTGACTTCATGGGACCCTTTCCGCCATCTCATTCTTGTCAGTACATTTTGGTGGCAGTGGATTATGTTTCGCAATGGGTGGAAGCCATTGCAACCCCTAAGAATGACTCCCAAACGGTGGTCAAATTTGTCAAGCAGAATATCTTCGCAAGATTCGGTGTACCAAGAGTCTTGATCAGTGATGGGGGTAGCCACTTTTGTAACACTCAACTCAACAATGTGCTGTCTAAATATAGTGTGAAGCATAAAGTGTCCACCCCCTATCACCCTCAGTGCAATGGTCAGGTCGAAATCTCAAACAGAGAATTAAAGAAAACTCTGGAAAAAACTGTGGGGAACTCAAGGAAAGATTGGGCTGTGAAGATAGATGATATGCTGTGGGCATACAGGATAGCATACAAGACACCATTAGGAATGTCTCCCTACCAATTGGTCTATGGCAAATCTTGTCATTTGCCGGTTGAGCTGGAACACAAAGCTTATTGGGCGTTGAAATTCCTAAATTTTGACCCTGCAGCAAGTGGAGAGAAGAGGATCTTACAGCTACATGGGTTGGATGAGATGCGCCTTCATGCATATGAGAACAACCGTATTTACAAAGAAAAAATGAAGAGGTACCATGACAAGCGCATTTCAAGAAAGGAATTTCAACCTGGGCAACAAGTGTTGCTGTTTAATTCGAGGCTCAGATTATTTCCAGGAAAATTGAAATCCAAGTGGTCGGGGCCCTTTCTGGTTAAAGAAGTGACACCATATGGGGCGGTTGAAGTGGAAGAGCCAGTGTCCAAAAGATCTTTTAAGGTCAACGGACAAAGACTCAAGCCATACCTGGGGAACACGGTGGAAGAGGCTCGAATGGTTCTAATGCTGAGAGACCCATGAGATCTCAAAGATGTCAAGCTAGTGACGTTAAACAAGTGCTTAATGGGAGGCAACCCATTGGTGATCTTTACTATTTTTAGCTTTTATGTCTTTTGCCTTTTAACTTTATTTTGCACTTTGGTCTGTACTATATGATTATAACTTATTCTGTGATATTGAGGCACCACCTCCCTATTCTTGTTTTTGTTGCAGCAGCTTCAATTATGATGATTTGTGGCATTTGGCTTCGCATGTTTACATTTTACCTTTTGAGCACTCGCACGTCAATTTTTATCATCAAGTACTATCAGTGGTCAAGGCAAAGGAGGAGAAAAATCTTTATCATCTGTGGGCAGGATCTCTCGAGTTCCATCTCTACAAATACCAACTGTGAGGTTTGAGCCTAAACACTTTTTTATCTATGGTGTGTATTCCTTGCCTGCATTAGTCTGCAGAACTTGACATTGTACTAATTGTCTTGCATTTGATTTTCATACACACTGAGGCACTTCTTTTGACACCCCTGAGCCTTTCAAACCACACCTAACTAATGTTTATCTTTTGCTAGTGTAACGCCCTAATAATTTAATTATTTATTTAATTAAATTATTTAGGTAATTTATTAGTAAAGTTATATTAAATTAATAAAATGATGTTTTATTTAAATTAGGGAGTGGTGTTTAGTGACTAAGCTGAGTAGTGGACGGGGGCCCGTGATCCAAAAGCCCAAGTGGCATAGGCGCATAGGTGAAGGCATTGGCTAGGGTTTTGGTCATTTGTGAATTTTGAGAAAAAGAAAGAGAAGTTGCGAAGAGGAGAGAAGAGAGGGGAGAGGCGAACCAAGGAGAAAGAAGAGAGGAGCTTTGTTGCGGTGGTTCTTTGGAGCTTTCGTGCAAGAGGACCTCGTGTTCGGCAAATATAAGGTAAGGGCGGGTTCTACCTTTATAATAGGGTGTATGATGGGGGTTATGTGGGAGATAGGACCTATGTTGCCTCGTTGATCTTGTTGGTGATTGATTTATTGATGTTTGAATGTAATTCATAATGATTGATCATGGTGAAAATTGGTGTTTGGTGTTTGGTGCAATTTTGGTGTTGTGTCTTAGTTGCTGAATGTGGCGCCCTAGGCGCCCAGACACTGTTTTTCAGTTTTTGGTTGTGCTGAATGTGGCGTCCTAGGCGCCCAGTGTGTCTTGATGTTGCTGGAAGTGGCGCCCTAGGCGCCCAGTGTTGCTGTCTTGGTTGCTGAAGTTGGCGCCCTAGGCGCCCAATGTGTGTTCCTGTGATGTAGAAAGTGGCGCCCTAGGCGCCCAGTGGTGATTGGTGCGGATTCTGTGTTGCTGTGAAGGGCGCCCTAGGCGCCCAGTGCCTTCTTGTGTTGCTGTGAGAGGCGCCCTAGGCGCCCAGTGTTGTTTTGGTGTTGTTGGGGAAGGCGCCCTAGGCGCCCAGTGATGTTCCCATGTTCTGATGTTGCTGTTTGCCTGCCTGTGTTGCTGCTGTGCCAGGCGCCCTGCTCCTGGGCGCCAAGACTGTTGTTGCCACTGTTGTGCTAGGCGCCCTGCTCCTGGGCGCCAATTCTGTCTCTGTTGCTGCTGTCCTGGGCGCCCTGCTCCTGGGCGCCATGTCTGATGTTGCTGCTGGTGTGCTAGGCGCCCTGCTCCTGGGCGCCATGTCAGTTGGTGTTGCTGTTGTGCTAGGCGCCCTGCTCCTGGGCGCCAAGTCTGTTTCTGTTGCTGTTGTGCTAGGCGCCCTGCTGCTGGGCGCCATGTCCATTTGTACTGATGTTGCTCTAGGCGCCCTGTTGCTGGGCGCCAGTTCCTGTTGGTGGTTGTTGCCTCTTGGCGCCCTGCAACAGGGCGCCAGTTTCTGTTTTGTTGCTGCTGTCCAAGGCGCCCTGTTGCTGGGCGCCGGTTTCTGTTTTGGTTGTTGTTGTCTAAGGCGCCCTGTTGCTGGGCGTTGTTGCGCCCGAAAAAGTCCCCGAGGGAGAACCTTCCTCGTTCACAACTTTTCCTAAGACAATGAAGCCGCCACCAATATTTATTAAGGAAAATATTAGGAAAACCTTTTTTGGAAAGCGATTGGTCTTGCAAAACTAGAGAATAGGGTTCGGGGGTCGGTTACGCGCAGGGAAGGTGTTAGCACCCCACACGTCCTCTCTACTGAGAGGGAACCTTTAATTAAATGTGTGGTTTTAGTGTGTTGATTTGAAAATACTTAATTTTGCCTCTCTACTTCTTATTGAAAAATTCTTAATGAAAATATTTATTTATTATGAAAAAGGGGGGAAAATGGTTTTTTAGAAAAAAATGCTTGACGGGACATGGCCCGCTCCTACGTATCTCCCGGTGCGATGGAGAACTCAAAGCTACGTAGTTATTCTTTGTCCTCAAAAAGGCTTTTGTCTTTTATCTTTTTAGTGAGTTTTCGAAATAGGACGAGCATTTAGTGAATGATTAAACTAACCAAGGTTATGGGTAATCACCGCTAAGTACTCTTGAAAATGAGAGTCAATA
Organism: Astragalus membranaceus; assembly: GCA_039519185.1. Classification (NCBI taxonomy): domain Eukaryota; kingdom Viridiplantae; phylum Streptophyta; class Magnoliopsida; order Fabales; family Fabaceae; genus Astragalus; species Astragalus membranaceus. The sequence goes on from CM076850.1 coordinate 91,069,517, forward strand.
CCACTAGTCAGGCGAACAAAGGTTCTGATTGACTATTAGTAACAACCCGTTTTTATTTGCTCTTTTGAAAGTGGTTTTCGAAAGGGATTGATTGGCACGAATGATCAAACTAACAAAGGTTATGAGTGATCATCGCTTGTTGTTCTTTTGGGAAAAAGACATCGCCACCAATGGCTAGACGAACAAAGGTTCTGATTAGCCACTAGCGACGATGGGTTGAAAATGTTTTTAGAAAGGAAAAGGTTTTCGTTCTGAGAATGATCTTGGTTTGCAAAAGTGATTCTTTTTTGTTATGAAAATAACTCTTTTCTTTTTGTTATGCAAATGCTAAACTTTTTATGAGTGCAAAAAGGATTTTTATTCGTTGCGCTTGACGAGAACGTGACTCGCTCCTACGTATCCCAAACGGGAATCAAAGCGACGTAGTTCTAACGAGCCTTGAAAGTGAAAGTCTTTTTGCTTTGGTTTTGAAAAGTGAGGGGCGCTCATGATGATCAAACTAACAAAGGTTATGGGTGATCATCACTAACACTTGCTATGACTTTTGATGCTTAGGAAAATATCTTTTGAAATTGAAAGCATTCATGATAATCAAACTAACAAAGGTTATGGGTGATTATCACTAGTAGCTTATGCATATGAAAACATCATTTTTTTGAAATTTAGGCTCTTAGGACAACCAAACTATAAAAGGTTATGGGTGATTGTCACTAGTCACCATTTTCATGCTAGGCCATTTAGAAAAGAAAGCAATGAATGCAAATCGAATCCTTAGGCAAACAACAATCTCATTTGAATTCTTGAGCAAATATTAGCCTATACTACACATGTTAGACCACAACACATAAATAGGCAAAGAAGGAACTTGAATTGGGCATTAAGCAAAAATACAAGAGTGGGCAAGATTGAACCTAAATGCACATCTAGTGGAAGATGCTAGGCGAGAACCATACTCAAATATTTCTACAAGACGCAAGGGAATCTAAATGCACATCTATTGGAAGATGCAATGTATGGAATTGACCTATCTAAGTGTTGATGATATTCTTATATGAGAGTGGACAATGAAATTGTTAGCTTATGGAAAAGAGTTGCCTCAATCATGATCATAGGCAAGCATAAGCAAATTATTTAGCAACCAAAGTATCAAAGAATGTTGAATCACTTTGGTCAATCCTCACACTTAAGATTAAGTGCATAAGTGCACAAGTGTGAATCACCTTGCCAATCATCAACAAAAACAAGTTTATTAAAGCAAACCCAAACCCTAATTTTTTATGTTAAAACCTAGGAGCATACATACCCTAAATCAACTATTATTCATCCCCGAATCATGAAATAAACAAAAGCATTCAAGAACCCTAAACCTAGGCCCATGGCCGAATGTTATCATGCTTGAAATGGGTTTCTTATTTTGTGAAAGTTATGCAAACAAGAGTGAATATGCAAGGAAATGTGAAAAAAAAACAACAACAACTAGCAAATCACATTTTTATGAGAGTATGCGAAATACAACATGCCATAAAACAACATTTTATTTCATGAAAGGCAAGGATTAAGATCCAAATCAACACAAATCAACATTTATTAAAGGGTGAGAAGCATCATAAGCACCCAAGCCTCCCTAAGTGCTTGTCAAAGTGCTTATGACACTTCTCACCAACAACAATCAACAATATGAGAATATGAAGATGATAGGATAAATGCTTTTTATATTTTTGAGGAAATACTCAAAGGTGATGCAAGGTTTTAAGGATTACCTTAGCTATGAGCTAGAAAGTGAGATGAGAAGATGAAGCTAGACACAAATCAACAAAACTCCAATATTCTTCAAAGAAGTACCCACTTGATGATGATGCTTGAACTTTGAATGAGAAATGGAGGGAGTATGTGAAAGAGGGATGCAAATGAGGTGAGTTGTTGGTTAGGGTTTTTTGGTGTAGGAGAAATGGGAAGGTTCCTTTGAGATGAAAGAAAAACAAGAGGAAGTGAGGGAGAGGAGGGGGCTACGGCCTTCTTTCTTTTTTTGGGGTGAGGGGAGTGAGTTGTTCTTATTGAATTTCCTTGGGAGGCCAAAGATCTAATGGGTTTAAAGTTGTGAGAGGGAAGTAAAGAAATTAGTGTGTATTTAGTGGTGTAGAGAGAAGGAAGGCAAAAAATATGTTGTGTATTGAATGTTATTGGACTCAAAGGTGTGCTTGTCAAAGAAATGATGAAAGGCTTTTGTGATGTGCACTTGATGGGGGCTGATTTGATGAGAGGCGTGGAGCATGAGGATGGAGTGAGGGAGGTTGTTTGCTTGTAAAATTGGTGCTTACTTTAGCCAAAAATGGATAAAAGCAAAAAGCACCTAAAAAGGAATTAGCCCTAATTCTAAAAATACAATAAGCATCCAATATTATTTTGTTATTCATTTTTTTTATTTTGATTTCAGATTTATATTTTTGATTATACATATTTTTGAGCCTTTTTGAAAAAAAACCGTTATAATTGACCAAAATACCCTTTTTGACTCTAAAACCCTAATTTGCCCGAAAAATGCGTTCCAACCCTAAAAATGATTTCAAGAACCTTGGAATGCCTTCTAGGATCCGAAATGCAGTGCATAAGGCTCTTCGCTCTTCAATTTATTTATTTTTTGTGGAAAATTAGGGTTTTGACCTAAGCCGGACAAAATTGAGGTATGACAGCTGCCCCTCTTTATTTGGATTTTACCAAGAAATATGAATTGCGCGAGACATATTTCGAAGGTAAAATAGAAATAAAGAATTCAGGAATTATACCAATTTTGTCCATTTGGAGAAATCCGAATTTTCTTTCTTTTTTGGAAAGATAGACACTTTCGTGTTGATGCGAAAACAGTAAATGAACACTGACGTGCAGACAGAAAAAGTAAAATGGACACTTACGTGCAGACAGAAAAAGTAAAATGGGCACTTGCGTGCAGAAAGCAGTAAAATGCCCAGGCTGCCTAAAACCTGTAATCCTTAAACGAACTCTCGATGAATCCGAGTTTGCGCGTGGCTTTGAGGAGCACGCTCTTCCTGTTGGCCTTTTCGAGCGACCGGGGGGATCGTTATCAGCTCCAGAACTGATATACAGATCAATTCACGGCGTCCACTGTATCTTAGGCTGATACAACTATTCCGTTGAACCTCACATGGGGTTGCGGTCCATCGCGCTGCTCGTACACGATGTGAGACCTGGGCAGAAGGGAGCGATGATCTCTGTGCTCCAATCCGCAATGCGCGCTTGAGCGCTCTCTTTTCTTTTCTCTCTTTCTTTTTTCTTTCTGAACTCCCAACTTGGGGGAACATTTTCTGGAATCTGGGGGCGAGGGCTAACACCGAAGTGCTCATCCTCTCTTTGTACCTGTAGCTGAAAATGAACAAATGCATGCAATGCAAATGCCATGATTGCCATTTTCTTTTCTTTTTCTTATGGTGAATGTAATGTAAATGCCTGAATTTCTCTTTTCTTTACTTTATTTTTATTATTTTCTATGTCTGATGAGTGCATGATTTTATGCTTGGTGAATGTAATGCATGACTTTATTTGTTTATTGCTCTTTTGCTTTTTCAACCTTTTCTTTTCTCTTTTTTTTTTCATATATATTTTTCTTTTTGTGCTCTTTTGCTCTTTTGGCTTTTCCTTTGCTGGTCCGATCCACTCGCGGGACTTGCGTCATGAGACACCATGATCATTTATGATAATTATTCGGGAGCCGAGCTTCGTCCTCTTGTTTTAACGCAATCAGCGTTTCTTATTTGATTTTTGTGAGCTTACTTGACTGAAAGATCGTCTCTTTTTGTTGTCATTTTCAAAAATTTCGCAATGATCTTAATGCTATGACTTATGCACATTTCCATGATTTATTTATCATCTACCATAAAACGTAGTTTAAAATCGGCAACGAAAAGAAAGCAATGATAAGATAGCAAACTGATAGAGTGAAAAAGTTGGACTTTTATTCATACGGGAGTCAGACGTGCAGAATGTCACGCTGACTGAAAAGGGTACATTGGAAATTTTCCTGAAACTAAGAAAAAGAAAAAGGAGAATGGACGCAGCAGATCTTATGAAAATTCTTTGTCTCTGGAGCGTTTGATGCCAACCGCTCATACTTATAGCCTTAATCACCCTTTTATCCAAGCTTTTGGAAGCACTGCTTGCCCCTTTTCTTTTTATGTCCAACTTTCTGACCCTAATTTTTGCCTGGATCGCCCTTTTGGGTTTTCAATCCACCGGGTCGCTCAATTTTGCCTAGGCCGCCCTTTCGGGTTTTCAACCTAGCGAGCTGATTCTTGCTTGGATCATCTTTCTCTTTTTTCTATATATTTCTTTTAGGCATAGTACTTCTTGACTGCATCTGAGTTCACCGGGAGTGGGAGGTCTTCACCATCCATTTTTGTGAGGATTAATGCCCCTCCAGAGAATGCTTTCTTCACCACATAAGGTCCTTCATAATTAGGGGTCCATTTTCCCCGTGAATCTTTTTGGATAGGCAGGATTTTCTTGAGCACTAGGTCTCCTTCCTGAAACTGTCGAGGACGAACGTTCTTCTCAAAAGCCTTCCTCATTCTTTGCTGGTACAACTGCCCATGGCACAGAGCGACTACTCTCTTTTCTTCAATGAGATTCAACTGATCTAGACGAGCTTGAACCCATTCTGCTTCTTCTAATTTTGTCTCCATTAGCATTCGTAGGGAGGGTATCTCAACTTCAATAGGGAGGAATGCTTCCGACCCATACACCAAAGAGAAGGGAGTTGCCCCGGTTGAGGTACGCACTGAAGTACGATACCCGTGCAAAGCAAAAGGAAGCATCTCATGCCAATCTTTGTAGGTTACTACCATCTTTTGCACAATCCTCTTAATATTCTTATTGGCTGCTTCGACTGCCCCGTTCATCTTAGGACGGTATGGAGAAGAGTTATGATGTTTGATCTTAAACTCTGTGCACAGTTCTTTCATCATTTTACTATTCAGATTGCTACCATTGTCTGTGATGATTTTATCCAGAAGACCAAAGCGACACACCAGGTCTTTCTTTACGAACTTGGCAACCACAGAACTGGTTATGCTGGAGTATGAAGCAGCTTCAACCCATTTGGTGAAGTAATCAATTGCAACTAGGATGAAGCGATGCCCGTTTGATGCCTTGGGCTCTATGGGACCAATGACATCCATGCCCCACATTGAAAATGGCCAGGGTGCAGTCATGACATTTAATGAAGCCGGTGGCACATGTATGTGATCGGCATAAATCAGGCATTTGTGGCACTTTCTTACAAAAATGTAACAGTCTGCCTCCATCTGCAGCCAATAGTAGCCAGCCCTTAATATCTTCCTTGCCATAGTATGCCCGTTGGAATGAGTTCCGAACGAGCCCTCATGCACCTCTCTCATGATCCTTTCTGCTTCCTCCTTTTCCACACACCTAAGGAGTACCTTATCATGATTCCTCTTATAAAGCACCTCGCCACTCAGGAAGAAATTCATTGACAGTCTTCTAAGCGTTCTTTTATCATTTTCCGATGCCCCTGGAGGATATTCTCTGTTCAGGATATACTGCTTGATGTCATGATACCAAGGTTTACCATCTCCGCTATCTTCAATTGCTGCGCAGGAGTAGGAGTGTGCCGGCAAACCTCGATGCTGGATTCTGATCTGGGTCAAGTTCTTATCACAATTGATATTAAAAATTGAAGCTAAAGTGGCCAGTGCATCAGCCAACTGATTCTCTCTGCGAGGAAGATGTTGAAATGTGATTTCTTCGAAGGACTCAACCAATTCTCGGATGTAGTCTCTGTACAGTATCAACTCAGGATCTCTAGCTTCCCAATCTCCGTTCACTTGATGGATAACTAGGGCCGAGTCTCCATACACATCTAATCTTTTAACTTTCCAGTCTAGAGCTGCCTGAATACCCAGAATACATGCCTCGTACTCCGCAATATTATTTGTGACATAGAAGCTCAATCTAGTAGTGAATGGTATGAAGCGATTGTCAGGGGACACCAGCACTGCCCCAGCCCCGTGCCCACAGCTGTTGGAAGCACCGTCGAACACTACTCTCCACCTTTCATTCTCTGGGGACCTTCCTTCTTCAAATAAAGCCATAATGTCCTCATCTGGGAAATCACACTGCATCGACTAGTAATCTTCAATAGGCTGATGTGCCAAGTACTCAGCTAGCGCACTACCTTTGATGGCCTTCTGGGTGACATAAAGAAGATCATATTCTGACAACTGCATCTGCCATCTGGCAATTCTTCCTGTAAGCGCAGGCTTCTCAAAGATATACTTGATAGGATCCATCTTTGACACCAACCAGGTGGTGTGACTCAACATGTATTGCCTCAAGCGATGAGCAGCCCAAGCCAAGGCGTAACATGTCTTTTCTAGTAACGAGTACCTCGTCTCACAATCGGTGAACTTCTTGCTCAGATAATAAATTGCGTGCTCTTTCTTGCCAGTTTCGTCATGTTGTCCTAACACACAACCCATTGAATTTTCTAGAACGGTCAGGTACAGGATCAAAGGTCTGCCATGCACCGGAGGCATCAAAATAGGCGGATCTTGCAGGTATTTCTTAATCTTCTCGAAAGCTTCTTGGCAATCATCATTCCACCTCGTCTCTTGATTCTTGCACAGCAATTTGAAAATCGGCTCACATGTGGCAGTTAACTGGAAGATAAACCTGGAAATGTAGTTCAGTCTTCCGAGAAAACCCCGAATTTCTTTTTCGGTCTTAGGAGTAGGCATCTCGAGAATTGCACGCACTTTATCTGGGTCAACCTCTATCCCCTTTTGACTGACGATGAACCCCAATAGTTTTCCTGATCTCACCCCAAAGGTGCATTTAGCCGGATTTAACCTGAGCTTGAACTTCCTCAACCGTTCAAAGAGCTTCCGCAAATTAACAACGTGCTCTTCATCTGTTCTGGACTTTGCGATCATATCGTCCACGTACACCTCAATCTCTTTGTGCATCATATCGTGAAACAACGTGACGATAGCTCTTTGGTAAGTAGCGCCGGCATTCTTCAACCCGAACGGCATGACCTGATAGCAGAACGTTCCCCATAGAGTTGTGAAAGTAGTCTTCTCCATATCCTCAGGAGCCATTTTGATCTGGTTATACCCCGAATACCCGTCCATGAAGGAGAAAAGGGAGTGCTGTGCTGTGCTGTCTACTAGGACATCAATATGAGGCAAGGGAAAATCGTCTTTGGGACTGGCACGATTCAGATCTCTGTAATCAACACACATTCTAACTTTTCCATCCTTTTTGGGCACTGGCACAATGTTAGCAACCCACTGTGGATACTTGGCTACGGCTAGGAAACCAGCGTCAAACTATTTCTTCACTTCGTCTCTGATCTTTAAAGACATCTCAGGCTTCATCCTCCTTAACTTCTATTTAATCGGAGGGCACTCAGGCTTGACTGGCAGCTTGTGCACCACTATATCAGTATCTAACCCGGGAATATCTTCATATGACCATGCAAAGACATCAATGTAGTCACGTAGGAGTTGAACCAACTTCTCATATTCACTCTTTTCCATTGAAGTGCCAACCTTGACTTCTTTCTTTTCGCCCTCTGTGCCTAAGTTGATGATCTCAATAGTTTCCGCATGTGGCTGAATAACCTTTTCTTCTTGCTCAACCATTCTCATCAATTCCGGAGGAGTTTCCCAGTCATCTTCAGCATCCTCCTCAGCTTGATTAACGGGGTAATCAAACTTAACGTATGAACCGCTGGCATCATTATTTTCAGAGGTATTCATTTTAGATCTGCATTTGCGGGAATAGAAAAGAAATGAATAAGCAAAAATAGAGACACAAAATGAGGACGCGAAAAAAAGCTATTTTTATTCATTTGAGAATTCAAAACTACATTTCATTGATAGATGATAAAAAAAAACATGCGTGCCCTTATGAAAAGGTCCTAAGGCCTTGGGCAGAGCCAAAGGATTTGCATTACAAAGATCATTACTTTGAAATGAAAACAACAGGGAAATTAACGATCTTCCAGTTGCCAATTTCTTGTCCTGCAGCACTGCGACGAACCAGGCCCCGATCCCCGCCTTCTTCAACCAACTCTTCCTCAATGACAGCTATCTGATTAGGGATCAGCATGCCAGCACTCCTGAAATTATGCTTGAGGTCATCTATGGGGGCCATCATCAATCTGGGTTCTCTCCCCTGAAGCCTAGCTAACCTTTTCTCACGCTTTTCCTCAGCCATTCTTCTATTATCAGCTGGAGTGGGCCCATAGCCTAACCCACGTCTGTCCTTGTATTCCTGCAGATGTACGGGTGACAGAATTCCTTGCTCAGATCTTCCTAGCCCCTTCCCAATCTGATAGCCACTCTTCAGCATAACTTTTGCTACCATAACATCAGCATTGGACCACTTGGGTACAGGTACTGGGGATTCTCCACTTACGAATATAGCATTCACAATTTCTAAGGATTGAAAGGCGGATTCGAGGGATTCCTCTGCAGCTTCAATATAATGAGAGGGGACAGGTTTGCTGACTGTGAACTCTTCTTCCCCACAGACAACTACAAGCTTATCGTCGACTATAAACTTGAGTTTTTGGTGAAGTGTTGAAGGGACAGCGCCTGCTGCATGGATCCAAGGTCTCCCCAAGAGACAGCTGTATGAGGATTCAATATCCATAATCTGAAAAGTCACATAGAACACCTCAGGCCCTATTTGCATTGGAAACTCCATTTCCCCTATGACTTCTTTCTTAGACCCATCAAAGGCCCTGACCAGGGTTGAGCTGGGTCTCATGTAGGAAGAATCCACCTCTAACTTGTTCATCGTTGATCTGGGCATAACATTCAATGAGGATCCATTGTCAATGAGAACCCTGGAGAGCGTATATTCACCACACTTCACTGAGATATGCAACGCCTTATTGTGCCCCTTCCCCTCTGGGGTGAGCTCATCATCAGTGAAAGTAATGTAATTAGATGCAATGATGTTCCCAACTATCCAACTGATTGACCGTAATATCTTGGGCGACATGGGCCTCATTCAGCACTTTAACCAAGGCGTCACAGTGGGCTTCCGAGTTTAGTAGTAGGGACATGATGGAAATTTTGGCTGGGGTGTGGTGTAGCTGATCCACCACCTTGTAGTCGCTCTGCCGCATGATCTTCAAGAATTCAGCAACCTCGGGGTCTGACACCTTCCTATTTATCGCAGGCTCCGGCTCTACATTCTTTCCTTTTCGGATTCTCTCTTCCGTTGCCTTAGAAGGATCCTCTTCCTGAGTTTGGGGAACATACACACGCCCACTTCTAGTTACCCCACTACTTCCTGCAATATTGGTGATGTCAAGAGCAGCTTGAGATCTCGGAGCTGGAATCGGCACACTGTAGCTCCATGGGACATCAGTGTTCTTCTGGCTAGGAGCTGGAACTGGGATCACAATAGTCTTTGGTCTTGCCACAGCCGAATTCCGACTGTATGGCACCTCGATAGGTCTCTGCACATCTCTGCCCTCTTCTGATTGGAGGGTCAGAGCATCCTCCTCTCTCCCCTGTATACCCACCTGGATGATGTGACGGTCCATCAGATCCTGTAACACCACCTTGAATGCTTCACATGCTCCTACACAACCGACATTAGCACAAACTTCTTTCTGGACGCAACCCATCCTGATAACCCCGCATTTGCACAATTCTGCATGAATGATTTCTAGGGGAGTCTGAATATGTTCTACTGATCTGATTAGGGACTGCTCTTTCATACCCATGATTGCATTAGTGGCATGCTTCCCATGACCAGGCAGCGAGTTAGTCGTGATATTTGGATCCTTCTGCTTGAAAGTTATGCCTTTTTTGTCTATCAAGTCCTGCACCACTATCTTGAAGGCTTTGCAATCCTCCACAACATGCCCAACTGCCCCTTCGTGGAAAGCACAGGTACTATTGGGGTTGTATCCTCTGAAGTAAGGTGGTTGAACAGGTTTCATGGGTCTTGTATTGATGAGTTTATTGGTGATGAGGTAGTTGAATAGGTCTGTATATGACATGGGAATTGGGTCAAAGGTTGTTCTGTTTTGATAGGTCCTTTGGTGGTTGCTTTGGTTGTTGTTTTGGAATGGATGGGCTGTTTGTGTGGAAGTGGGGACTGGGATGTTGGGTGGCTGGTATGGTGGGCTGATAGTGATGGCATTGGTTTCCCCCTCTTTCTTTCTGGGAAAGCCGGAGAATGGCTTCTTTTGGGAACTTGTGCTACTTGTGGACCCCTGTGCAATCTTTCCACTTCTCAATCCGTTCTTCAATCTCTCTCCCACAATCACCACATCTGAAAAATTGGATGGTGCACTACTGATCAGACGATCATAATACAGCGGTGGTAAGGTTTCCATGAACATAGAAACCAATTCTTTGTCTAAAAGAGGAGGTGTGACTTGTGCGGCCAAAGCCCTCCATCGCTGGGCGTACTCCTTGAATGATTCATTTTCCTTCTTGCTCATATTCTGCAGCTGTGTTCGGTCTGGCGCCATGTCCGTATTGTATTGATATTGCTTGAGGAATGCATCTGCTAAATCCTTCCAGCAGCGGACTTGGGATGGCTCTAACTTCATATACCAATTAAGGGATGCCCCGGCAAGGCTATCTTGGAAGCAATCGATTAGCAATTTGTCATCACGGGAGTAGGTAGACATCTTCCTACAAAACATCGTCAAGTGACTCTTTGGGCAGGTCGCACCTCTGTACTTGTCAAAATCGGGGACCTTGAATTTTGGTGGCAACACCACATCAGGAATAAGGCATAGGGTTTTTTTGGTGTAGGAGAAATGGGAAGGTTCCTTTGAGATGAAAGAAAAACAAGAGGAAGTGAGGGAGAGGAGGGGGCTACGGCCTTCTTTCTTTTTTTGGGGTGAGGGGAGTGAGTTGTTCTTATTGAATTTCCTTGGGAGGCCAAAGATCTAATGGGTTTAAAGTTGTGAGAGGGAAGTAAAGAAATTAGTGTGTATTTAGTGGTGTAGAGAGAAGGAAGGCAAAAAATATGTTGTGTATTGAATGGTATTGGACTCAAAGGTGTGCTTGTCAAAGAAATGATGAAAGGCTTTTGTGATGTGCACTTGATGGGGGCTGATTTGATGAGAGGCGTGGAGCATGAGGATGGAGTGAGGGAGGTTGTTTGCTTGTAAAATTGGTGCTTACTTTAGCCAAAAATGGATAAAAGCAAAAAGCACCTAAAAAGGAATTAGCCCTAATTCTAAAAATACAATAAGCATCCAATATTATTTTGTTATTCATTTTTTTTATTTTGATTTCAGATTTATATTTTTGATTATACATATTTTTGAGCCTTTTTGAAAAAAAACCGTTATAATTGACCAAAATACCCTTTTTGACTCTAAAACCCTAATTTGCCCGAAAAATGCGTTCCAACCCTAAAAATGATTTCAAGAACCTTGGAATGCCTTCTAGGATCCGAAATGCAGTGCATAAGGCTCTTCGCTCTTCAATTTATTTATTTTTTGTGGAAAATTAGGGTTTTGACCTAAGCCGGACAAAATTGGGGTATGACAGGCGCCAGATTCTGGTGTTGCTGTTGGCGCCCTGTTGCTGGGCGCCAGATTCTGTGGTTGCTATTTCTGTTGTTGGCGCCTCGTTGCTGGGCGCCAGTCTCTGTGTTGCTGCTGTTGTCTGTGGCGCCCTGTTGCTGGGGCCCCAGTGTCTGTGTTGCTGTTGGCGCCCTGTTGCTGGGCGCTAGTTTTCTGTGCTGTTGCTGTGGCTGTGGCGCCCTGTTGCTGGGCACCAGTTTCTGTGTTGATGTTGCCTGTTGTGGCGCCCTGTTGCTGGGCGCCAGTTTCTGCGATGTTGTTGCCTGCTGTGGCGCCCTGTTGCTGGGCGCCAATTTCTGTGCTGCTGTTGGCGCCTTGTTGCTGGGCGCCAGTTCCTGTCATGTTGCCTTGTGTAAATTGGTGTCTTTGGTGTTGGTGGATGTTGTTGTTACGGTCGGAATGTTAGACTGCCCTATAGGTGTTGGTGTCATTGGTGATGATTGATGTTACAGGTGATGATATAACAGGTGATGTGCCTATTTTTATGGGCTAAGGTGATAGATGGTGGGTCTATGACCACTTGGGATATTGGTGTTGTTGTGTCACATAGATGACTATTGTTGTTGATTGTTTTTGGTGTGTTGTGCATGGCGTCGCATACATTCCATATGCATTATTTTGGTGATGAAGGCTTCGGCCTTGGAGCTATAGGTGATGATGGTGATGCTCATACAGGTGATGATGCCCTTAATGGCTATTTTATTGGTGATGATTGGTACCACATGCATATACCCGTTGGTGTGGGTTGCATCTCATTTAATTATTCGTGATGTTGGTGATGATTATTGGTGGTTTGTAATTGATGTTGTTGTGAAGCGGTAGATATACTTGTCGTAACTCTAGCATATTGCCTATCATATATGCTATTATAATGTTAGATATCTCACCCCTTCTGTTTGAATGTTACCCCTATGTTGGTAACGTGCAGGTGATTGCGAGTGAAGGCAAGTCTTCCTTCGCTAGTTGAGTCGGTGTCGTCGCTCTGATACGTAGCACTCGAGGGATTGAACGCTAGTTTTATTAATTGTCTTTATTATTTAATTTCTGTAGTTTACGGTGATGTTATGATTAATTGTTGAACCTTTATTTTTATTCCGCTGCATGGTGATGGAGTTACTGTTATGTAACGTACTATTTAATGGTGAATTTTATTTATTGACGTGTGATGTTATTGGTGTAAATGTGGCATCCCTTGTGGGTGTAGTGAAAGACGCTTTTGAAACATTGATTTTGTCAAAAAATTTCCGGGTAGAAAAGCAGTGTTACATTAGTGGTATCAGAGCAGTTTCGGTCTGTCCGGCCAAGTTGTCAAGTCATAATGTCATTGACGATCAAGTATTGTCAATTAGTTCTAACTGTTGCTTATGATTGTAGTGATTAATTGAGATGGCTGGAAGGAACGATGCTGCTATTGCTGCTGCGTTGGCTGCTATGGCTCATGCCGTGGAGGGACAGCAGAATGCTGGTGAGAATGCTGGGTCTCGGAGTTTGGCTACCTTTCAGAGAGAGAATCCGCCTACCTTCAAGGGCAAGTATGATCCTGATGGGGCTTTAGCTTGGTTGAAAGAGATGGAGAGGATTTTTCGTGTGATGGACTGCACTCCGGCACAGAAGGTCCGTTATGGTACGCATATGCTGGCAGAGGAGGCCGATGACTGGTGGTTAGAGGCTAGGCAGAGATTGGAGACTGCAAACGAAGAGATCACTTGGGCTATGTTCCGCAGGGAGTTTATGAGAAAATACTATCCGGAGGATGTCCGAGGTAAGAAAGAGATTGAGTTCCTGGAGCTGAAACAAGGGAATATGTCTGTGACTGAGTATGCTGCTAAGTTCGTGGAATTAGCAAAGTTTTACCCGCACTACAGTGAGGCTACTGCTGAGTTTTCCAAGTGCATTAAGTTTGAGAATGGGTTGCGACCTGAGATTAAGAAAGCGATTGGTTATCAGAAGATCCGTGTTTTTGCTGATTTGATTGACAGCTGCAGAATTTATGAGGAAGACAACAATGCTCAATACAAGATGATGAATGAGAAGAGGAGCAAGTTTCAAAGTCGTAGTAAGCCGTATGATGTTCCTGCTGGTAAGGGTAAGCAGAAAGCTGCTGTTGGCAAGAGGACTAGTGAGGGAGATGCTCCTGCTAGCATTGTATGTTACAAATGTGGCAAAGCTGGTCACAAGAGTAACGTCTGCAAGGCTGAAGTGAAGAAGTGTTACCGTTGTGGTAAGGAGGGTCATGTGGTGGCTGAGTGTGACCATAAGGAGGTGGTCTGCTACAACTGTGGTGGAGGAGGGCACATTAGTACTCAGTGTCCGAAGCCGAAGAAAGAAAGGTCCAGTGGAAAAGTGTTTGCTTTGGCAGGTGAAGAGCCTACTGAAGATGATGGACTTATTAGAGGTACGTGCTTCATTAATGGTACTCCTTTAAAATCTATTGTTGATACTGGTGCTACGCATTGCTTTATTGCTGCTGATTATTGTAAGAGATTGAACCTTGTATTGTCTGCTATGAATGGAGAGATGGTTGTCGACACTCCAGCTAAGGGGTCGGTAACTACCTCTCTAGTGTGTTCTCAATGTCCCTTGTCGATCTTTGACAGAGACTTTGTCGTGGATTTTGTTTGTTTGTCGTTGGGTATGAACTGGTTAGAGCATAACCATGTCCACATTAATTGTCGTAGCAAGTCGGTGAGTTTCGGTGGAGAGGAGTTTGGTCTGTTATCCGCTAGTCAGTTGCGGAAGTTGATGAAGGAAGGAGTTCAGTTATTTTCGCTGATGGCATCGTTGTCTATTGAGAATCAAGCTATCATTGAAGAGATGCAGGTGGTGCGCGAGTTTCCTAATGTTTTCCCTGATGAGATTCCAAGTGTACCGCCAGAGAGGGAAGTTGAATTCTCTATTGATCTTGTACCTGGTACCAGACCAGTTTCTATGGCACCGTACAGGATGTCCGCATCCGAATTGTCTGAATTGAAGAAGCAACTTGAGGATCTGCTCGAGAAGAAGTTCGTGAGGCCGAGTGTATCGCCGTGGGAGCTCCTGTGTTGTTAGTGAAGAAGAAGGATGGTAGTATGAGACTCTGTGTGGATTATCGGCAGTTGAATAAGGTGACAATTAAGAACAAGTATCCACTTCCGAGGATAGACGACTTGATGGATCAGTTGGTGGGTGCTCAAGTGTTCAGTAAGATTGATTTGAGATCATGGTGTCGCATGCTTCATATGCATATGCCCGTGTTGTGGGTGCCCTTGTGGCAAAAGTTGTTGTTGTTGTACCCGTTGTTGTGGGTCGCCCGAATGGCAAATTTTACGTTGATTGGTACCACATGCATATGCCCGTGTTGTGGGTTGCACTTCATGCATTCTTCATATCATGTTGTGATGTTACCTTAGTTGCTATATATATATATATATATATATATATATATATATATATATATATATATATATATATATATATATATATATATATATATATATATATATGGTTGTAGTTGTTGTATATATATGTTTATAATTAAATTGTTTTATATATATGTTAATATAGTTGTTGTATATAATTATATATTAATATAGTTGTTAAACATATAGATATAAACTAATATAGTTGTTATATATTGTTGTTTTGGATATTGTTAGAGGTGTGATAAGTATAGTTGCTGTATTCTAGCATAGTGTTTATCATATATGCCATTATACTGTGAGATACTCACCCCTTTGTTGAATTTTACACTACAGGTAACCGTAGGTGAAAGCTTATCTTCCTTCCCCCTTTTGAGTCGGTCATGCTCTGATACGTAGCACCTGGGGGGCGATCATTGTCTTTCCTTTAGTTGTTATATTATGACTATGTTGGATATTTCGTATTGACATTGTTATAACAATATTTGAAACTATTTTCCTTTTTAATTCCGCCGTGTAACGATGAAGTCCTGGTTGTACGGACTAAACTATTTATTTTGAGAATTCGCCCTACTGTTATGTGTTACGTACCATGTTCTATTTATAAGTGGAATTGTTATCAAATGTTGATGCTGTTTCAAGTAAATGTAGCATCCCTTTTTGGATGTGTCGAAAAATAATTTTTTTTAAAACTCTGATATTTTATTACAATTTGCCGGGTAGAAATGGGGTGTTACAGTCTTCATCTGTTTCACTATCAGTGCCAAGATTGTCCCATGTAGCTTCAGATGTGTCATTTGCCATAAGACAAACAGCATTTGCAACTTCTTCTTCTTCCTCTGTATCACCTTCAGTATCTGTGTTGTCCCATGTAGCCTTCATGGCTTTCTTGTATTTGGATTTCAGCTTTGGACAGTTTGCTTTTAGGTGACGCGGCTTGTTGCATTCGTAACACTTTGGTTGATCATCTTTTTTCTCATACCTGTCTTCTTTGTTGTACCCGGACTTCTTTGAAAAATCACCCTTTCTAAACTTTTTGAATCTCATAAATTTTTTGAAATTCTTGGCAAGCATAGCCATGTCTTCATCATCGGTTTCTTCATCAGACTCAACCTCTTTCCTTGCTACCTTAGGAGTTTTAGTAGCAAGGGCAAGAGACTTTCTTTCTTTTATTACTTCTTTTTCCTGAACTTTCTTAGCAGCCAATGCAACCTCAAAGGCCAGAAGTGATCCAATAAGGTCTTCTTGGGGTAGAGTGCCAATATCTTTGGTTTCAGTGATTGCACAAGTTTTTGGAAAGAACTCACCAGTCAGAGATGCAAGAATTTTCCCATTTATATCTTTTGTAGAATACCTTTTTCCTAGAGCCCTTAGGTTGTTTATAATCAGATTCAGTCTCTGGTGCATAGATGCAACAGATTCACCTTCCTTCATTTTGAATGATTCATACTCAAGTTAGGATTCTGATTTTTGTATCCCTTACTTGGCTTGTACCGACATGTGTAGCTTCCAGACAATCCCAAATTTCTTTTGCTGCTTGACACCGTTTTACTCTTCCATACTCTTCTTCACAAAGTGATAGGTGAAGAATATTCATAGCCTTGGCATTTTGAGATATTTTGTCAAGCTCAGATTTTCTCAGCTCGCTCAGATCAATGGTGTAGATATCTTCAATTGGAACTTCTTCTGCTTTGCCGGTGGCTTGACTTTTTGTAGTGTCTCCATCAGTACCACCTGGTTTTGTAATTTTGATCTTCATAGGAATCAGTGGTCCATCAACAATAATCCTCCAAAGGGTGAAATCTATAGCCTGCACATGACATTTCATTCAACTACTCCAATAGTCATAGTTAGTTCCATCAAACAGGGGTGGCCTATTGAAGGACATCCCCTCTTTCATAAAAGAACCCATGATCACAGATAGATAAATAAAATTTAAATTGCGAGATGTAAAGCTCTATATGCAATTTCTAGCTCTAATACCACTTGTTAGACAATAGTATAACCTTAGAGGGGGGTGAATAAGGTTATGTGTAAATCTTGGATTTTTTTCAAAATAAATGATAAGTTTATTTAAATCAAATGCGGAAAAAGAGATTTGAACTTATCAGATATATGCAAACAGGCAGATCAGGCACAATGAGATATTACTCTATATTCAATATTCACAATAAGGTTGTTTTATAAGTAATGCAATGATATTGAATATAGCAGATCTACAGTAGTGATAGAGAAGATGATAGATAAACAGATCTGTAGTACAGTGAGTATAACTATAACCAGATTAACAGATTCAGATCAGAGTAGTGATATAGTTATACAATAAATCCACTGAGTGATATTATAAACTGGTCTAAAATAGTATAAGGATATGGACAGATATAAACAATAAGAAATGTAAAGAGATAGGGATAGAGATACACCAGCCCTACGTCCTCGGCCTCCGGCTTTGCAACCTTTGGACTTGATAACAACCACTATATGAAGAATTGTTTACAAACAAGCAACTTTCAAATAGCAACTCTCAATTCCCCCGAACTGAGAACCCGAGCACACAACTAAGGATTTGAACACCGCTTCAATCTCCCGATTGAACAACCCAAGAGCACCTCCCAGGATTTCAATACCACTTCAATCTTCCCTGATTGAAAGACCCAAGATCACCTCCCAGGATTTCAAACCAACTCAATCTCCTGATTGAGAGACCCAAGAACGCTTCCCAGGATTTCAAAATGACCCCACAAAAGTAGATTACAATATAGAAGCTATGATCTAATCACCTCAGATAATATGACAATATAATAGCTGTGAGAGATGAGTGACTAGATCTATAAAAATGATATAAAAGTGATAGCTCTATTTTTCTCTTTCTCAGATCTAGAAATTCGTATGAGAAGAAGAGAGAATTGTTGAGAAGCGTGGTGTTCTGAAATGTGACTTGAGGTTGCCTATTTATAGGCTTAGGAAAGCGTAGATCTGAAAAAAATATGAAATGAAATGAAAGAATCGATTATGTATGATGTGTAATAATGTGATAATCGATTCCTTGCCTTTGAAAAATCACATGAAACGATTCCAAGCTTAGTTAAATGAGTGAGGAATCGATTCTTGGCTCTTTAAAACATCAAAGAATCGATTTCATGCTTTAGTTAAAATAGGATATAATCGATTTGTTTGAGCCTTTGGAAATAATAAAGAATCGATTCTTGGACATCCTGAATGTGCTAAGAATCGATTTCTTGCTTTGATAAAATAAGGAGGAATCGATTCATGGCTTATAGAAGAGCTTGAAAATCGATTTCATGGTCTTTTGAAAATGAAGGAAATCGATTATTGGCTTGGCTTGAGTATATGTGCAAAATCGATTTCATGCTTTAACATAGGATTTAGGAAATCGATTCTTGGCCTTTAGGATTGCTTGAAAATCGATTTCATGGCCTTTAGAAAATACTATAAATCGATTCTTGGCCTTTGGTACATAATAGAAATCAATTCTTGCTTTCCACAAAAATGCTTTTAGGTCTTTGCCATGCATGCATAAAGTATTTTCCAAAGCTTGCCATGCATGCATAACATATTTTCAAAACCCTAATTTTGATGCATGATGCATGTTTTCAAAAATCATCTCTCATCTATTTAAACTGTCATAGACCTTAAGTTACAGGACCTTACACTGTGTCCTAAAGAAAGCGGATAAACAATTAGGTCTTCATCTTCAAAGGTGGCTTCTTCTCCAAGCTGCTCCACTTTAATGCTTCCTGCTTTTTGATTCCCGTCCTGTACTTTATTCAGCTTGAACCTGTACTTTCATACAGCTGCAACCATTAGTAGACAAGATGTAATTTATTATCATACAAAACAAGGAGTGTTTGCCCTTGGTTCAACAAACTCCCCCTTTTTGATGATAACAAATTACATTATGCATAGGGGGTGATAATAATGAGAATTTTTTGAAAAAAGCTCCCCCTAAGCATAAGCATATATTTTCTCCCCATATAGTAGTAACCTGCGTATTTTCTCCTCCTTTGTTTTCATCACAAAGGAGGGGGGGGTGAATACAGTAACGCCCAAATATTTAATTAAATTATTTAATTAAATATTTAGGTATTCAACTATTTATTTATTTATTTATTTAATTGGTGTAATTATATTAATGTTGGATCGGGGGGGATGTGTAATTGGGTTTTAGGTGATGGCGTTAGTAATCGGGCTTAAGCTGGCAGAAGCCCGTGATCCAAAGCCCACTAAGCTAGGCGCATACTTAAGCCCAAAATTTAGGGTTTTGGCTCATTTGTGCAAAAGAAAGGAGAATTGCGAAGAGGAGAGAAAGAGAGAGGAGAGGAGCGGCGCGATCTCAAGGGAGAAGAGGAAGAGGAGAATTTCGCAAGAGCCAAGGGAGCAGAGTGGAGCTGTGTTGCTGTGTTCTGTTGGTGACTTTATCTCCGGGGCCTTCTATTCCAACGAATTAAGGTAAGGGTGGGTCTCATCTTCCTCTATAATTGGGTCTATGATGGGTATTAGGGTAAGGGCTTAGACCTATGTTGTCATGATATTATGTGATTGCTTGATTTGTAGTTGATTGAAATCCTTGATTTATGGATATTGCGAATTGATGTCTTGGTTGATGATTATTGCGAAATTGTTGATTGATTGATGATTACTATGGAATTGGCGTTTTGATGATGGTTGTCATGAAATAGATGTTTTGATATTGAATGTTGCGAAATTGATGAATTGCACATGTGTTGTTTGATGGTTTGGGTGTGCTGAAGTTGGGGCCCAGGCGCTGGGCGCCATTTGCTGGGCGTGGTCTTGTTGCTGATTTTGGCGCCCTGTGCATGGGCGCCGTAGTCAAGGATGTTGCGTTTGGTGTTTTGGCGTGTTTCTGTTTTTGGCGCCCTGTGCATGGGCGCCGTGGTCAATTGTGTGCGTTTTGGATGTCTTGTGCATGTTCAGTCCTAGGCGCCCGGTGCATGGGCGCCGTGTCTAAGTTGTGTTGCCTTTGGTGTTGTGTCGCAGGAAATGGCGCCCAGTGCCTGGGTGCCGTGTGTGGGTGTGTGTCTGTGCGTGTGTGTGTTGCTGTTGTGCGCCAGTGTCTGGGCGCCAGTGTGCTGCCCAGCGCCTGTGTCTGTGTTGCGCCATGTTGCTGTCTGGGCGCCAAGGGCGCCTGTGTCTGTGTTGCGCGCTGTGTCTTGGCACAGGGGCACCAAGGGCGCCAGTTTTCAGTGGCTGCGCCAGTTTCTGTGGCTGCGCCAGTTTTATGTGTTGCCTGGGCGCCAAGGGCGCCAGTTTCTGTGGCTGCGCCAGTTTCAGTGGCTGCGCCAGTTTTCCCTGCTAGGCGCCCAGTGCCTGGGAACCATTTTCCGGATGTTGCCAAATTTTTCCCGGTTTTGTTCTCGTCGTATCTTTTGACTCGGGTGTCCGTTTTGAGCGTTTCAAAGTGCGTTGTGAAGCTTATTCCGTTTCCTACCTGTGTGTTCTGTTTTATGGTCAAAATTATTATTTTTCTAACAGTTTCTGGGCGCCTCAAGTGGCTGTCCCCGTTGGTCGTTGTTGTTGATGTGTTTTGACGATAATGCCCTTAGTGGCCATTACTTGATTGACGATGGTATTGATGATGAATAAAAGCTGTGATTTTATAAGTGACGATGATGCCTTAAAGGCTATTAGCGACGATGATGTTAATGACGATGTATAATAGTGGCAAATGTATTTGTGATGATAATTTGACAGGTGATGTGCCTTTCATTGGCAAATTGGTAAGTGATGGGTTGTAAGTTGACTGTATTTGTATGGGACTGTCTCTGTTGCATGTCATGGTGTCTCAGACATCTCATGTGCATGGACAAGCGACGATGATGCCATAAAGGCTATTTATTGACGATGATGACAGGTACCTCATGCATACGCCCGTTGCGATGGGTTGCATTTCATACATGTTCATGACAGTGTGATGAATTACGGTGAATGGTTGATTTGATGATTGTGATGTGTTTAACCTAGCGTTTTAGCTCTAGCATAATACTTATCCTATGCTCAATTATATTGTTAGATGAACTCACCCCTTCTGTTTGAATGTTACCCCTATGCGGTAACGTGTAGGTGATCACGAGTGAAGGCTTAGGTACCTTCGCTAGTCTCGAGTCGGTGTCTGCTTCTGATATGTAACACTCAGGGGGGAACGCTAGTTCTTTAAATTACTATTGTTTTTGAGGTTACTAATGGTTTTAGCAGGATGTTCTGATTAATAGATTTTTGAATCATTTTATTACATTCCGCTGCGTGGGAACTTATCTTGATGTATGGTTGACTAAGATGATTTTGGGGCGTTGTCCCTTTTGATGAGGCCATAAAGGCTATATTATTGACGATGAATCAGTTTATAACGATGCATGATTTTGTGTGACATCCCTTGTGGTGAAATGTGTTTTGTAAAGAAAAAAAAGTAACTCTGATTTTTAGTAAGTAAATTACCGGGTAGAAAATGGGTGTTACATTAGTGGTATCAGAGCAAAAATTCGGTCTGTCCGGCCAAGTTTTCTAGTCATTGACAATCTAGTATTGTCGACTTGTTCTAACTGTTGTTTTTGGTTTCAGTTTGAGTTGATATGGCTGGGAGGAACGACACTGCGATTGCTGCTGCTTTGGCTGCCATGGCTCAGGCCGTGTAGAATCAGCAGAATGCTGGAGAGAACGCTGGGTTTCAGAGTCTGACTACATTCCAGAGAGAGAATCCGCCCACTTTCAAGGGCAAGTATGATCCGGATGGTGCTATGGCTTGGTTAAAGGAGATCGAGAGAATTTTTAGGGTGATGGACTGCACTGTGGAGCAGAAGGTCCGTTTTGGTACTCACATGCTGGCAGAGGAGGCCGACGATTGGTGGTTGGCTACTAGGCAGAGGTTAGAGTCTGTGCATGAAGAGGTTACTTGGGAAGTGTTCAGCAAAGAGTTTCTGAGGAAATACTTTCCGGAAGATGTCCGAGGGAAAAAGGAGATAGAGTTTTTGGAACTGAAGCAAGGTGGTATGTCTGTGACTGAGTATGCGGCAAAGTTCGTGAAGTTGGCAAAATTCTATCCGCACTATAGTGAGGCTACAGCTGAGTTCTCTAAATGTATTAAGTTTGAGAATGGTTTAAGGCCTGAAATTAAAAAGGCAATTGGCTACCAGAAGATCCGGGTGTTTGCTGACTTGATAGATAGCTGCAGGATTTTTGAGGAGGACAGTACTGCGCACAACAAAGTTGTGACTGAGAAAAAGGGCAAATTTCCGAGTCGGAGCAAGCCGTATGAGGTTCCTACGGGTAAGAGTCATCATAGAGCTGCTGGAGGCAAAAAGGCTAGTGGGGGAGATGCTCCTGCTGGTATTGTATGTTTCAAGTGTGGCAAGCCTGGCCACAAGAGTTTCATGTGCAAGGCTGATGAGAGGGTTTGTTACCGTTGTGGTAAGGCTGGTCATTTAGCGGCTGAGTGTGGGCACAAGGATATGGTGTGTTTCAACTGTGGTGAGTCTGGGCATATCAGTGCGAAGTGTTCAAAGCCGAAGAGAGAAAGGTCCAGTGGGAAAGTGTTCGCATTGGCAGGAGAGGAGCCTGCTGAGAATGATGGTCTTATTAGAGGTACGTGCTACATTCAGGGTATTCCTCTAAAATCTCTTATTGATACTGGTGCTACCCATTGTTTTATCTCTGTTGATTGTTGTAAAAGATTGGGTCTTGTTTTGTCTGCTATGTGTGGAGACATGGTGGTCGACACTCCTGCTAAGGGGTCGGTGACCACTTCTTTGGTGTGTTCTCTGTGTCCTTTGTCGATCTTCGGCAGGGACTTTGTCGTGGATTTTGTTTGTTTGCCGTTAAGAGGATTGGACGTAATCTTGGGCATGGACTGGTTAGAGCATAACCATGTCCATATCAACTGTCGTAGCAAATCGATTAGTTTCGGAGAGGAAGATTCTGTTTTGTTATCCGCCAGTCAGTTGAAGAAGTTGATGAAGGAAGAGGTTCAACTATTTTCGTTGATGGCATCACTGGCTGCTGAGAGTCGGGCTGTCATTGAAGAGTTGCAGGTGGTGCGCGAATTTCCAGATGTTTTTCCTGATGAGATCCCTAGTGTTCCACCTGAGAGGGAAGTGGAGTTTTCTATTGATCTTGTACCTGGTACGAGGCCTGTGTCTATGGCACCGTACAGGATGTCGACGTCAGAATTGTCTGAATTGAAGAAGCAACTGGAAGATCTGCTTGAGAAGAAGTTTGTTAGGCCGAGTGTATCGCCGTGGGGAGCTCCTGTGTTGTTGGTGAAGAAGAAGGATGGAAGCATGAGGTTGTGTGTTGATTATAGGCAACTGAATAAGGTGACCATTAAGAACAAGTATCCACTGCCGAGGATAGACGATTTGATGGATCAGTTGGTGGGTGCTCGAGTGTTCAGCAAGATTGATTTGAGATCAGGTTATCACCAGATCAAGGTGAAGGATGAAGATGTTCAGAAGACTGCTTTCAGGATGAGGTATGGGCATTATGAGTATTCGGTGATGCCGTTCGGTGTCACTAACGCACCTGGGTGTATTTATGGAATACATGAATCGTATATTCCATACATATTTGGATCGGTTCGTGGTTGTGTTCATTGACGACATCCTGATTTATTCGAAAACGGAGGAAGAGCATGCAGAGCATTTGAAATTGGTATTGGAGGTCCTGAGAGAGAAGAGGCTGTATGCCAAGCTGTCTAAGTGTGAATTCTGGTTGTCAGAAGTGAATTTTCTGGGTCACATCATTTCAGGTAATGGTATTGCTGTGGATCCTTCTAAGGTTGAAGCTGTGATGCAGTGGGAGAGTCCGAAGTCGGTTACGGAGATTAGAAGCTTTTTGGGTTTGGCTGGTTACTACAGAAGGTTCATCGAAGGTTTTTCTAAGTTGGCCCTTCCGTTGACTCAGTTGACTTGTAAGGGTAAGGCTTTTGTGTGGGATGCTCGTTGTGAGGAAAGTTTCCTTGAGTTGAAGAAGAGGTTGACGACGTCTCCTGTTTTGACGTTGCCAAAACCGGAAGAACCGTTCGTGGTGTATTGTGATGCTTCGAAGATGGGTCTAGGTGGCGTGCTTATGCAAGATGGGAAGGTAATTGCTTATGCGTCGAGGCAATTGAGGGTTCATGAGAAGAATTATCCAACGCATGATTTGGAGTTGGCTGCGGTAGTCTTCGTGTTGAAGGTTTGGAGACACTACTTGTATGGTTCCAGATTCGAGGTGTTCAGTGATCATAAGAGTCTGAAATATTTGTTTGACCAGAAGGAGCTGAATATGAGACAGCGCAGGTGGTTGGAATTGTTGAAAGACTATGATTTCGGTTTGAACTATCATCCGGGTAAAGCTAATGTCGTGGCTGATGCTTTGAGCCGGAAATCTTTGCATATGTCGGCAATGATGGTCAAAGAGTTAGAGTTGATTGAGGAATTCAGAGATCTAAGTATGGTTTGTAGGACGACACCTCATAGTGTCAAGCTGGGGATGTTAAGGATCGACAATGATTTTCTGGGCAGCATCAGAGAGGCTCAGAAATCAGATGCTAAGTTGGTGGATTTGATGAGTGAGATTGGTCAATCTGAGAATGAAGACTTCAAGTTGGATTCTCAAGGTGTGTTGAGGTTCCGTGGTAGGATCTGCATTCCGGATGATGTAGAAATGAGGAAAGCAATTTTGGAAGAGGGTCACCGAAGTAAGTTGAGTATTCATCCTGGAGCGACAAAGATGTATCAAGACCTGAAGAAGATGTTTTGGTGGCATGGTATGAAGAGGGATGTGGCACAATTTGTGTATGCCTGTTTGACTTGTCAGAAGTCGAAGGTGGAGCATCAGAAGCCTGCTGGATTGATGCAACCGTTGGAAATTCCAGAGTGGAAGTGGGATAGCATTTCGATGGATTTTGTGACGAGACTGCCGAATACAATTAGAGGTCACAATGCTATTTGGGTGATCGTTGATAGGCTAACGAAGTCTACTCACTTTGTTCCTATAAATATCACTTATCCGGTGTCGAGGTTAGCGAAAGTTTATATCAAGGAAATTGTGAAGTTGCATGGTGTTCCGAAGAGTATTGTGTCAGACAGAGATCCGAGGTTCACTTCAGATTTTTGGAAGAGTTTGCAAGAAAAGTTGGGATCTAAGCTGAGGTTGAGTTCGGCATATCATCCTCAGACAGATGGTCAGTCAGAGAGGACAATTCAGTCATTAGAGGATTTGTTGAGAGCTTGTGTTTTAGAAGAAGGAGGTTCGTGGGATTCCTACCTTCCACTGATCGAGTTCACGTACAACAATAGTTACCATTCTAGTATCGGGATGGCACCTTTTGAGGCATTGTATGGTCGGAAGTGTAGAACCCCGCTGTGTTGGTATGAGTCTGGAGAGAATGTGGTGCTTGGGCCAGAAATTGTTCGAGAGACAACTGAGAAGATAAAGATGATCCGTGAAAAGATGAAGGCTTCGCAGAGTCGTCAGAAGAGTTATCACGACAAGAGGAGAAAAGATCTAGAGTTTCAGGAGGGTGAGCATGTGTTTTTGAGAGTCACTCCAATGACCGGTGTTGGCCGTGCTTTGAAGTCGAAGAAGCTCACTCCTAGATTCATTGGTCCTTATCAGATTTCCGGGAGAGTTGGGAATGTGGCGTACAGAGTGGCTTTACCACCAAATCTTTCGAATTTGCATGACGTGTTCCATGTGTCGCAACTTCGGAAGTACATTTCGGATCCGTCTCATGTGATTCACATGGATGACGTGGAGGTGCGGGATAATCTCACGGTGGAGACTATGCATGTGCGGATCGAAGACCATGAGGTGAAGGTGTTAAGAGGCAAGGAAATTGCATTGGTGAAGGTGGTCTGGTTAGGAGCTGCCGGTGAGAGCATGACTTGGGAGTTGGAGAGTAAGATGCGGGAGTCTTATCCAGAGCTGTTTGATTCAGGTGAGTTTTCGAGGACGAAAACATTCTAAGTGGGGGAGAGTTCTAACGCCCAAATATTTAATTAAATTATTTAATTAAATATTTAGGTATTCAACTATTTATTTATTTATTTATTTATTTAATTGGTGTAATTATATTAATGTTGGATCGGGGGGGATGTGTAATTGGGTTTTAGGTGATGGCGTTAGTAATCGGGCTTAAGCTGGCAGAAGCCCGTGATCCAAAGCCCACTAAGTTAGGCGCATACTTAAGCCCAAAATTTAGGGTTTTGGCTCATTTGTGCAAAAGAAAGGAGAATTGCGAAGAGGAGAGAAAGAGAGAGGAGAGGAGCGGCGCGATCTCAAGGGAGAAGAGGAAGAGGAGAATTTCACAAGAGCCAAGGGAGCAGAGCGGAGCTGTGTTGCTGTGTTCTGTTGGTGACTTTATCTCCGGGGCCTTCTATTCCTACGAATTAAGGTAAGGGTGGGTCTCATCTTCCTCTATAATTGGGTCTATGATGGGTATTAGGGTAGGGCTTAGACCTATGTTGTCATGATATTATGTGATTGCTTGATTTGTAGTTGATTGAAATCCTTGATTTATGGATATTGCGAATTGATGTCTTGGTTGATGATTATTGCGAAATTGTTGATTGATTGATGATTACTATGGAATTGGCGTTTTGATGATGGTTGTCATGAAATAGATGTTTTGATATTGAATGTTGCGAAATTGATGAATTGCACATGTGTTGTTTGATGGTTTGGGTGTGCTGAAGTTGG
The DNA here is from genome assembly GCA_039519185.1 of Astragalus membranaceus. Lineage (NCBI taxonomy): Eukaryota > Viridiplantae > Streptophyta > Magnoliopsida > Fabales > Fabaceae > Astragalus > Astragalus membranaceus. Next base: position 91,096,235 of record CM076850.1, read on the forward strand.
GGCCCTGGCGCTGGGCGCCATTTGCTGGGCGTGGTCATGTTGCTTATTTTGGCGCCCTGTGCATGGGCGCCGTAGTCAAGGATGTTGCGTTTGGTGTTTTGGCGTGTTTCTGTTTTGGCGCCCTGTGCATGGGGCGCCGTGGTCAATTGTGTGCGTTTTGGATGTCTTGTGCATGTTCAGTCCTAGGCGCCCGGTGCATGGGCGCCGTGTCTAAGTTGTGTTGCCTTTGGTGTTGTGTCGCAGGAAATGGCGCCCAGTGCCTGGGCGCCGTGTGTGGGTATGTGTCTGTGCGTGTGTGTGTTGCTGTTGTGCGCCAGTGTCTGGGCGCCTGGGCGCCAGTGTGCTGCCCAGCGCCTGTGTCTGTGTTGCGCCATGTTGTTGTCTGGGCGCCAAGGGCGCCTGTGTCTATGTTGCGCGCTGTGTCTTGGCGCAGGGGCACCAAGGGCGCCAGTTTTCAGTGGCTGCGCCAGTTTCTGTGGCTGCGCCAGTTTTATGTGTTGCCTGGGCGCCAAGGGCGCCAGTTTCTGTGGCTGCGCCAGTTTTCCCTGCTAGGCGCCCAGTGCCTGGGCACCATTTTCCGGATGTTGCCAAATTTTTCCCGGTTTTGTTCTCGTCGTATCTTTTGACTCGGGTGTCCGTTTTGAGCGTTTCAAAGTGCGTTGTGAAGCTTATTCCGTTGCCTACCTGTGTGTTCTGTTTTATGGTCAAAATTATTATTTTTCTAATAGTTTCTGGGCGCCTCAAGTGGCTGTCCCCGTTGGTCGTTGTTGTTGATGTGTTTTGACGATAATGCCCTTAGTGGCCATTACTTGATTGACGATGGTATTGATGATGAATAAAAGCTGTGATTTTATAAGTGACGATGATGCCTTAAAGGCTATTAGCGACGATGATGTTAATGACGATGTATAATAGTGGCAAATGTATTTGTGATGATAATTTGACAGGTGATGTGCCTTTCATTGGCAAATTGGTAAGTGATGGGTTGTAAGTTGACTGTATTTGTATGGGACTCTCTCTGTTGCATGTCATGGTGTCTCATACATCTCATGTGCATGGACAAGTGACGATGATGCCATAAAGGCTATTTAGCGACGATGATGCCATAAAGGCTATTTATTGACGATGATGACAGGTACCTCATGCATACGCCCGCTGCAATGGGTTGCATTTCATACATGTTCATGACAGTGTGATGAATTACGATGAATGGTTGATTTGATGATTGTGATGTGTTTAACATAGCGTTTTAGCTCTAGCATAATACTTATCCTATGCTCAATTATACTGTTAGATGAACTCACCCCTTCTATTTGAATGTTACCCCTATGCGGTAACGTGCAGGTGATCACGAGTGAAGGCTTAGGTACCTTCGCTAGTCTCGAGTCGGTGTCTGCTTCTGATATGTAACACTCAGGGGGGAACGCTAGTTCTTTAAATTACTATTGTTTTTGAGGTTGCTAATGGTTTTAGCAGGATGTTCTGATTAATAGATTTTTGAATCATTTTATTACATTCCGCTGCGTGGTAACTTATCTTGATGTATGGTTGACTAAGATGATTTTGGGGAGTTGTCCCTTTTGATGAGGCCATAAAGGCTATATTATTGACGATGAATCAGTTTATAACGATGCATGATTTTGTGTGACATCCCTTGTGGTGAAATGTGTTTTGTAAAGAAAAAAAAGTAACTCTGATTTTTAGTAAGTAAATTACCGGGTAGAAAAGGGGTGTTACAAATACAAACAAAATCACTTTACAAACTGGCATAGTCAAGCATTCCTAGCTCTCTACGGGTTTTACAAAATTGAGCTTCGGCTAGGGGTTTAGTGAAGATATCCGCTAGTTGGTCATCAATGCCTACAAATTTCAATGCAATGCTCCCCCTAGACACATGATCTCTAATAAAATGATGTCTTATGTCTATATGCTTAGTTCTAGAGTGTTGTATAGGGTTCTTAGCAATATTAATAGCACTTGTATTATCACATAAAACAGGCACATTTTATACCAAAGTCTTCCAAAGTTTGTTTCATCCACAGAACTTGTGCAACGCAGTTTCCAACCGCCACATATTCAGCTTCAGCGGTGGACAAAGCAACACTGTTCTGTTTCTTACTAGACCAGGAGGTCAAACAAGGACCAAGAAAATGACAAGTTCCACTAGTACTTTTTCTATCAAGAGTGCAACCAGCAAAATCAGCATCAGAAAAAACCAACTAAATCAAACGTACTCGATTTCGGGTACCACAAACCAAAGTCTATGGTCCCTTTAACATACCTAAGAATCCGTTTTACAGCTTTTAAATGTGATTCTTTTGGGCATGCTTGAAATCGAGCACACTGGCATACAACAAACATAATATCAGGACGAGACGCAATTAAGTATAAGAGACTACCTATCATACCTCGATACATAGTTTCATTTACCGGTTTACCTTGCTCATCCTTATCTAGTTTTGTTGCTGTTGCCATAGGAGTGCTGATTTCTTTTGCGTCATTCATGTTATATTTCTTCAGCAATTCCTTTGAGAACTTTGTTTAGGATATGAAGATTCCTTCATTTAATTGTTTTACTTGAAGTCCCAAGAAAAAGTTAAGCTCTCCCATCATACTCATTTCAAATTCACTAGTCATCATCTCAGAAAATTCCTTGCACAAATCATCATTAGTAGATCCAAAGATAATATCATCAACATAGATTTGAACTACTATGATATGTTTGCCCTTGGTTTTAAGGAATAAGGTTGAATCAATCTTACCCTTTTTGAAACCATTGGCAGTTAAATGTTTGCTTAGTCTCTCATACCAAGCTCTAGGGGCTTGCTTTAATCCATAAAGAGCTTTGTCAAGTTTGAAACCATGATCAGGATTTTTAAAATCTTCAAAACCAGGGGGTTGTTTTACATATACTTCTTCTTCTAAAAAACCATTTAGGAAGGCACTCTTGACATCCATTTGGTGTAGTTTGAAGTCCATGTAAGAGGCAAATGCCAATATTATCCGAATGGACTCCAACCTAGCCACAGGAGCAAAAGTTTCTTCAAAATCCACCCCTTCGATTTGGTTAAAACCTTGAACAACTAAACGACTTTTGTTTAATAAAATTGTACCATTTTCGTCAAGTTTGTTGCGAAAAACCCATTTAGTACCTATGATGGTCCGGTCGACCGGTTTTTCGACTAAATGCCAAACTTTGTTCCGTTCAAATTGTTCGAGTTCTTTTTGCATTGACAAAACCCATTCTGGATCCATTAAAGCTTCCTTGATATTATTTGGAACTATTTGAGAGACAAAAGCACTATGAAAGCATAAAAGATTAAGAGAAGAGCGAGTTGTTACCCCCTTTGAAGGACTACCAATAATTTGTTCCATGGGATGATCTCGAACTGATTTCCAAGATTTGGGTAAATCATCATGTGTTCTTCCATGGAGATGATCATCTATGTCTTGGGGTTCTCGTTCCACTTTAGATTCTTCTTGAGGTTCCACTTGCACCTTGGCTTCTTCTACACTTTCACTGTTTGATTCAGGTGATTTATCTTTGATCACTTCAACTACTTCATCCTCATCATCAACTTTCTTGTCAAAGGGGTTAGTTTCATCAAAAGAGACATGTATGGATTCTTGCATAGTTTTATCAATCTTATTGTAAACGATATAAGCTCTACTATGACACGAATAACCCATAAAGATACCTTCAGTTGATTTAGCATCAAACTTACCCAACTTGTCCTTTGTGTTGAGAATGAAGCACTTACTTCCAAACACCTTGAAATATGAAATATTAGGAGCTCTCCCATTCCACAGCTCGTATGGCGTCTTGTTGAGAGATGGCCTTAAGTATACTCGGTTTAGCACGTGACAAGCTGTATCCACTGCATGACCCCAAAAGTATTTGGGAAGGTTGTGCTCGTTCAACATTGTCCTGCTCATCTCTTGTATGGTTCTGTTCTTCCTTTCTACCACACCATTTTGTTGAGGAGTTCTTGGAGCTGAAAAGTTATGATGAACACCATATTTTTCACACCAAGTCCTGAATGATGAATTTTCGTACTCTCCTCTATGATCGCTTCTAATTTCCTTGATGGCTAACCTTTTCTCATTCTGTAACTTTCTGCACAACTTAGCAAACTCGTTAAAAGCATCACTTTTATTTGCAAGTAGAATAACCCAAGTATATCTAAAATAATCATCAACAATTACAAAGACATACTTAGATCCTTCTAGACTTACAACATCAATTTCACCAAACAAATCAAGATGGAGCAATTCAAGCACATTTTTGGTGGAAATAACAGGTTTTGATTTAAATGAGGTTTTATGCATCTTACCTAGCTGACATGCATCACATAATTGGCCTTTTTCATATTTCAATTTAGGTAGACCTCTAACATGCTCATTCTTACTTAACTTAGATAGATGTTCTATACTAGCATGTCCTAAATGTCTATGCCACAGATCCACATCATCAATCAAGGTAGGCATGCATACAATATCATCACTTACATTGTCAAAGTCAACATAGTATACATTGTTTTCTCGAAAGCCAGTAATGTAGAGTTTAGAAGTCATATGGGTAATAACACATTTATCAACAGAAAAGTGCACATCAAAATCATTATCGCAAAATTGGCTAACACTTAGTAAGTTAAATTTAACACCATCAACTAATAAAGCATTTTTAATTTTAATTGTGTTTTCCTTACCCACACAACCTTTACCTATTACTTGAGCAGATTCATTGTTGGCAAACTTTACAGATCCCCTAGCTTTGTTGCTCAATTTCAGGAATAGTGAAGCATCACCAGTCATATGCCTTGAGCATCCACTATCAACCATCCACACGTTTTTCTTTTTAGATGAAGGACCAACCTACAAGAGGAACATTTAACAACTAGTACGAGGTACCCAAATTTTGTTGGGTCCTTGGGGGTTAGTCGTCAAGGGGTTTGCTTTCACAATCCACCTTGGTTTCTCACAGGCAGGTATAAGGGTACCAAGCTCACATAATTTACGGATAGGACATCTAAGAGAGCTCTGGTTCCCTTTTTGACAACAGGTGCATGAGAAAACAGTAGGTATATAACTTGAAGTGGCAGCTACAAAAGTTATTTTCTTGTTCAAAACAGAGGAGGTGGAATTACCTTTGTACCCAATACCTCTCCTATCAACATATTCATGTTGGGAGTGAAGTAGCTTGGTCAAGGTCTTTTCACCAACCTCAAACTTTTTCAAAGATTCTTTCAAAAATTCATTTTCAACCTTGACTTTTTCAAAATTTTGTTTAAGCTCAAGAAACTCAAGGTTGAAAGGTTTTGTTTTATGTAGCTCATTCTTCAATTTAACTACCTCATTTTCAAGAGTCTCAATTTGAGTGAGCATGCTTTTGTTGCTCTGTGTCAATTTCTTATATTTTAACAAAAGAGTTTCATGTTCAAAATAAAGAGCTTCAAAAGCCTCACTCAAGTCGTGACTACTATACACATCATCAAAATCATCATGTATAATTGAACTAGAAAGACTAGGGTTATTGAGGCTTACCTCGGAAGTGTCATTTGCCATTTTACATACCACATTGGTAGTGTCTTTGTAACACCCAAAATAATTTAATTAATTATTTAATTAAATTATTTAAGTGTTGCATTAATATTGTTATATTAGAAATGTTAATATAGTGTTTTATTTTGATGAAGGGAGTGGTATCCGGTAAATACGGCGTGGTAGGAATGGCCCAAGCGCCCAAGGCCCATTGAATTAGGCTCCTAGGTGCAAGGGTTTGAGACAAGCGTCTCATTTTGTGAAAAAGAAAGAAAGAAATCGCAAAAGAGAGAAGAGAGAAGAGAGAAAGAAAGCTTGCGAAGAGAAGAGGAAGAAAGAAGGGTGCGCGGCGCTAAGCAGAAAGGAAGGAGAGAGCTTTTGTTGCTGTGGTTTTGTTGGTGATTCCGTAGAGAGAACATCGTCTTCGGCATAATCAAGGTAAGGGTGGGTTCTCTCAATATAACGGGTTATATGATGGGCATTGGGTTAGGGTTAAGCTCTATGTCTTATCTCGATGTGAAATTGATGATCTTTGAATGGTTGTGTTGTTGTTTGCGATGTTGTCTACGATTGATCTTGAAGGGTTTTTCTTGCGTATTGTTTCTGTGCATTATGGACACTGTTTCGGTTTTCTCGAAAATGGGACTGTTCGGTCAGTCCAAAAATTTCGTGTTTAATTGTTCTTGAAAATAGACTTCACGCCGGTCGTTTTGGCGCCGGTTTCGTTCGATTTGGAGTTGTGTAGCTCTAGTTATAGGCTCCACAAGTTAGGGTAATAATCTGGGAGCATTCTGGACATAGGTTCGGTATTTTTAAAACTGGAAACCTTTCGTTTGTCCAAAAATTATGGGACATATTCTGTTAGAAAATAGACTTAATTTTGGTCATTTTGGCACTGGTTTGGTTAAATTTGGATTTTTGTAGCTCAAGTTATGAGTCTCCAAAGTTAGGTCAAATTTCTGGAAATAATCTGTGAGTAGGTTCGGTTGTTGCAAGTTTTGTATTCTCAATTAAACTCTGTTTTGAATGATTCTCATTTAGTTAGAAAATAGATTGAATTCTCTACAAAGTAGGCACTGGTTTCACCGAATTTCATTAAGAAATGAGAAAGAAAATTTGGTCGCAAGTTGCGTAAGGAATTCTGTCCAAGTTTAGTACCTCAGTGTAGTAATTTGAAAAAAAAACTGTACCAATTGGATACTTATTTTGAAAAATGAAAATAATAGGCAGAGACTACACTCAGAGAGCTTTTCAATGGGTGGTCGTTTGTCAAAATACGATGTCGTCTGCCATTTTAATTAATTCGCCGAAGTAGGTGCACTGCTGTAGGAAGTTCAGCACTTGTGTCTGTGTTGCTGTCTGGTTGTAAATGAGTGCTGTGTTGTGTTGTAAGTTGCTGCTGGGCGCCATTTTGTGCTGCCCAGCGTTTTTGTTGAGTACTTCGTTGCTATTGGGCGCCAGTCCTATGTGATGTATGCGCCCAGTGATGTGTTGATGCTGCCTATGTTGTTCGCTATGTTGAAAGATGTTGGGTCTAATGACCAAAAAGTTGGAAATGATATTGTGGATGTGCCAAATGAATGTGTTGCGTGTTGATTGTGTTGTGGTGCATCGTTCACGGTATCGCATGCTTCATATGCATATGCCCGTGTTGTGGGTGCCCTTGTGGCAAAAGTTGTTGTTGTTGTACCCGTTGTTGTGGGTCGCCCGAATGGCAAATTTTACGTTGATTGGTACCACATGCATATGCCCGTGTTGTGGGTTGCACTTCATGCATTCTTCATATCATGTTGTAATGTTACCTTAGTTGCTATATAAATATATATATATATATATATATATATATATATATATATATATATATATATATATATATATACGTTAAATAGTTGTTATACATATATGATGATGTGGTTGCTATAATATATACACTGTTGTGGTTACTGTATATATAAAAATATATATATTAAATGGTTGCCATATATATATATATATGCTGATATGGTTGTTATATATATATGGTTGTAGTTGCTGTATATATATGTTTATAATTAAATTGTTTTATATATATGTTAATGTAGTTGTTGTATATAATTATATATTAATATAGTTGTTAAACATATAGATATAAACTAATATAGTTGTTATATATTGTTGTTTTGGATATTGTTAGAGGTGTGATAAGTATAGTTGCTGTATTCTAGCATAGTGTTTATCATATATGCCATTATACTGTGAGATACTCACCCCTTTGTTGAATTTTACACTACAGGTAACCGTAGGTGAAAGCTTATCTTCCTTCACCCTTTTGAGTCGGTCATGCTCTGATACGTAGCACCTGGGGGGCGATCATTGTCTTTCCTTTAGTTGTTATATTATGACTATGTTGGATATTTCGTATTGACATTGTTATAACAATATTTGAAACTATTTTCCTTTTTAATTCCGCCGTGTAACGATGAAGTCCTGGTTGTACGGACTAAACTATTTATTTTGAGAATTCGCCCTACTGTTATGTGTTACGTACCATGTTCTATTTATAAGTGGAATTGTTATCAAATGTTGATGCTGTTTCAAGTAAATGTAGCATCCCTTTTTGGATGTGTCGAAAAATAATTTTTTTTAAAACTCTGATATTTTATTACAATTTTCCGGGAAGAAATGGGGTGTTACAGTCTACATCTGTTTCACTATCAGTGCCAAGATTGTCCCATGTAGCTTCAGATGTGTCATTTGCCATAAGACAAACAGCATTTGCAACTTCTTCTTCTTCCTCTGTATCACCTTCAGTATCTGTGTTGTCCCATGTAGCCTTCATGGCTTTCTTGTATTTGGATTTCAGCTTTGGACAGTTTGCTTTTAGGTGACCCGGCTTGTTGCATTCATAACACTTTGGTTGATCATCTTTTTTCTCATACCTGTCTTCTTTGTTGTACCCGGACTTCTTTGAAAAATCACCCTTTCTAAACTTTTTGAATCTCATAAATTTTTTGAAATTCTTGGCAAGCATAGCCATGTCTTCATCATCGGTTTCTTCATCAGACTCAACCTCTTTCCTTGCTACCTTAGGAGTTTTAGTAGCAAGGGCAAGAGACTTTCTTTCTTTTATTACTTCTTTTTCCTAAACTTTCTTAGCAGCCAATGCAACCTCAAAGGCCAGAAGTGATCCAATAAGGTCTTCTTGGGGTAGAGTGCCAATATCTTTGGTTTCAGTGATTGCACAAGTTTTTGGAAAGAACTCACCAGTCAGAGATGCAAGAATTTTCCCATTTATATCTTTTGTAGAATACCTTTTTCCCAGAGCCCTTAGGTTGTTTATAATCAGATTCAGTCTCTGGTGCATAGCTGCAACAGATTCACCTTCCTTCATTTTGAATGATTCATACTCAGAAGTTAGGATTCTGATTTTTGTATCCTTTACTTGGCTTGTACCGACATGTGTAGCTTCCAGACAATCCCAAATTTCTTTTGCTGTTTGACACCCTTTTACTCTTCCATACTCTTCTTCACAAAGTGATAGGTGAAGAATATTCATAGCCTTGGCATTTTGAGATATTTTGTCAAGCTCAGATTTTCTCAGCTCGCTCAGATCAATGGTGTAGATATCTTCAATTGGAACTTCTTCTGCTTTGCCGGTGGCTTGACTTTTTGTAGTGTCTCCATCAGTACCACCTGGTTTTGTAATTTTGATCTTCATAGGAATCAGTGGTCCATCAACAATAATCCTCCAAAGGGTGAAATCTATAGCCTGCACTTGACATTTCATTCGACTACTCCAATAGTCATAGTTTGTTCCATCAAACAGGGGTGGCCTATTGAAGGACATCCCCTCTTTCATAAAAGAACCCATGATCACAGATAGATAAATAAAATTTAAATTGCGAGATGTAAAGCTCTATATGCAATTTCTAGCTCTAATACCACTTGTTAGACAATAGTATAACCTTACGGGGGGGTGAATAAGGTTATGTGTAAATCTTGGATTTTTTTCAAAATAAATGATAAGTTTATTTAAATCAAATGTGGAAAAAGAGATTTGAACTTATCAGATATATGCAAACAGGCAGATCAGGCACAATGAGATATTACTCTATATTCAATATTCACAATAAGGTTGTTTTATAAGTAATGCAATGATATTGAATATAGCAGATCTACAGTAGTGATAGAGAAGATGCACTACTAGAAATTTGCTAAATAGTGACCGATTTAGAGACTAAGTATAATCGGTCACTGTAGTGACCGATTTAGAGACCATTTTATAAGTTTTAAAATACTTCAAGTTTAGTGACCGATTTTATGGTCACTGACGTTTGTGATTGATTTTTCAGTCACCGACCTTCCACCAAAAAATTCTGTTCCCTCTTTTTTTTTAACAAAAAAAATTATTTCCCACTATTTTTTTAACAAAATTCAGTTCCCTCTTTTTCCTAAAAAAAATTAGTTCCCACTTCCCACATTTTCCTCAAACAATTTTTTTTTACTTTCCAATACCTCTTTTTCCTCCAAAAAAAAGGAATTATGTTTCCACTTACTTCTTTTCCCATCATTCACACATACAGTAACATTCACGTTCCCAGTTCCTCTTTCTCCCACACCACGACCCATTTCGTTCCTTTCGTCTTTCTCCCACCACAATCACCATGAAGTCGCAACCCTCTTCTCTATGTGCTCTCTCTCCGTGACTCCGAGACCACTAGTGAAGCTTCCGTTTGCCATTTGTCGTTTGCCGTTTGCCATTCACCGTTCACCGTTTGTTGTTTGCCGTTCGCCGTTCGTAACTCCGAGACCTTTTAGACTAGTGAAGCTTCGATCGGTGCCTCTTCCCTTCTTCAGTTTTCCACCTCTGCCATTGTTGGTAGCTTTTAAGGTGAGAATTTGATTTTCCCTAAATCCCTAAATTCCTAATGTTGATTTTTTGCGATTTCTCTGAATTAAATTTGTTTTCTGTTGAATCTGTGATTTCCCCTATTTCAGATTCTATTCAATTTGTGAACCCAAGCCCTAATTTCAGAATCTATTAAATCTTTGATTTCTCCCAGTCACAGGTTTGGTTCTAAAGTTTATGTTCAACGCCCTAATTGTTTAATTTATGCATCAGAAATATACTGTTTTGTTTTCTTGATATATGGTTTGAATAATGAATGCTGGAATCAATTGATCTGCATCTTCCTGCCTAACTAGTTTGGACTAACTCTCCGATGATATTGGTCCACTTGTCTTTCCCTATATATTTCTTGTTTATATATATTGATCTGCATCTTCCTACCACTATATATTTCTTGTTTATATATATATATATATATATATATATATATATATATATATATATATATATATATATATATATATATATATATATATATATATATATATATACGAGTTGCAAAACCTGCAGGTACAAATCCTTGTTTTGCAATAAGATGTATTATGATAAAAATTGCCTGGTTTGTTCCTTAGCGGCATGCTATTGAATTTAGCTTATGGTCCTCAAGTTTTGACTAATAGTCAGATTTTAACAATGTATGCAGCTTTTCAAACAGAGGTATTTTTAGAGAACTGGCTGTTACAAAGTGAGATGGATCTCTTGGGCGTGATCCCTGAGAATCGAGTGTTGAAACCTAGACCATTCTTGTCAAATTCAGATATATTTTCTTCAGTTTCTAATCTCTCCAAACCCAAGATTGGTTTGCATTAGCTCTTAGCTTATTGGGGCTTCTCAAAAGTAACAGAAATTTATGGTTCTCCACGTATGAAAAGTTTTGCAAGCTTATAGATGGTTAATGAAAAAGTCAGTGAGAGAGCTTTTGAAAAAATTAATTTGCAGAAGGTAATTTCAACTAATTTGAGAAGTTATTATTTAAGAAAAACTCGGAGTTGTTGTGATATTCTTGTAATATTTATATTTCTTTCTTCATAAGGTGCTTCTTGGGAAATTTATCCAAATCGACTCCTATTGTTCTTGGAAGACATCATTAATAACTGATTTGAACAAAACTCCAGACAAGTTTGATTCAATTTCCGTACAACCTAGAAACCCCCACTACCGAATTTCACAGATCTGCAACAGCCCCTAAAGAAATTTTTCAGTTTTATTTATGAAGATTGATCATAGCTATTCAGTTTTTTATTTTTTATTTATGAAGATTGCCCATAGCTATGAGTCTCTTTCATTGATTCTGTTTTCATCATGTAGGAGAAAAATTTGTTGACATCTGTAGTTCGCTCATGTAGATTATTACCTTTGTTTTTGTTGATGAGTTCTTTATCATATTAGGAGCTTTAGATTCATTTTGAGCTATTTCTTGACATGACTTTGGTTGTCAATGCCAGACAGGTTACCTTCCTCTCCGGAGTCTGGAAACACTGAAAATTGAGGGTTGTAAAAGACTTGAGGCATGGCCAAATAATGGGCTCCCTTCCTCTCTTAAGCTACTGAGCATTCGGCCATGCCGTCTGTTAAAAGCAAGGTATGATAGTCAGAAAGGGGAATATTGGTCCAAAATTGCTCACATCCCAGTGATAAAAATAGATGATGAGCTGACAATATGAGCCATGGGAAAGGAAGGAAGAATCGCAGCCCCCTTTCAGGTATGCTGTTCTTATATGCACACTGACCAAGATGAATTTGAATTTTTTAATTATTGAACATCCGCAATATAGTCAAGTTCACAGTAATCAATGATGTTTACAATGTTCACATAAGTAACTTATATCCTTCTAAAATTATTACACTAATGTCTATTTTGTGTAGCATGCTCTCTGTATGAGATTTGATTTGATCTTCCTTGGAAATTCAATTTTTGCATACTTTTTAACTAGCTTTTTCTGAAGTAGTTATTCCAAAAGTTACTTGCTGTAGTTTGATTTAGATTGAGACTTCTTTATAACAACTTACAAATATGCTTTTTATGCTTTTTGTTGTTGAAAATTAAACTATGTGTGGTCCAAAGCACGGCTTGCATAAATAAAGTAAACACAATATCTCATTTTCTGAAAATGTCTGCAGAGTCACGGACAATGAAACAACACAATTACAACTTTCTCTCAGCAGCAAGAGCAAGAATCAAACTTCTTAGTTGAGGTTTGAATAATCATTTTCATTTTTCAAATCATATTGTTGATCCTATTTGAGATTATATTTTATGATATTGGCGATGGTTGTATGTGTTGTTCATTTTCATTTTTTGTTGTTGACAGGTATGTCAACGGTAAGGCCTTGATAGTGTGTGAACAGATTTGGTTCAGCTCATCATTTTTCTTCAAGAAGTAGCAGCTTATCATAGACCTTAAGGGCTCTATCAAAAGTTGTGTACACGATCAGAAGCATTTCTAATAATGCTATACTTTAAGTAAGTAATAATTAAAGTGTTCTTCATGTTATCATAATAAAGCATCATTTATTCTCTGTGTCTAATCTGTGCACATGGAGAGGTGATTATTCTCTTACAAAATTCATGTTCAAAGTTCATGTTCTAATTCTTGATGCTAACATGTCTTTAATTTGTATCTTCTTTATCTTCTTAGACGAAGATGAACGGAACCCCTCCAGAGCCTATAGATTTGTTTCGTCGCACACACCAGCATCATAAGGATAACACTTGGGTGAATAGAAAATCAGAACATACACATGTAATGACCTATAAATTTTTATTTCTATTATGTTTCTTATGTTGGTTTGAGTGTCCTGAAATATGAATTGGTCTTATATCCATATCAACAGAAGATTTTTACACGGGAATGGGAAAAACAGACCCAAACTGCATCTTTGCAAGGAGCTAATCCACCAAGTCAGATGGATGTATGGCGTGGTATAGTTGGAGTAAATAAAAACACGATGTATGGCTATGGACTACATTTGACCGAAGTGCTGAGACCTTACTATTACGGTTCAGGTTCTTCATCATCTGAGTGGGTGCAAAGGCGGGAGCTTAATGAACTCAGAAATCAGTTGGAAGAAGTGAGAACCGAAAGAGATGAACTTCGAGTTGAAATGGAAAATACCAAGAACACTTGTGAGCAAAATAACAAGATGATAAAAAAATTGATGAAAATGATGAAGTATCAACAACCTCCAACTAATGAAGAGCTGTATGACGAAGATGATGAAGACGGAGATGATGAAGAGTCTAATTCAGAGGGACAAAGTGGTGAAGAGAGTTAAACATTTTATGTCTTTTGTTATGACTTATAAACTAATTGCTATGTTATGTAGGTTTTAATCTAAATTGACTATTATGTTTTTTTACCAAATACATTATGTTTTTAATGTAATGAGTATTATGTTTTTAACTAAAATTTTTTATCAGTTGCTATATTGTTTGTTAAAACTAGTCATCAAATAGTCCAAATTAGTTTCAAAAATTTGGTTGTGCGGTCATTAAAACAGTCACTAAAATAGTATCTAAACTAGCTGCAAATCAGTCACCAAAACAGTCACTAAATCAGTCACCAAAACAGTCACTAAATCAGTCACCAAATCAGTTGCTAAATCAGTCGCTAAATCAGTCACCAAAACAGTCACCAAATCAGTTGCTAAATCAGTCACCAAATCAGTCTCTAAATCAGTCACCAAAACAGTCACCAAAACAGTCTCTAGCATATTTCCTATCGTATATGCTATTATAATGTTAGATATTTCACCCCTTCTGTTTGAATGTTACCCCTATGTTGGTAACGTGCAGGTGATTGCGAGTGAAGGCAAGTCTTCCTTCGCTAGTTGAGTCGGTGTCGTCGCTCTGATACGTAGCACTCGGGGGGATGAACTCTAGTTTTATTAATTGTCTTTATTATTTAATTTCTGTAGTTTACGGTGATGTTATGATTAATTGTTGAACCTTTATTTTTATTCCGCTGTATGGTGATGGAGTTACTGTTATGTAACGTACTATTTAATGGTGAATTTTATTTATTGACGTGTGATGTTATTGGTGTAAATGTGGCATCCCTTGTGGGTGTAGCGAAAGACGCTTTTGAAACTCTGATTTTGTCAAAAAATTTCCGGGTAGAAAAGGGGTGTTACAGCTAGCCCCTCTGAGCCTATAGTTAATTTTCGTATTTTTTTTTCTGAAAATCATAGCCTAGTTATTTCTTAACTTGGAGTTAGGTAACAAAAGCTGTGAGCGTGGGGAAAAATTCTAAGTTTGGGGTTGCTCATGGAATAGCAACATTTTAAGTTTGGGGTGGTATACAAGAGAAATGAACATATAAAGTTTTTAAAAATAAAAAAAAACAAGAAAGTTATACATAAATAATAAGTGAATAGTTCCTTCTCTTGTGGAATGTTTTGGGGGAAAATGGGTGAGTAAGTGAATTGTGTGAAATTGACAAAGAGAGAGGTAGGCCTAACTCCAAGTGCAACCTACTTATCCAAAATTTCCACCCTTACCTAAGCCCCGCTATAACCCTTAAAGTCCTCAAAAAGTGTGTGTGCATTTCATTTGTATAGATTGGTGTTAGACTTTTGGCAAGTGTACCAATTGTCGTCGCAAGTAATAAAATGCGGTAAGTAACCGGTCGATTCCTCAGGGATTGCGCGTTGAAAACAATAGCAAAGTTGCAAATTCTTAGATTGTAAAGGTTTGGTAAAATTGAGTTTCCGAAACAGCGAAATAAAACGATTGATTAAATACGTGAGAAAACCGATTAGGGGTCAAATCATCTCCCACTCTCCTATCACATGAACCTTCAGTTAATTCAACATTGATTCTTCAATTACCATATTCAATTCACAATATTAGGTTTAGGACAATTCCTTGCCTCAAAACCCCTATTACCCTATGAGTTACCCTAATTCCTTAGGAGATTCATGCCAACGGTAATGCAATAAACACAAGAAATAGAGAATTCACATATCTAACCCCACATTCCTATGGTAATTACAAGTATGTGATCTAAAACTTCATATCAAGTATGCAAACCCTAATCCCTTAGGTGATCACAAACCCTAATTCATCAAAACTATCATATGTAGTAATAAAGCATTAAGCACAGAAGTTTAGACAAATGACAATCGAACAATCAACTGAATTAACCATAACAAAGCGCTCACATGATAGGGTTTGGGAGAATCATCTCTCCCTAATCTGAGAAATTTAGTTACAAATCATCCTAAGAGTAGAAACCAACATAAAATAGAAAACAAACACAAAGGAAGACATTAGAACCTTCAATCCCTTGTTCCCAAGTGGTGAGAAGACCCCAAAATCGCACCCTCCAGCTGCTCCAAAGTGTGGTTCGGTTCCCAAGACGAAGTCCCCGTGAAAAGCGCTGAAACTGCTTTAAAAACCCTAATTTTTGCACACCATCGCGACGCGACACGTGACCATCGCGTCGCGATATAGAACAGAAACTTCTGACTTTGCAAAATTCCTCCTAGTCGCGTCGCGAGACCTTCTGGTCGCGACGCGATATTGAACAGAATTCAAATCCCTCCATTTTGCTGCATTTCCGGGCAAGTGTCTGGTTCGCCGAATGATGCCACAACCAATTAGAGGTCTTCAAGTCCAAATTGGCTCCAAAATTGAAGGAATTATTTACAAATGAACTTCCTACTACAATTATCTAAAACTAGACTAAATCCCCGGATAATGACTGTGATACAATGAAAAACCTGCACAATTGGTCCTAAAAATGCCTAACTTACATCATATGATTGAGAGTCAACACAAACCCAAACTTAAACTTTTGCTTGTCCTCAAGCAAACAATCAATTCAGACTGTGGCTGATTTTTCTATTAAGCTGTTACATGTAATACATCAACCTTAAACATATCAGCACATCAACTATCATCATCAACCTAATACAGTGGCAGGACAACTGAATTGGAAATACCGAATCATAAGCAGGCAACATTCTCAAGTTCTCTGTTGCACACATCTCACCAGTGTTTCACTCTTGAGGTGTTTCGGGTATTCACTCAATTCACAGTACCTGCATCATCGTTTCATAGGCTTGACAGAGTTCTATATCAGTCTATACAAATGACTTGCATACACACATTTTGAGGACTTTAAAGGTTATAGCGGGGCTTTAGGTAAGGGTGGACAATTTGGAATAAGTAGGTTGCACTTGGAGTTAGGCCTACCTCTCACTCAGGCAATTTCGCACAATTGACTTACTCACCCATTTTCCCCAAAGCTTTCAACAAACAAGAGAAGGACTTTTTTTTTATATACATATATATATATATATATATATATTTTCTTTATTTTCTTTTCTTTGTTTCTTTTCTCTTGTATACCACCCCAAACTTAGAATGTTGTTATTCCACGAGCAACCCCAAACTTAGAATTTTTCCCACAATCACAGCTTTTGTTACCTAACTCCAAGTTAAGAATTAACTTAGGCTATGATTTTCAGAAAAAAAAAAAAAGCATACAGATTTTTAATAATAGGCTCAGAGGGGCTAGCAGAGGATAAACATTAGTTAGGTGCGGTTTGAAAGGCTCAGGGGTGCCAAAAGAAATGCCTCAGTGTGTATGAAAATCAAATGCAAAAACAATTAAGCACAATGTCAAGTTCTGCAGGCTAATGCAGGCAAGGAATACACACAATATATATAAGAACGTGTTTAGGCTCAAACCTCACGGTTGGGATCGTAGAGATAGAACTTGAGAGATGTTGCTCACAGATGATAAAGGACTTCTGCAACTTTTGTCATGACCCCTGCTATTACTTGATGATAAAACTTGACGTGCGAGTGTCCAAAGGAAAAATGCAAACATGCGACCCCAAATGCCACACATCATCACCATTGACGCTGCTTTAACAAAACAAAAACAAAATATAGGGCAGTGGTGCCTCAATATCATAGAGTAAGTCAAAATTATAGAGTACAGACCAAAATGCAAAATAAAGTCAAAAAGGGAGAAGTACAACTAAAAGTGCAAGTAAAAATGTATGAATAAAACAGTAAAATAAATGAGCCTCTTGCTCAAGGGAATAAAATGTGCTCCTCCAAATACTCATCCCCTGAAAGAAGTGGATCCTGGGGGTCTGGCTGCTGCTCTGCATGGTGTGCTGATGAAGATGCGCCTGTTGCTCTATTCTCCGCCATGTACTCTTGGGAAGCCTGGTGGGCTCTGGCTGATGCCAGGTAAGATGTGTCTAAGCCCTGCTGCTGTAGTAGCATCGACGTCCCACACCAGTTGGCCATCTGGAGGTCATACTGGAAGGAAGGGCCGGTGCCATACATCTGTCTGTAGGATGGGCCTGCTGGCTGCTGCTGTGCTGGAGGTGCCGGCTGTTGTGGTGGAACTGCATCTATGGGCCCATCGGGCTGCTTCAAGATCCATGCTGCTGTGATGCCCTCCCTGGGGTCAGTCAGAAGATCATCTGGGTACTCAGGGCAGCCCTACTGTCTACACAAAGCATGGATGATAGAGGAGTGCCCCAATCGAGCCCTAGGACATCTGACGATCTCTGCAATGCTCGCTGAAATGGCTCTCCCCAGATTTACCCTCTGGCCTCTCATGATAGCTTGTAGTCCCATGGCTACCTTGGTCTTGACATCAGTGGAGTTGGAGCATGAAATGACAGATTGATTAAAGAAATTGTTCCAGGCCTTAGGAATTGCCTTCAGAGCCATGTTGCAGAAGCGGCGGGGAAAAGTTCGTCCAATCGGACCGATAAGATAATTGTCCCACGTCGCTCCTTGACGACACAACTCTCCCAGCAAACCCTTGTAATCATGCTCCCCCCTCCTGTCCCATGCATCCATCATAGCACAATCGACAGTAGTAGGTAGGCCGAGGAGACTGTTGATGGTATCAGGAGAGTAAGACACCTCTCTTCCCCTAACCATTGAAACTCTGTCATCTTCCTCCCCGTAGGCATTTGCATAGAACTCTCTCACCATGCTTTGGTTAGCCTGTTTGATCATTGAGTTGAGCGAAAGCCAACCCAATCCCCGGAGAGTGGAGGTAATGATGGGGAATTCCCCCGTGCTGAGGTTGAAGGCCCTTTCTGGATTTATCTTTTTGCCCTTGACCACTTGGTGGTACCTCTCCTCGTGTCCTGGGGATTTGAATCTGTCCACCTCTGATGGGACCCCTCTCCTTTTCTTTGAGGTGCCTGCTCCGCTTGGCTTGCTCATGTTACGTACCTGTAAATGGCCTGCAATGATATAAAGCCAGAATCCAGCACAAATTGTTAGTTCTCGGTGGGTCCCTAGTGTGGGCCCCACTCCAGCAGAGAAAATAACAAAACAGCCAAAACATAGTTCCTGAGCACCAAGTCATCTATCCTAATGTTTAGAGCACCAAGTCATCTATACTGAGCACCAAGTCATCTATCCTAATATCCCAATTTGACTTCGAATCCCCACAATTCCTACCCAAAAATCACCCCAACAACCATCAAAACCACTCAAAATATTCTACTCTAATTAAAGAACAAGGTTAAGATTAATACCTGGAGATGTTGGTGGTGAGGAGTTCGCGCAAGGTAGCAAGAATTCACAACCAAATGCGAGCAAAAACCGTAATGGGGAGGGGAATTCGTAGTGTGCACAAGAGGGAGAAAATAGAGAATTTGAAAAATTATTTGTTTTTGTGTTCGGACTGCCCAGTTTTACGCTAAAAAGGCTCGTATCGCGACGCGAACCCTTCTGGTCGCGTCGCGAAATAAAACAGAACCGTTTCCAGTTTCAAAAATTTTGAAGCATCGCGACACGACACGCCTCATTCGCGACGCGAAATAAAGCAGAAACCATTTTTCTTTTGAAATCCTTCTATGTCGCGAAGCGAAATCGACCGAACACAGCTTTCGCCTAAATCTAGTCGAAATTAAAATGGAAATGAATACTTAAAATTAATTTAAAATAAATACTGGGTACCTCACAGTGGGTTGCCTCCCACTCAGCGCTTCTTTATCGTCACTAGCTTGACGGTTCGAAGATGGATCAATTTGGCTCAGGTGCCTTTGGCTTCTTCATTGCCCCATTCACAGCTCTTTCAGAACCTTCTCCATTAAATTTCCAGCTGGGCTCACCCACCACTTCTTTTAGATCCACCCACTTGCTTGGTGACTTTTCCGGTGGCGAGTGGATGTGTATTCTGTTTTTGGCTTTGGGATCCGGTGCCTCAACACTATAGCACCCTCCCTTTTTCTCATCCTTCTTTGCTGACTTGATCACCCTTAGGATTTCCTCTTCTTCTTGCACCCTCAGTTTCACAGTCCCATCTGCCACATCTATGACAGCTCTACTGGTGGCTAGGAAGGGTCTTCCCAAGATGAAGGGGATGTCATTTTCCCCATCCATTGAACTCTTGACCTCAGTGTCACCATCCAAACGCAGAATCACAAAATCTACCGGGAAGAGGAATTTTCCCACCTTTACTAAGACATCCTCCACAATACCATAAGGATGCCTTATTGACCTATCAGCCAGTTGCAGGGTCATGTGAGTTGATTTGAATTCACCTCCCCCATGCTTTCTCCACATTCCCAAGGGCATTAGGTTTATGCTTGCCCCCAAGTCACAGAGGGCCTTATCTATAGTGACATCACCAATTGCACAGGGAATGGTGAAGCTTCCTGGATCCTTCAGCTTAGGGGGAATTTTGTTTTGAATGATAGCACTGCACTCCTCTGTTAACGCTACCATTTCATTCCCCTTTAACTTTTTCTTTTTGGTCAATAGCTGTTTCATGAACTTTGCATAGACCGGCATCTTTTCCAGGGCTTCAGCAAAAGGTATATTGATCTGGAGGCTTCTGAACACCTCCATGAACTTAGAGAACTGCTCATCCTTATGATTTTTCTTGCTTACCTGAGGATAGGGCAGTTTTATGTATGATGGGGTTTCTTTGGGTTCCACCTGAGGGTTGTCCTTCCCCGCTCCCTCACTCTTTTCATTTGCTTCCTCACTAAGCACCTTTGCTTTCTTTTTCTTTTCCCGGGGCTTGGTTACTTCAGACGGTTCCAACTCCCTACCACTTCTCAGATAGATGGCATTGCAATTCTCCTTCCTCGGGTTATCCACAGTGTTGGCAGGAAAGCCACTTTTGGATGTCTCCGCAAGTTGCTTCGATAACTGACCAATCTGTACCTCCAAATTTTTCATTGATGCTTCATGGTTTTTCTCCATGTTTTTCATTACCTGCTCTTGAGCTTGGAAGGTATTTTTGGTCATCTGCATAAACTGTGTCAATGCATCCTCTAACCGAGAAGGTGGTTTCTGTTGTTGATTGGCAGGTGCCTGAGACTGTTGTTGGTTGGAACTTGTGCCTTCATTATTATTCTTCCAAGAAAAGTTGGGATGATTCTTCCACCCTGGATTGTAGGTGTTAGAAAATGGATTCCCGTGTTGTCTTTGGAAGTTTCCCATATAGTTGGCCTGTTCCAATGCTTCTCCATAAGCTGCACAATCACCTTCGTGGGATTCCCTACCACAATAATTGCACCCGCCTGCTTGCACTGCTTGTACTGTTGCTGGAGCTTTGGAACCTACTTCACACGCTGCCGTTAATTGCTTAGTGAGAGCCTCGATTTGCATGGACATTAGTTTCTGTTGGGCTAACACCGCACTGTTTGAATCAAGCTCCAGCACCCCTTTCTTTCCTACAGCCCCCCCTATCATTTTGGATCCTGTACTCATTGGAAGCCATGTCTTCAACCAACTGTTTGGCTTCTTCCCACGTCTTGGTACCTAGGGATCCTCCCGCTGAGGCATCCAACATCATTCTTGTTTGTGGTCTCAGCCCATGGAAAAAAGTTTGTAACTGTAGGAAATCTTCTATGCCATGGCCGGGACACTTCTTGAGTAATAGCTTGAATCGTTCCCAAGAATCATACAACGATTCGGACTCTCCCTGAGTAAAATTGGAGATATCAGCTCTTTTCCTTATGAACTTGGAGATTGGGAAGAATCTCTCTAAGAACTTGTTCTCGAGGTCATTCCAAGTGTTGATTGTCCATGGGGGAGTGTTCAGCCAATCCTTGGCCCTCCCTGTGAGAGTGAAAGGGAACAGCCGGACCTTCTTTGCACTATCGGTTACTCCCTCAGGGTATGTAGTCCCACATATCTCGTAGAATTGCAACAAGTGCTGATTAGGGTCTTCGGCATCCGACCCAGAGAATTGCTCTGATTTCAGGTCCGTGAGCACAGAGGATTTGATATCAAACTGGGCCACGCCCACTGGTTGAAATGCTAATGCCTGGGCGCCCTGATTCCTTCGCCCGAAATCACCCAAAGTACGTCTCGGTGGAGGTGGGGGTGGAATTCCAGCCATTTCAACTGCAGAAACTGAATGTACCTGTGTCTCTACCTCGGCTTGTTGCTTAGCTAGCCTTGCTTTCTTTCGATTTGCCCTAGCTAACTTTTCGATCTCTGGGTCACCCAATAGTTCTTGCGGGCCCTTACTCCGCATACACAAATCCCTGAATCACTAAGCAAACCGTTAACAAGTCCGAGCAAATCACTAGGTAGTAAGGATCAAATAACTCAAAGGTATAACAAAATGTAAACTAAACTCTAAGAATCAACTCGTTTGCCTTGTTGACAACGAAATCAACAATCCCCGGAAACGGCGCCAAAAACTTGTTAAACTTTTGGCAAGTGTACCAATTGTCGTCGCAAGTAATAAAATGCGGTAAGTAACCGGTCGATTCCTCAGGGATTGCGCGTTGAAAACAATAGCAAAGTTGCAAATTCTTAGATTGTAAAGGTTTGGTAAAATTGAGTTTCCGAAACAGCGAAATAAAACGATTGATTAAATACGCGAGAAAACCGATTAGGGGTCAAATCATCTCCCACTCTCCTATCACATGAACCTTCAGTTAATTCAACATTGATTGTTCAATTACCAGATTCAATTCACAATATTAGGTTTAGGACAATTCCTTGCCTCAAAACCCCTATTACCCTATGAGTTACCCTAATTCCTTAGGAGACTCATGCCAACGGTAATGCAATAAACACAAGAAATAGAGAATTCACATATCTAACCCCACATTCCTATGGTGATTACAAGTATGTGATCTAAAACTTCATATCAAGTATGCAAACCCTAATCCCTTAGGTGATCACAAACCCTAATTCATCAAAACTATCATATGTAGTAATAAAGCATTAAGCACAGAAGTTTAGACAAATGACAATCGAACAATCAACTGAATTAACCATAACAAAGCGCTCACATGATAGGGTTTGGGAGAATCATCTCTCCCTAATCTAAGAAATTTAGTTACAAATCATCCTAAGAGTAGAAACCAACATAAAATAGAAAACAAACACAAAGGAAGACATTAGAACCTTCAATCCCTTGTTCCCAAGTGGTGAGAAGGCCCCAAAATCGCACCCTCCAGCTGCTCCAAAGTGTGGTTCGGTTCCCAAGACGAAGTCCCTGTGAAAAACGCTGAAACTGCTTTAAAAACCCTAATTTTTGCGCACCATCGCGACGCGACCCGTGACCATTGCGTCGCGATATAGGACAGAAACTTCTGACTTTGCAAAATTCCTCCTGGTCGCGTCGCGAGCCCTCCTGGTCGCGACGCGATATTGAACAGAATTCAAATCCCTCCATTTTGCTGCATTTCCGGGCAAGTGTCTGGTTCGCCGAATGATGCCACAACCAATTAGAGGTCTTCAAGTCCAAATTGGCTCCAAAATTGAAGGAATTATTTACAAATGAACTTCCTACTACAATTATCTAAAACTAGACTAAATCCCCGGATAATGACTGTGATATAATGAAAAACCTGCACAATTGGTCCTAAAAATGCCTAACTTACATCATATGATTGAGAATCAACAATTGGTATAGAACTCTGTCAAGCCTATGAAACGATGATGCAGGTACTGTGAATTGAGTGAATACCCTAAACACCTCAAAGAGTGAAACACTAGTGAGATGTGTGCAAAAGAGAAAACTCGAGAATGCTGCCTGCTTATGATCCTGTATTTTCCAATTCAGTTGTCCTGCTACGGTATTAGGTTGATGATGATAGTTGATGTGCTGATGTGTCTAAGGTTGGTGTATTATATGTAATAGCTAATTAGAAAAATAGCCACAGCCTGAATTGAATGTTTGCTTGAGGACAAGCAAAAGTTGAAGTTTGGGGTTGTGTTGACTCTCTGTCATATGATATAAGTTGTCCATTTTTAAGGCCAAAACTGGTTGAGTTTGATTGTATTTCAGTCATTATCTGGGGAATTAGCATAGGTTTTAGATAATTGTAGTAGGAGTCTTTTGTAAGCTATTTCGACCTTTTTCTGGTGCTATATTGTAATAGAAGACCTCTAGGTGTTGTGGCATCAACTGGTGAACCAGACACTTGCCCAGTGGTGCAACACAATTGGAGGATTGGTTTTTGAAGACCATCGCGTCGCGACCAGGAGGGCTCGCGTCGCGGTGGACGCAAGAAATTGGAAAAAAATGTTTCTGTCTGATCTCGCGTCGCGACCATTCACTATTCTGCAACATCGCATCGCGATGGATACCCGAAATTAGGGGTTTAATCAAGTTTCAGCGAATTTTTGAGAGGTTGGTCAGTGGAGCGCAGCCAGAGGTCTTGGAACAGCAAGGAGGTGCGATTTTGGAGCTTTTCATCACTTGGGAACGAGGGTTGAAAGTTCCTATGTCTATCTTTGCTTGTATTGTCTTCCTTACTCTAGTTATGTCTTTATTCACCATGTGTAACTAAATTTCTATGATTAGGGAGAGATGATTCTCCCTAACCCTATGTTATGGATTCTTTGTTATGGTTAATACAATTAGTTGTTTGATTCATCATAAGTCTATGCCTCTGAATGTAATGCTTTATAGTTACATATGATAATTATAATGATTTAGGTATGTGATCACATAGGGATATGGGTTGCATGCTTGATATGTGGTATTAGATCATGTACTTGTGATCACCATAGGAATATGGGATTGGATGCATGAATTCTCTAGTTCTTAAGTTTATTGCTTTACCAATTGGCATGATTCACCTAAGGAATTAGGGTAACTCAATTACGTAAAAGGGGTTTTGAGGCAAGGAATTGTCCTTAACCTACTTTAGTGAATTGAATCTGGTGTTTCAAACAATTAATTTGTAATTAGCTGAAGGTCCATAAGATAGGTGAGGAGAGAAGATTCGACCCCTAATCGCTTTTCTCGTTATTTCAACAACAGTTTTTATTTTCACGTTACTAAATTCAAAATCAAATCAATTTTCACAATCTAGAATTAATCAAATGTGCTATTGTTACAACACGCAATCCCTGTGGAATCGACCGGTACTTACCGTAATTTTATTACTTGCAATGTTTTCAGTACACTTGCTGAATTTCTTAACAACCTGCTTATTGCTCCCAGGGAGCCTATTACAACATCGTGGATTCTGAAGCAACCAGAGGGACCGATGGACGGGGCCGTATATACCACCACCGGCATCATCTCCACCTCAGCAGCCAGCAGGCCCATCTTACCGGCAGTAGTTTCACAGCGACCCCTCATTCCAGTATGACCTTCTGATGGCTAACTGGTGTGGGTCGTCGATGGTATTACAGCAGCAGGGCGTGGATATCTCTCACCTTGCATCAGCCCGAGTTCACCATGCTGCCCAGGAGTACATGGCGGAGAACAGAGCTGCTGGCACTGCCGGACCATCATCATCAGCCCCCGCAGAGGAGGAGCCAGATTCACAGGACCCACTATTGTCAGAGGATGAGTTTATTGAGCGTCACATTTCTTTCCAGTGAGCAGGAGGGCTCACCTTATCATTTACTGCTATTTCAGTCATTACTACTTTTTAGCTTTTACCTTTATGTCGTTTTGACTTTATGTTGCATTTTGGTCTGTACTCTTTGACTACAACTTTTGCAGCGATTGTGAGGCACCACGACTTTGATCTTTAACAGCATCTTCAATTATGATGATTTGTGGCGTTTGGCCTTATATGTTTTACAGTTTACCTGGTTCACTAGCATATCAATTTTTATCATCAGGGAGTGTCAGTGGTCAAGACAAAAGTTCAGGAAGATCTAGATCATCTGTTGGCAGGCCTTCGAGAGTTTCATCTCTACCATCCCAGCCGTGAGGTTTGAGCCCAAACACTTATATCATTGATTGTGTGTATATTCCTTGCTTGCATTATTCTGCAGAACTTGAACTTGTGCTTAACTATCTTGCATGTGACTTACATACACACCGAGGCAATTCTTTTGGCAACCCAGAGCCTTTCAAACCACCTAATAAGTATTTATCCTTTGTTAGTCCCTTTGAGCCTAATTGTTTATTTCTCTTTTTCTCTGCAAATCATATGCCTAGTTGTTTCTTAACTTGGAGTTAGGTAGACAAAAGTATGAAAGTGGGAAAAATTCTAAGTTTGGGGTTGCTCAGGGAATAACAACATTCTAAGTTTGGGGGTGGTATACAAGAGAAGGAACAAATAAAAGAAAAAAGAAAAAAAAATTTATATATATATATATATATATATATATATATATATATATATATATATACATGATTCCTTCTCTTGTGGAATGCTTATGGGAATGGGTGAGTAAGTGTGATTGTTGAATTTGACAAAGAGAGAAGTAGGCCTAACTCCAAGTTGTAACCTACTTATCCAAATACTATCCCCCCTTACCTAAGCCCCGTTACAACCTTTAAAGTCCTCAAATAGTGTGTGTGCATATCATGTGTATTGACTGAATAGAACTTGTTCAAGCCTATGAAACGATGGTGCAGGTATTGTGAATTGAGTGACTACCTTAGACACTACAAAGAGAGAAATTCAGTGAGATGTGTGAAAAAGAGAGGACTTGAGACTGCTTGCCTGCCTATGATCTTGTGTCTTACCAATTCGATTGTCTTGCTACTACACTGTGTTGGATGATTATTTTTGATGTGCTGAGTAACTAATGGTTGTGTGAAATGTGTGACAGCTGAATAAAAAATTAGCCACAGCCTGAATTGAATGATTGCTTGAGGACAAGCAAAAATCTAAGTTTGGGGTTGTGTTGACTCTCTGTCATATGTATAAAGTTGTGCAATTTTAGAACCAAAACTGCGGGTATTTGATTGTAATTCGGTTGATTGCCGGGGAATTAGCTTAGTTTTAGATTGATGTATTAGGATTCATTTTGTAAGCTATTTCCCTCTTTCCTGGTGCCTAATGCAATGGAAGACCTTCAAGTTGTTGTAGCATCCACTAGCGAACCAGACATTTGCCTAGTGATGCAATGGAAAGCGAAGGAGGAGCTTCTGACAGTTTTCGCTTCGCGATAGGGAGGAGTCGCGTCGCGACCAAGCAGGATTTTCACTGTAGTGTTGGCACTGACATATTTCGCGTCGCGACGGGTGCGTGTCGCGTCGCGATGGCTGAACGAAAATTAGATTTTTAGTTTAGTTTCGCGTTTTTCGAAGGGGACTTCGTCTTGGGAGAGGAACTGAGCATTGGAGCAGCTTAGGAGTGCGATTTTGGAGACCTATCATCACTTGGGAACAAGGGTTGAAGGTTCTAATGTCTTACTCTACATTTATCTTCTCTTTTATCTTAGTTTCTACTCCTAGGATGATGTGTAACTAAACTTCTTAGATTAGGGAGAGATGAATCTCCCCGAAGCTGTTATATGAATACTTTACTATGATCAATATCAGTTTTTATTCAATTTATCATTAGCCTATGCCTCTATGCTTAATGCTTTACGATTACATATGATAATTGTACTGATCTAGGTTTATGATCGCCATAGGGATATGGGTTTGTATGCTTGAATTGAGGTTTTAGGTCACAATCTTGAGGAGCATAGGAATATGAAATTAAGATTGTGAATTCCTTAGTTCTAGGGTTTAATGCATTTTCGATTGTTGAAATTACTTAAGGAATTAGGGTTTCTCAATTAGGAAAAAGGGGTTTTGAGGCAAGGGATTGTCCTTAACCTAATTTAGTGAACGGAATCTGGTAAATTGGATAACTGCTTGATAATTGGTTGAAGGTTCATATAATAGTATAGGGAGAGGATTCAATTCTTAATCGCTTTTCTCTTCTTATTTCACAAACGTTACTTTACGGTTACTTTAATTCAAATCCAACATCTATTTTCTACATCTAAGGATTGATAACTTGCCCATTGATAATAACTCACAATCTCTGTGGATACGACTTGGTTCTTACCGATTTTACTATTACTTGCAACGTTTCGGTACACTTGCCGAATCCTAACAAGTTTTTGGCGCCGTTGCCGGGGATTGTTGATTTCATTGTCAACAAGGCAAAGGAGTTAATTCTTAGATTTTAGTTTTACTTTTTGTTTTTGTTTATTTAATTATTTATTTTTGGTATACCTGGACGATATGATAGTCAAAAGCAAAAGCGACCCGGATCACCTCAAGGACCTGATAGAAGTCGGGATCAAGTACGAAACAAGTAGCGGAAATGACAACGATGCCACATGAAGACAGAGCAGAAACGACATGGACCCTCCACGTGGAAGGGTCCTCAGACAGCAAAGGGAGTGGAGCCGGACTGATACTTGAAAACTCAAAAAGACTCATGGTTGAGGTGTCCCTGACCTTCTCGATCTCCACGTCCAACAATCAAGCAGAGTACGAAGCTTGCATAGCCGGACTAGAGCTGGCCAAAGACTTCGACGTCACACAACTTGAGCCCCGCACAGACTCACTGTTGGTCGTCTCACAGATCAACGCAGCATTTGGAGCCTATGACCCGGTGCTGCAGAAATATCTTGCCAAGGTACGTGAACTCCTTGGATGGTTCAATAAGGCGGAGGTAAAACATGTACCCAGGGGAGATAATACCAGGGCTGATATACTCTCCAAACTGGCCAGCACCAGAACACCAGGGAATCTTCGGAGCGTCATTCAAGAAACTCTATCCAGTCCCAGCATCCTCCTAAGCAACGGATCGCCTACCTCTGTTCTTGTTGTGCGAAAAGGTGATGTGCAAGTATACACAATCGCAACAAGTAATCTAATGATAAGTAAAGATCGTTCCCACGGAGATTGTTGAGTTTACTTCTATATTCAAATTAGTAATTTAGCTAGTAAGCAAAACAAGTAAACAAAACATGTTGTAAACAAGTATTGTCATTGTGATTAACATAAGTAAATAAACAAGTAAAGAAAGTTCAAGAGTTTAATAAAGTGAGTTGGACTGTTTCTTGCTAAGTAATTTCTCAGTAGTGAACCACTATAGCGTTAGACGCTGTAGCGTTAAGAGCTGTAGCGGTATGGTAGCGTGCCTTTCAGTCACTGTCGCCAGGGTTATGTTACAAGACTCCTATGTCTAGGCTCTAAATAAGTTTTACCCCTGTATATTAAGTTCATACAGCATTTACCTTATGAACTATTACTCCCCTATGTCTAGAGTTAAGTAGTACAAGTCATTTAAATGTCTTTAAATGGCCTTACATTCATATCAATCCTTGAGTTCTCTTCGTGAACCATGTCTGTACCCACGAAGCCACTTATTTCAGTTGGCCATTCCCAAAACAAGTTTGAAAGTATTATCATACAAAGATTGAAACACAAACATCATAACGTTATATTGATAAAACTAAAGAGTCATTACAAAGCTTAAAACAATCCAACTACTAAGTGTTTAGCTCATGATGAGCATCATCAACACAATACAAACTAAAAACTTATATTACCGAAAATGGAAAGAAGAAGCAAGGTTGCAAAAGATGCACGTAGTGGCCTCCTTCCCATGTGACGGGTTGCTGACGCTACAGCGTGGCTTCACAGCGCTGGATGATGATCTTCTCTTGAATAATAAAAGCTTAAGGTGGAGGATCAATGGAGGAGAAAGGTGTCACGTTTTCCTCTCCAATAATAATGTGCCAAGTCTCCAAACTTGTCATAAAAAGCTACAGCACATTCTGAACAGCAAGGGATAAGGGTGATGACTCATCAAATAGTAGTAGGCTCCAAAAGTGTCCAGCTAGCTGTCCCACCGTCATATAGCGTTGTAGCACTTACCGCTGCATAGCACTTACTGTAACAGCCCAGGTCCACCGCAGCGGCCACCCCGGTCCCACTGTTACCTCACGGTCTTCTCTACCCCTCTTGTAGAGTTTTTGCCTTCCGTGGGAATCGAACCTTGCACCTGAGGCATAAGTGCAAGTTAAACCCCCTTCCCACTACCAATTGAGCGCGCGCTCAATTGGTAGTGGGAATGGGGTTTAACTTGCACTTATGCCTCAGGTGCAAGGTTCGATTCCCACGGAAGGCAAAAATTCTACAAGAGGGGTAGAGAAGACCGTGAGGTAACAGTGGGACCGGGGTGGCCGCTGCGGTGGACCTGGGCTGTTACATAAAAAGACGCCTTTTTATGTAACAGCCCAGGTCCAACGCATTGGCCACCCCGGCACTATTACCTCACGGTCTTCTCTACCCCTCTTGTAGAATTTTTGCCTTCCGTGGGAATCGAACCTTGCACCTGAGGCATAAGTGCAAGTTAAACACACCTCCCACTACCAATTGATCTACTAGCTCAATTGGTAGTGGGAGGTGTGTTTAACTTGCACTTATGCCTCAGGTGCAAGGTTCGATTCCCACGGAAGGCAAAAATTCTACAAGAGGGGTAGAGAAGACCGTGAGGTAATAGTGCCGGGGTGGCCAATGCGTTGGACCTGGGCTGTTACACTTACCGCTGCAGCACTTAACAGAGACATTATAATATTCACAAAGGCACCAAATGTGTCAAATGATAACAAACAAGCTCCTAACCCTTCTTTCCTCTAAATTACTAATATTTACCTAATAAAGCACGAATATTACTTGAGAACTTGTGTTGATTTAAGTGATAAGAGCATAAATAACACATCTAAATATGACTCATCACACCCCCAAACTTAAACCATTGCTTGTCCTCAAGTAATGACGCTTGACAAAGAACAAACAACACAACAACAAAGAAACAATTACATAGATTAACTGTACAAACAAGACAACAACAATATCTTTCTAAAAAAAATTATTATTACTTCAGAACTGGCATTTGCTTAAGTCTAGAAAGCATAAATAACTCTTATAGATAAGAGTTATCACACCCCCAAACTTAAACTATTGCTTGTCCTCAAGTAATAACACATTATAAAGATAAACAAACTAACTTAAAATAGAATAACAACAACATAGAAAGACAAGGTCAGTTGCATTCCTCAATCAAACAATTTTTCAAAAATGTTCTTAGTGGGCTAAAATTTTCAGATTCACACATACACACACACAACATCATTGTTTTTGACAACATCTAGAATTATTACTGTTCAATTGTGAGTGTGTGACTACTAGGCTTAGTTTCTCTTAGCCTTGGAAAGAGTGGCCTTCTTTTGGTTTAGCCAAAGAATTTTTTCAAAAGAGAGAGAGTAGACTAACAACTTCACATAAGACTTGAGGGGCTTCCAAGCACAGCAAAGGGCTTTGATTAGGCAATTTAGATCATTGGTCAGTGCAAAAGGTTTTAATTTGGTGATTTCTCAGACGCTGTAGCGTTTAGAAGCTGCAGCGCTGGCAATTTGATGAACAAAACTAGTTGCTGCCTTTACTACTGAGCTCCTTATTTGCATTTCTTTTTCTTTTTCTTTTCATGCATTCTTGGAACAGCTCAGCAAATTATTTTAGACAGTTTGCAACTTTATTCAAGACCACTTACACACTTTTGTTTCATTTTGCAGTGACCAAACTATTATCTTTGTTCCTAGCCTTAACATAACCGATGCACCCCCAAACTTAGCTTCAAATGCTACTCTCAGTTTTTAGTAAAAACTTGACTAAACCTTATCATTCCTAGCTAACTAGGTTCTTTGCTAAGCCTAGAGTTTTATGTAGGAGCAGCAATAAGACTAGTCATTTTTCAGACAAGGCTACTCTACTCAAAACACATAATCATCATTAAATTTAGCCCAGGGAGAAACATATTATATTATTGAAAAACTAGGAATTGCAACTGATCATGCTTTTTATTCAACAAACATAACATTAAACACATAACATTAACATTTCACATATAACATTAAACACATTTAAGGTCCTCCCCCCAACTTAAGACCTAACAGTGTTTCCATTACTCATGCAATTCTAATGGGAGAGGCCTATGACTAAAACTCAACAGAATTAAAAACAACAGAAATAAAACTCTAAACATACTGTTAGATGCAAGAACAAACACTATAGCACCTAATAGATTTATTGAAAACAAACAAACAACATTTTTTTTAAAAGAAGGGTTAGAGTACTTGTTTGCTAACCCAAATTTGAGCCTATTGCTTGCTCTGGTGGGCACTGTGGTAGCTATGCTGCTGGATTTTTTTTTCTTTCCTGCCGCTACAGCGCTAGGTGTTGTAGCATCATTCTGGGGATCCCCTGCTTCCTTGTAAGCTTTCATCTCAGCCAGCTTTTCTGCTGCTTCCCTCTCTGTAGAAAGATCAAGAGTATTCTCCTCAGATGCAGGTTTGTGCGGGGACTGGGCTTTGGGCGCTGTAGCATCAGCTGCTACAGCGCTAACTGACACTTCTTCTTGTGGAGGGTCATCTGCCAACTTGGTCCCAGGGTTTCTCCTTTGGTGGCTTCTTTTCTCACTTCACAAAATTCACTCCTGCACACACAGCTAGAAAAACAAAAATTAGCGACGACAAAAATTCGTCACTAAACAATGAAAATTCGTCACTAAACTTTTTAGCGACGAAATTAGTGACGAAACCAGATCCGTAGCGAAATCTGGGGTCACTAAATCATTTGCGAGGAATAATAAATTTCGTCGCTATTAGCGAGGAATAAATTCCTCACAAAATCCTAAAATTTCGTCGCAAAACAGCAACACCAAATCAAATAAAAAAGACGATTTTCCGTCACTAATAGTGAGGAACAATTTTCGTCGCTAATAGTGAGGAACAGTTTTCGTCACTAATAGTGAGGAATAGTTTTCGTCGCTAATAGTGAGGAACAATTTTCGTCACTAATAGTGAGGAACAGTTTTCGTCACTAACAACGAGGAAACAACTTCCTCTCTAACAGTGAGGGAAATTATTGGGACCCTGAAACACCTCTAAGAAATTTGCCTCAGATTCCTGATCCTCATAGGCAGACTTCAATGAGACAATGCATGGTCTCTTCTATCTGCCTCTGAGATTCTGTCACCGGGTGGTCGGCCGCTTAATTTGCTCATGGAAACAATTGCCTTTTCTTCCTTCAACTCTTGAAAATAACCCTTTCCTTGTACTGCTTTGAGGAGCAACCACCGTGGAGAGGAGAGGGGAGAGTCCACATTCCAAGCCCCATTAATATAGCAACCGGAGCACTAAATCCATACATGAACCGCCATCCCCCAACTGCATTAATCTGAAAGCTTCCCACAAAATAACCCAGCTGCAAAATAGTTCGGTCCCCAACTCAGTGAATGCTTTAGTTGATAAAGATACATAAAAGGCAGTAATGAAGATAAAGAGAGATAGTGAGACTTAAAAACAAAAGAAATAAGGGTTTATCCAATGAGACAGAGAAATGGAGGGGTTATTTATATGTTAAACCAAAAGACAGTATCAACTAAAGTTGTAATGTAAAATAACCAACAACTCCAAAGTCTATACATAAGTTCAATTATAATCACATATTTGCTGTAGTGAAACTTTTGATTGGATTTATCAATTAATTAACAAGATTATATAGGTTTATAAAGCTACAGGATTATAAAGTCATATATAGGACTAACATACCCTATTTTCGCACATCCATATGTATAGCCAGGTGAACACTCATATGCATCTCCAGCTACATGCTTTAAACAATAGATACTCTTGCTTCGCTGCCTCTGCACTCAAAAAAGGAATATCCTGCATAATATGGCCTAGTTGGATTAACTTCAAACTTACAGAAGCTTCTCAACTGAGATAAATTTTTGGTTGCTATCTAACCTATGAACATTGGCATAAGAAGCAACAACTTGTGGAATCAAAAGTTAAGTAAACTACACAGTAATAAATACTTACTTACCCCTTTCGCATCCATCAAAAGATTAGCAGCTTTGAGATCTCGATGTATAATATTATTCTGATGCAAATAATTCATTCCTTCGGAGACATTAATGGCTACTTCGAGCAAAGATGGAAGAGTAAGGATGGGCTTCTGTATATGCAGAAAGTCATACATATTTCCACCCGACATATATTCTGAGCAAAAACAAAATTGAATTGAAACTGAATATACTGTTTCCAATATATATTGACCTTTCAGTCACTAAACAAAATATAAAATAATATTAACTTCATCCGGAATGGTAAATTTTACCTGTGACAAGATGAAAGTTTGGTTTCGTACATGCACCAATAAATTTGATAACATTCTTGTGCTGAATTTTACTGCAATATTTATTCAATTAAAGGCACTTATATTGGATAATAAATGGATTTGTGATGATATATAGAGAATTAACCTTAAGATATAGACTTCTTGAGAGAACTCCCTTTGTGCATTTTCATTCAAACTACCATTCTTAAAGACTTTGATAGCCACATCTTGATTAATATAAGTGCCTTTGTACCTATGTCAATCAAATTGTAAGTTGTAACTCAACATGTATTGGCTCACAAAGATATGAATTATGAAATAATAATAATAATACTCACAAATCACTGACTGATCCAGATGCAATTTGCTTTTCATATCTTAAACAGCTTGCATCAATTTCCCTGATTCCATTTTTCTCTTGTTTCACCTTAGGTAAACTGGACCAAGCCTGATTCTAGATTCCATTCCAAAACACAAGTTACAAATAATGCTCAAGTAAAAGGTGAGGGCAAAGAAACATAAAAAGGGAACTACCTCGAGTATCTTGATTTTCTTTGTCGGAATATGTTTAAGCATCTCAATATCCTGTTAATTTCACATATGAACATTAAACAAGTTTCTTCTAGCAACCAAGTTAGAGACCAAAGTAGAGTTAACTAGTACTTCGTCCCCTTTAGTTATAAAAAGCACCTATCTAGTACATCATATTGAGGACTACGTACTTGCTAGTTGGTTGCAAAACTTACATGCAAATGGTTTGAAAACAAGTTCTTTAGTTGCTAAAATAAGCACATGTAAGATAAGCTAATTAACCTTTTATGCCAGCCAACACATTAAAAATGCTAGCTTATTATTGTATTCTTTATTAATTAACAAGGGAATTGAACTACTACCATAAGCAGAAGTGGGATTATAGTGGCAAATATAATTAAAGATGGATACCTTAGGAAAAGAGGGCAGGGGAAACCATTGATCTTCCTGGTAATAAGCAAAATTACATCTTAGAAATTAGAATGTATTCAGTAAGAAAAGGTGTAACAAATGAAATACAAAGGGACATACCTCGAGCTTCTGCATTTTCTTTGTTACTTCTTGTTTGAGCTTCTCAGTCTCCTATAAATGTTCATCCGTGGACATTAATCAAGTAACTAGTCACAAAGAAACTGCTTTACAATTAAGGATGAAGAGGAAAATACCTCGAATGCCCAACCATCAACAACAAAAACATCCAATGAATATCCATCCAATGTGGAAAAAGCATGTGTTTCTTGAATGTTCAGCCCAATCTCAGACAATAAGGAAGTTAACTGTTGTTACAATACACAAGGTTAAAAAGAAGAACATTAATTTCGTGAATTTTTGTGTTTGGTTTGTATGTTGGGACCATTCATTCTTTTATGTAACGAAAATTAATGTAAAAACAATGTTTTCCATTATAGCTAGAAATGTTTGTACAACAACAAATAGGATTAAGCTACCTGACTGAAAGGGATAAATTTTTGTTGTGATTCCGGTTGCAGGGAGGAATCAAAAGGAACGAGAAAAACAACAAAATCACAATCAAAATTAATAGAAACAACAACAACAACAACAACAACAACAACAACAACAATAATAACATACCACACTTCAAAAAGAAAAAAGAAATCGAGGGAAAAAGTGGCATCCAACCAGAAAGTAGAGTCGTAATGGAAAGAAGAACCGTACCATGAACAGTGACGACGAGGCAACGATGGCGAGGGTGGAAGAGCGCGAGGGAAACAACTCTAGGGGAGGGTTACGGTGAGTGGTTGTGGTGAGTGGTGGAGGTGAGGGTTGTGGTGAGTGGCGCAGAAGAGAAGGGGAAGGGTTACGCAGAAGAGGGGGAGCAGAAGAGGGGGAAGGGTTACGCAGAAGAGGGGGAGCAGAAGAGAAGGGGAAGGAGTCACGCGAAGAGTGGTTGTGGTGAGTGGTGGAGGTGAGGGTTGTGGTGAGTGGCGCAGAAGAGAAGGGGAAGGGTTACGCAGAAGAGGGGGAGCAGAAGAGGGGGAAGGGTTACGCATAAGAGGGGGAGCAGAAGAGAAGGGGAAGGAGTCACGCGAAGAGGGATTCAAGTTTTTTTTTGTCAGTCGAATTAGTGAGTGAGGGAAATAAAATTGAAAAAAGAGGGAAGCGAATTTTGACAAAATTTTGGGTTAGCGAGGAATTAATTTTTCCTCACTAATAGTGAGGAATGCATTTTCCTCTCTACATCCGTCTCTAAACAGTTTTTTGATATTTTGTGACAAATTTAGTGACGAAATTTTTTGAGAGGGATATTTTTTCGTCTCTAAATTCGTCACAAACGTAAATCAGGGTTAAATACTTATTTTCGTAGCTAAATTCCTCACTAATAGTGAGGAATAGTTATCCCTCTCTAAAATTCCTCACTAATAGTGAGGGAGAACTATCCCTCTCTAAAATTTCTCACTAAAATCAATTTTTCTAGTAGTGACAAAAGAAAAATTAAAAACACAAAATTGTTAGTTTAAGAACCTTAGGTTGCCTCCCAGGAGCGCTTTGTTAAAGAGTCCTCAGCCAGACTAAATCTTGTGGTAGGTATCTTTGGCTAATGGAGGCTCTCGTGTAGGAGAGGGGACCCAATCATTTGTTACAACAAAATTAGGTTCCTCCAAAACAGATTTAGGCACCCTTGGTCTCTTTTTGGCCACCATTTTTGTTCTTACAACTTTCTTTGGTGCTACAGCAGATGCTGCAGCACTGCCTTCTGATACTGATGCTGTAGCGCCACTTGTGACAGCATTCATTCTCTGCACTTTAGTTTCCAATAGCATTGGTGGTTGCTTTGTGGCAGACTGAGTTTTTGTGGATTTTGTTCTTTTGTGAGACTGAGATGATTTTTGTTTTGGTGAGGGAAGTTTCTTAGGAGATGGGGACTTGTGTGGAGTGGGTTGTTTTGGAAAGGAGGAAGGTATTTGAATAAGGTTTGATGGTTTGGCTTGAGGTAATGATATATTTATGACTGGAACTGTGAGAATTTGGAGGTGTTATAGATGGAGGGGATGGTTCTTTGGTTGGTGATGGTTTAGGTGAAGGTGTGGTGGAAAAGTTTTGGGTGGGCGGTGTGATTTGATACTTCCCTCTTCTTTCTTATTATGCCCTCCTTCATCTTTCTCATCATCTTCTTTTTAACTATTTTAACCACATTCTCAACACCTCAGCTACAAGTGCTATAGCACATGGTGCTACAGCATCAGAATTCCGCATAATTGACAGCACATACATACCACAAGTCTTCTTATTCATACCTGTAATAGTAAAAACAAAAACACACAAAATATAATTAGTCCTAAAAATCTGGGTTGCCTCCCAGTAGCGCTTTGTTTAAGAGTCCTTAGCTAGACTTGACATTCAAAACCCTTGTTAGGGTGGATAATAGGACAAGAAGAAAATATCATCCTTCCACTTTCTCTTTTTGGTCAGAAATCCCATGTATTTGGTATAGGGCAGCATGTGTTCCCATGCCCCAACCAATAAACATTTGGGATAGGAATTCCCCTTTTTTTGAAAAAATTGAAGCTCACCTTGCGGAGGGATATTTTCTTTAAGTACCAAGGGTTGAGTCTCACTTGTCACATGACTTTTTTCATTCCTCAACCTTGGTTTCTCTTCCTTGTCACTATTTTTGAATTTTTCTTTTTCTACAACTACAAAAAAAAATTGTTTTTCTTCCACAATTTCCACATGACCATATTCAAGCTCATACTCTACATTCTCTTTTTCTTCCTCTTGCTCAACCAATTCAGTAGATTCAATGGATTGAGAAAAAATTTCTTTAAAATCAGAGTTGCCCAAATGATAACAATCATCTTCAAACTCTTCACTTTTTTCTTTCTTTTTCTCAACCACCTCTTCAACGCAACTCTTTTCTTCTAGCTCAACCACTTCTTCAACACAACTCTCTTCTTTTAGATGCTCCATTATAGTCTTAAAGTGAGCCTCTATATTCTTGCATGACACTTGAAAGTTGTCACTAGCCACCTTGATATCCTCACGGAATTGAGCTAAGAGTTCTTTTAGATTAGAGTTGTCCTCATGTGATCCTTCG
Organism: Astragalus membranaceus; assembly: GCA_039519185.1. NCBI lineage: Eukaryota > Viridiplantae > Streptophyta > Magnoliopsida > Fabales > Fabaceae > Astragalus > Astragalus membranaceus. The sequence goes on from CM076850.1 coordinate 91,134,111, forward strand.
GTTTGAGCTTGAGAATATGAATCTTGCTCACACAAACCATTTTCCATGCCATAATCCATATTTTGGGATGTCATGGGCATGAAATTTGTCTCATAACAGCCCCTTTCATATTCACTCCCATGGAAATCATAGTTGACAAATTGTTGTTGAGCATTCCTTGCTTGCATGGAGTAAAAATTCCAATGGTCCATGGCATAAAGTGGATTTTTTTTTTCTTTTTCAAACACTAAACACAAATAACAACAAAGAAAAACACACTACAAACACAAAACACAATACAAAATAAAAAAAATTGCTGGAAAAACAGAACACACTAAGCAAGAATCTAAACTAACTAAACTTACTAACTAAACAATAGAAATTAACTTTCACAATCCCCGGCAACGGCGCCAAAAACTTGTTGTGCGAAAAGGTGATGTGCAAGTATACACAATCGCAACAAGTAATATAATGATAAGTAAAGATCGTTCACACGGAGATTGTTGAGTTAATTACTTCTATATTCAAATTAGTAATTTAGCTAGTGAGCAAAACAAGTAACAAATACAAGTTGTCAACAAGTATTGTCATTGTGATTAACATAAGTAAATAAACAAGTAAAGAAAGTTCAAGAGTTTAATAAAGTGAGTTGGACTGTTTCTTGCTAAGTAATTTCTCAGTAGTGAACCGCTATAGCGTTAGACGCTGTAGCGTTAAGCGCTGTAGCGGTATGGCAGCGTGCCTTTCAGTCACTGTCGCCAGGATTATGTTACAAGACTCCTATGTCTAGGCTCTAAATAAGTTTTACCCCTGTATATTAAGTTCATACAGCATTTACCTTATGAACTATTACTCCCCTATGTCTAGAGTTAAGTAGTACAAGTCATTTAAATGTCTTTAAATGGCCTTTCATTCATATCAATCCTTGGGTTCTCTTCGTGAACCATGTCTGTACCCACGAAGCCACTTATTTCAGTTGGCCATTCCCAAAACAAGTTTGAAAGCATTATCATACAAAGATTGAAACACAAACATCATAATGTTATATTGATAAAACTAAAGAGTCATTACAAAGCTTAAAACAATCCAACTACTAAGTGTTTAGCTCATGATGAGCATCATCAACACAACACAAAACTAAAAGCTTATATTACCGAAAATGGAAAGAAGAAGCAAGGTTGCAAAAGATGCACGTAGTGGCCTCATTCCCATGTGACGGGTTGCTGACGCTACAGCGTGGCTTCACAGCACTGGATGATGATCTTCTCTTGAATAATAAAAGCTTAAGGTGGAGGATCAATGGAGGAGAAAGGTGTCACGTTTTCCTCTCCAAAAACTCATTATTCTGAAATCTAAGTCATAAGGCTCTCTCCCCTAATAGACTAGTCTTTTGGGTTGAGCTCTTACAGACTTAAGTCTTAACAGTTTAATTTTGGGCTGAAATTTATAACGGTTTACCTTATATGAGAAAATTCAGTGATTGCACATTTGCACATACCTCAAATGCCCACACAACACAACATGTCACTTAAATAATACTAAAACTTCTAATGATTAAAATCATAATTAAAAAAGATCCCGTTGGTGTTTCTGAACAACACATGCAAAAGGAAAAAGATGCTTAGATAGTCCAAAAGAGTGACCCTCAGTCCCTTCCTTCATAAACTTAATATATCATTTGTTCATGGACGACAGAATGGAATGACTTCAACACTTTGAATAATATTGCAGTTATAGATATATTGTATATATAATTTTTAAAATTGGGAATTATACCAGCAATTGAAAATAATTTGATACACCTTTTTCTTTCTATTTGAAACTCTTTTGTTGAGTCCCTCGTGCATGGGATCAGAGAAGTTGATTTGAAAATTTCATGTTTGTTAATTAGATGTGTTCCTGTTTATGTTTCCTTTTTTTATACCAAACTATATGTTCCTTTTCTTTAAAGAAGTGAGAAGAGTAAACACGTTTGTAACGTATTAAATAATGAAATTACTTACTGTAGGGGTACAGAAATGAAAGACACGAGTATTATTTAAAAGTATATACTTTACAGTACATACTAAATAGTACTAAAGGTTACACCAAATAGTGTAACAGTATTATACCATATGGGTCTAGTTGGTGGAAACTTGAGTTAAACAGAACTTTACTACTAGTATTTTCTCCTTTTCATAACCGTTATCTCATTCACTCAGAGATGAATCAAATCTTATGCAAATGGGACCCCCCCCCCCCCCCCAAAAGACTATGTAGCAAGCAAAAAAAACAAGAGAAAAGTTTGAGTACTAAAGGCAAGACACGAGACTTTTCCATCTAACCTTTTTCTCTTCCATCATAGATTCTTTAAGTTGCTTTCAAATATAAATACAAGGACATGCAATGCAACACTAGCTATAGTAGACTACTATATTCAATTCCCTTTGCTAGCTTTTCTCATTATATATATAAACCTTCTTCCAACCAAACCAGTTTCCTATCTAGTTACTACTCTCTCATTCTTTCTATGGAGGAATCTCAGAATTTGATGTGGTTGAAGAGGAAACAAATCTTGTAGTCAAATATTCAAGTACCCTTTGGAGTTTGTTACAACAATAAAAGCAACAACTCTTGGGAGGAAAGAGCTTTTGCTGAAGATGCAGCTATAGGATACTTGGTGGTTGTATATGGCCTCCAAGATTACTCATGTAACTTCTGTAAGAGAGAGTTTAGGTCTGCTCAAGCTTTAGGTGGTCACATGAATGTTCATAGAAGGGATAGAGCTAGGCTTAAACAAAGCCTTGGACAACTTAATCATGAAGCCCTTCATTTCCATCACAAAAATGATTGTAAGTCATCACTTTCTTTTCAATTTCACCACTAAAAATTATAGACTAAAAAATGAAATTTGTTTCTAGTTTTGTCTTTCAGTACTAAAGATGCTAAAAATAAAAAGCAATTTCATTTTTTTTCCTTAGCCAATAATTCAATTTTCTTTCTAGGCTAAGATTGTGTTTATAGAACTGTTGTTCTCAATTTAACTGATGTAAATTGAGTCTTGTTACTCCTTATAAGAAGTGATTTCAATCTGATGAAATTTTTTGCTTATCAAAAAAAAATTAATCTGTTTTTACCTTGCTGTTACAGTTACATCAAGTGGAATCTCACCTTCTTGGCCATCAACTATATCAACAAAAGAAAACATCTTTCATTCTTCTTCAATTAGTTGGGGAAACCACAAGGAGTGTCTTGATTCAGAGGCAAAAGGGATAGTAGTCAATAATGCAAGGGATCAATTTTTCAAAGGTTATGGTTGCAATGATTATGTGGAAACAAGTTTATCTGTGGGACAAAATTTGAAATTTGGACAAAAATTGTCAACTGGTGATGATTCAGATACAAGTTATAAAAAACCAAAGACTTCTTCTATATGTTCAAGTGATGATAGACTTAAAAGTTTTCAGTCTGCAGAATTTGTACTTGGACTTAAACCTGGAATGGAAGACTTGGATATTGAGCTTAGGTTGGGGAAAACACAGAAAGTTTAGTATATAAGACAAATACAAGTTATAATATTAATAATTGGAATGTCAGTTTTTGTCCTTTTTTCTATTAGGGGTTTGATTGAATTTAAACCTTGCAAAAAAAAAACATATAAACAAATAGATTCAGATAAACAAATTTGGTCTTTTCATGAAAAACTCGTTTTTTTATTAATCTTTTTTATTATTATCTCCTTCTGTCTTTTTTTCTGGTTCTCAAGTGCCAAATTTGATGCCTCTTAACCTACGCGTAAAGACATGAATCAAATAATGAAGAAAAATTCAACATAAATTAAAAAAATATAACTTTGTCATACTATATATCTCTTTTCATATCATATACCTTCATTTTCATGTCTATTATTTTTGTCATTGTACCAACAACTCTATCTCTTATTTTCTGTCGTTTTTGTTGATTTTTCTATATATCTCTCAAATCCGTGAAACACTCAATATACAGCATTTGAGAAATTAAAACTTTATCTTTAATCAAAAAAATGGTAGAAGAACTGAACTGACAGTAACTGACAGTTATAAGTCACGTTAACTACGTAAATTCCAGGGAACTAACAGTAGTCACATGCATGCATATAAAATGAGCCTGCACAAAATTATGACTAACCAACCAACCAACCTTTATTTAGGGTGCTTTCATGTATGCAGAGTGTAGACAGTGTTTCTATAGCAATTGCCATATATAGTACCGAAGCCTTAATAGTATACTATAGAAGATTAATTAATACTCCTATTGTACTAGCTACCTATCTCAAGTGATTATGCATTAGGAAATTTTTATAGCTTTTGGCGGTGAATGAAAACAACTACAGTACATAGTACATTTTTGTCCTATAATTAATCTATTCATTGCCTGTGAATGACACTTTGACGAATGACACTTCATAAGCTTATTCCCCTTCATGATATAATGTCTCTTTGCTCTTCCCAGAAACCTAGCTAACTTGAGTTGTTACATCATGTTCCAAATAAAGAGATTTAGACTTTTTTTTTGAAAAGTAAAAAATAAAGTAGTTCTTTTGACAAAAGGGAAACAAGAATAGATGGTTCTCTACATCCACGTGATGATGGCAGATGTAGATTGTAATCACTCACCTCCGTGATTATAATAGGTTTTGTATTTATTTTTTAGGTACCTAATTACCATGTTTTTTTTATCCACAGCCTACCACAGTGACTAATATCATCGTTGAATTGTAGGTGCCTCGAGGGGCAGGACAACTGGCCCAGAGTTTTAACGCTGCTCCGTACTCAATGTGAAAATCGAACCCCCGACTCTTGGTTAAGGGAGAATCAGCCCTAACCGCTGAACCTCACGCTCTGGGTTAATTACCTATACATGTGAACGTGCTATATGATTAAAATTTCTTTGTGAAAGAATATCTCAATTCAATTCAAAGGCTTATATGTGTAAGGGATTCACATCATGTGCATACGGGAATTTAATCATACCGTTTATATTTTTAACTTTAAAATGATATAAAATATATAGTTAAAATCTTAATTGCCCAATTCAAATTGAATGTCCCATATTCATTGAATGCATGAATACACAACATTCTGTCTGCACCAGATTCAGATCCCGCGTTTAAGTCAGCTCAATGTTATCGGCTAGGCCTTCAAAATGGTAAAATGCACTTTTAGTCTTTTAAATTTATTATAATTCTAGTTTAGTCCTTTTAGTTTTTTTTTCTCACTTCGGTCATCTAAGTTTTTTTTTATATGCCAATAAATTATATTAAAGTGGGTGCAAACGGACACGCCAACCATTACATATACAATGTGTCTCATTAAAACCTCTCTGGGCTAAAACCCCATGGGAAAAAAACCCGAGAAGGAAAAACAGTACCCCAGGAAGAAAGAGGCAGTATTCCAATTACAACGAGTTCATACAAACCAAAGGATTACCCCACCAATCATGGACCTTAAAAGTAGAATTGCGGCCTTCTATACTTATGAACCAGGTCCATGTTATAGATGTAACATGATTAACAACTACCTGCGAATTAAACACATGACCTCTAAAAAGAATTTGGTTACGATGGATCCAAATACACCAAGAGACCGTCATCCAAATCATATATTTCAATCTGCACTCCTTCTTTGATTCCAATTGCAAGCTATGAGCCCGAAAATGCTCGACACCGACCAGAGTATCTGTAATCGCCATTCCCGACCAATTCTAGATAGCAATCCAAACTAATCTAGAACACCTGCACACAAAAAATAAATGGAAAATCGACTCATCCTGCTCAAAACAGGAAGGACAACACGCCTCATGAGGATCATTAATAATGCCCTTAGAGATAAGAGAATCGCGAGTTGAAAGTTTCCCCAATAACAATCTCCAACCGAAAACTCCCACCTTAGTGGGAATAGAAAGCTGCCACATATCATTAAGAGCGTTCTGGATATCGCTATCCAACCTATCCTGCTGCAACAAATTCAACAAGAGCACATAACAGGATTTGACAGAAAAAGAATGGAGGTTTTCAAACCCCGACCGCCAACTATCTTGCTCTGGATCGTCAGGATGAAACTATTGAAGAGTAGCCAAGAGCAGATCCTGATCGACCCTTTCCTTCACTAACAAGTCACGACTCCAATCAATATCCAACACCAGTTGTTATCAAGCCAATTCCCATGCTCCAAAATGCTACCATATTTAAACTTTGCTACTTCAAAAAGACTCGAAAAAATATCCTTAAAAGTCTCACTACTAGCCCACTTGTGATTCCAAAAAGAAATAGAATTCCCCTTCCCCAACATAGGCCTAGGCGCGGATTCAAAGGCCCCATTCCACAAATGATTTCCATCTTCCAAAAGTAATAAGTCCCTCCACCATAAAGAATCCTTAGCACCCCCTCTAGGCAAAATAACCCCTGTAAAAATATTCCTCAAATCCCCATATCTGTGAGAAAGTAGCTGCCACCAGCTAGCACTACTGTCCTTAATACATCTCCACTCCCACTTGCTCAGGAGAGCCAAATTGAAAGTTTCAAGATTCTTCACCTCCAAACCACCATCATTCTTGGGCCTGCAAACCTTTTCCCAAGACACCCAATTAATACACTAGACGGCCCTCTCTAATACCTCCCACAGGAAGTCCCTCTGAATCTTAATAAGCTCTTGAATAACAAGTTTGGGTGCCTTGGAAAAAGAGAACATATACAACGGAATACTATTGAGGATCGAGTTAATGACAGTCACTCTACCCCCAATAGACAAGAAGCGCTCACTCTAAGAAGAGAGTCTCTTTCTCACCTTATCTATAATCAAAACCTAAGTATTTCTTCTTCCAGGATTAGCTCCCACCGGAATACCCAAAAACTTGAATGAAATATTAACGGTGCTGCAGGACAAGAAAGTTACAGTCGCCTCCAGAAAATCATCTCGAAGGTTAATGCCATAAAGACAACTCTTATGGAAATTCACCTTCAACCCTGAGACCAATTCAAAATTTCTGAAAATAGACTTTATACACATTAAATTATCCCATGTGCCATTACCAACCAAAATATGTCATCTGTGAACTGAAGCATCGAATATCTGAGACTATTATTAACTTGAAACTCAAAAAAAAACTAGCAATCACTGCTTTCTGGATCATTCCAGTTAAACCCTCAACAATATTTTAATTTGCCAGCTTATCCTTTCCGTCCATTCCAATTAACGAGGAATGGCGTGTCCGTTAAGTTAATGGCTAGTAGCTTACGTGGCTTTTGCACGTGAACTTAAGTTTATTTTTATAAAATTTCAGTTTATCCTTTTAATATTTTTTAAAATTCAGTTTAGTACTTTAAGTTTTTTTCCTCGCTTTGGTTTCAAATTCTTACCAACTATGTTACGTACTAGTACTTATACAATCCATTATTGTCCAATCAGATTTGCCTGTCAAAAAGACTAATGTGTGGTACTATGGATCCTCTGATTCCTCTCAAGTGGAAAAAAAAAAGAATAAAGTGATATAAATCTGACCTTTAAAGCGCTCATCTCGCATTTATTATAGTGTAAAGCCACTCTCTCTCTCTCTCATGAATGGTTTCAAATTCTCCTTTCCCGCGGTACTATAGCTATAGGCCCCATATTTTACTATTACACAACCTTAGGAACACATTTTAATTGAAACTTAACAAACTTGGTGGGTCATTAATTTGTTGTGATTTACTGTGTCCAATTCGAACCTTAGGAACTCATTGGTTGGCCTTTGTAAATTTAAGTCCACATGTGACACTTTAGTGGTAAACATTTGAAGCGTTCGTGGTTTTCATGTGAAACTCATTGTTGGATGACATTTCCATTGTGCATATTTTTCATGAAGGAATGAGATCTTCATTAGGCTTTGCCACACAATCCCACTACTGCTAAAGGAAGATTTTGTCTCTAAGCCTTAGTTTTGTTTTGTTTTTATTTTTCTCTGTTATTTATCCCATAAAAAATGACACTACAAACTATCTAATATAAATAAAAGTTTACATGTTTTAATTAATATATATTAGTAGTCAAAAGAATAACATATAGTTTGGGAAATCAAAAGAAAAAAATAATTCATATGATGTAGATTGTGTTCCTCTGCTTTGCTTGTTCGGTGTAATACTAACTAGATATTGTTAAACTAGTATCACATTTTTCTTTTCAGATGTGAGCCTTACAGATGTGATTCCTCCCGCATGATGCGTCAGCTTGTTTCTTTTCATATGTAAGGCTCACATTTTTTTTCAAACAGTACCATGATTCATTCATCGATGTCAAACTAGTATTTTACTCGTGCATACGCACGGGTGATACTGTATGGTCAGTGTATTGCCATGAAGTCATAACAATCAGAATTACATTAGTCCAGAATAATGTATTTGGACATTAATAGAGGTAAAATATTCATCCCTGTTGACCCTCCCGTTTGCATCCTCGTTGGCCCTCCCGTTGGCACTCCAGTTGGCGCTCTCGTTGACGCTCACATTGGCGCTCTCGTTGGCGCTCTCGTTGGCGCTCCCGTTGGCGCTTCAGTTGGCGCTCCTGTTGGCGCTATGGTTGCTGCTCTCGTTGCCGCTCCTGTGCAGCGCACGAAAAAAAGACAATGAGATTTAATTATTGATTTTTTAGGAAAAATATGCATCCTCGTTGACCCTCCTGTTTGCATTCTCATTGGCCCTCCCGTTGGCACTCCCGTTGGCGCTCTCGTTACCTCTCTCATTCCACTCCCTTTGCCACTCCTGTTGCAGCTTTCCATTGCCAGTCTCTCGCTGCCGCTCCCGTTGCCACATGTTAACTCATATTTTTCTATATGATTTAATATTAATTAAATCATATTCGTTTTATTATAAGTAAGTTATTCTGTAATATTTTTTTTGACCAAATTATTTTGTAATATTTGGTAGTGGCTAAGGTTGTTTGTTTACAATTCTTCGTGGTTTGTTCACGTTGGCGCTCTGTTGGCTCTCTCGTTGCCTCTCTCGCTCTCACTCCCATTCTCGTTGTCGCTCTCGTTGTCGATTTCATTGTCAGTCTCGCATTGCCGCTCTCGTTGCCATGTGGCGGTTATTTTGTAGTTTTTTGTAGTAGTTAAAGTTTTTTTTTACCATTCCTAGCAGTTAAATTCAGAGTATAATATTAGTTTAAGTAATTATTGAGTATAATGTTAATTTAATAATTTAATTTTTTAAAAAATTTTATTTTAAACTTTTGTTAGAGGTACGCCTTTTTTGACAATTTGATAGTGGTTAAAATAATTAATTTTACCGTTGTTAAAAAAAAAGATTTATTATAGTAGTTTGACTAAATTAAAAAATTAGTGACTAATTATTTTTAAAAAAAATAGGAAAAAAATTTGGAAGTTTTAAAAAAAAGTTAAAAAAAAATAGTTTTAAAAAAAACCAATTTTTTGAAACAAAAATAGTTTTTTTTTTTAAAAGAGAAAGAGTTTTTTTTTAAAAAATCTACTCTCACTAAAATAAAAACACATGCTAACAAATAGACTTTTTTAGACATTCTAATAAACCGCCACGTGTCCAATTTTTTGGATATTTTTGTCATTTTACCGCTAAAATACTAAAACTAGCAGCTTTTTTCAGAAAAGTTGACAACAAAAAACGCAGGCTGACAAAAACGCAGGCAAAGCTGGAACCTGCACAGGCTGACAAAACGCAGGCCGGCATTCCAATAAATAAAAACGCAGGCCGACAAAAAGCAACAAAAAACTATTTCTATTTTTTTAGAAAAAAACCTGCGTTTTTATTTATTGGAATGCCGGCCTGCGTTTTGTCAGCCTGTGCAGGTTCCAGCTTTGCCTGCATTTTTGTCAGCCTGTGTTTTTTGTTGTCAACTTTTCTGAAAAAAGCTGCTAGTTTTAGTATTTTAGCGGTAAAATGACAAAAATATCCAAAAAATTGGACACGTGGCGGTTTACTAGAATGTCTAAAAAAGTCTATTTGTTAGGATGTGTTTTTATTTTAGCGAGAGTAGACACCAGAAAGATTAATGCAAACTTTAGGATATGAAAAGTAAAGAAGCTCATGATGAGATGCTCCTGATCAAATAGTCTCTTAGACATAGTCATCTATTAGAACTTTTAGATAACCAAGATTAGACTCTGCTAACTATCCAACAACCCGCCACATAGACTACCACAAGTGTGACGGTTTAACTCGAGGGCATATGAAACTCTTGGAAGACTGCTACCCAGGGCCGTCCCATACAATTAAGAGGCCTGTTCAAATTTGAAAAATTGGGGCCTTCAATAATGGAGTTATGCCTAATTTATTGGGGGGGGGGGGGGAATCATCAACGAATATAATAAATAATTAAATATAAAAATAAATATAACATAGCTACAAACAAAACTAAATTTCTAAAAAAACTATTTTAATTCGTTAATAGAAATTCAGTTAAGAACTCAAATTCACAATATTCTTAAAAAAGTTAATGTAAATTTAATTTTTATTTTAGTTTTAAAAGGCTGGAATTATTTTTTTTGGAATTTTTAAATATTTATTGAAAAAAACATTTGCTAAAAACAATATATTTTTGGATTGAATTAAATACATTGCAAAAACAATATAATATAAGTTGTAGAAAAAAAAAGCAATAGAATATAATATGTTGGTTCACATTGCAAAAACAATATAATATAAGTTGTAGAAAAAACAATGCTGTCAATCGAACTTGTCACCCCAGGCATACAACAATCATCCGCTATGCTACTTGCTAGGGCTGGACAACATTAATGGACCCGCCCGAAATCCGATAAACCCAAGGTAGATCTGACTATTACGGGAGGGTCGGTTCGGATGTCGGGTGAGCAGGTGCCAAAAAACGGGTTACATAGGGTTCAATAGGGCGATTTCGGTTTCAAGTTATCCAACCATAGATACCCGCACCCGCCCGAAGTAGAAAGTACTGCACGCTCATTTATCTATTGCACTACACTTATACACGTTTTCTTTCCCAATGACACTTTTTCTTTTTCCACCGACACGTTAAATATTTTTAAGTTTCAAAACACTTTCTTTTTCCACTAACACACATGTCACTCTGCTACACACAAATCAAAACACTAGTATTAAATAATAATTTTTTTATATTCTTTTAACTTTCTCTATTTTACATTCCTAGCTTTTTATATTTTTTTAACTTTTTTATCTCACATTCCTATCGAGAACGATGCATCTTCTCTCTACCTCATCTTCTTCCTTCTTAGATCTCCCATGGCTCCAGCTACAGCTACACACACAAATTGTCACAGAGCGCCCTTCTTGACAAGAAATATGTTTTGGGTCTCTTTTAAATTTATCACCCTCAACAGTGATGACCAAAAGCAAGATTTGGGCTAGTTTTGGCCCAACCCGATTCTACCCAACCGACCCACCCGTCGAAACCGAAACCGAAACCCGTCCAAACTGAGACAAGCAATGGGCGGATTTGGGCCTGATAATGTCAACCGCGGTTTGAGCCGGATTCGTTGTTTTGGGCCGAACCCACCGTACCCGCCCGTTGTCCAGGCCTACTACTTGCCGTTCGGCCACATTGACATTTGTTATATTTTCCGAAACACACTTATATAACCTGTCCTTTGGTTTTTTTGGGCCCTAAAATATTTGTATTGGGTCGGGGCCCTGTGCGGTAGCACAACTTGCACAGGCCCATTGACGGCCCTGCTGCTACCACACGAAAAAACATTCCTCTCTGAAGGGTGAGTTTTTGATCTTGACAGGCTATGGATAAGAGTCCTCAATAAGTGTTTTTACACGTATTCCTTACTCGAGATGTTTGCTTCTTGATCTTTTGGGTTGTAGGCTCGAATTGGGCATTAAGCACCAATATCTAAACTTAGCATCAAGAAGGGAAAGAGCAATAGAACGTGGCTCACAACTAGGTCTAGCTCGTCTTTTAATTTTGGTTAAACTCAAAATTTGTGCGAGAAGGGAGAAAATAATGTTCCACAAAAGTAGCATTCAACTAGGGACTCAAAGCTAGCCAAGCAACATATCGCAATTTACACACACTCACAATAACACCAAAGAATTTTTTTGACAAAACATCAAACACAATGGGATCAATAGACAGAAATGAAGGTAGAGTTAAATAGATCTTCCATTTGCTAAGAGAAGTATCTGAATTAGGTGCCCTGGCGCCTTAGGTATCTATGAATGGTTGGTAATGCCTTTTGGCCTCAAAAATGCAGGAGCCACGTACAAAAGGGCCTTGAATGCTATTTTCCATGACCTCGTTGGTAAAAGCATGCAGGTATACATTGATGACGTGGTGGTTAAGTCCAAGAGTTTCGAGGTCCACCTAGTGGAGCTTGAACAAGCTCTAAAACGGGTGCGACTCCACAAGCTCAAAATGAACCCTGCTAAGTGTGCTTTTGGCGTGTCTGCAGGCAATTTTCTAGGTTTCTTGGTGCACGACCAACGCATTGAAATGGACAAAAACAAAGTTTGAGCTATCCTGGAGGCAAGACCCCCAGACACAAGAAGGAGCTGCGGAATTTATTAGGCAAGATCATCTTCCTAAGGAGATTTATCTCCAACTCGGCTAGAAAGATGAAAGCTTTCTCACCCCTATTGAAAATAAAGAACACTGAGGAAATGATATGGGGAGCTAAGCAACAGGAGGCCTTTGACCAGATCAAGGCTGCCTTAACTAATCCTTTTGTCCTAGTACCTCCACAGCCTGAGAAGCCTCTGAAGCTATATATTGTGGCCGAAGATCAAGGCATCGGCTGCTTATTAGCCCAAGATGATGATAATGGCACCGAGCGTGCTATCTATTACCTTAGCAGGATTCTCAATGATGCTGAGACTAGATATTCTCCTATTGAGAAGCTTTGTTTGTCTTTATTTAATGCTTGTACTAAACTGTAATATTACTTATTACCTAAGGAAGTTTTGGGTGTGTGCAAAGTTGATATTATCAGGTACCTTCTTAATAGGCCCGTCTTACAGGGAAGACTTGTCAAGTGGGCCATTAAGTTAAATGCATTTGCCATGACATACATGCCATTAAGAGCTGTCAGAGGCCAAGCCTTGGCCGATTTCCTGACTCAACATCCGTGTGTAGAGATACACGATAGTCCAGCCGAGTCCATCAAATATCTGGGCCTAAAGCCTTGGGTCATCATGTTTGATGGATCAAGTACACAAACCAGGGCAGGCATTGGAGTGGTCATCCCCAGCCCCTGTTGTCAAACGTGGAGATTCATGTGCAGGATATGGGATCAAGCCTCCAATAATCAGGCTGAGTATGAAGCCTTGTTCATGGGACTTGATATCCTGGCCGCCATGAAGGCCCAATATGTAGAGATCAAGGGGGATTCGCAACTGGTGATCAAACAAATCACTGGGGAATACAAGTGTTATAACGCGAAACTTAAACAACTACGAGCCTGGGCACATAACTTGTTAAGGTTGTTCGCCGACGCAGTCATCGTGTATGTCCCCAGAAGGGAAAACCAAAAGGCGAACGATTTAGCCCAGCAAGCCTCGGGTTACAAAGAGTCAATGGTCGACGTATTGCAACAAGAAACTCTTGTTCCGGCCGAGGAGGATCCTGCCAATGCTTGGATTGGGGTATTGACGGAGTACCTTCGCAACACAACGGCTGACACTAACTTTAAGACTAAGCAAAGGGCGTTAAAGTATATCTTGATAGGGGACGACCTATATAAAAGTCGCGCCAATGGGGTGTTATTGCCATGCCTCCAGAGAAAGGACGCATATATGGTGATGGCATAGATCCATGCAGGAATTTCTGGTGCACATAGGTCTGGCCTCATCATGAAGTGGTTGATATACAGACATGGATACTATTGGCCGACGATCACGGCCGATTGTTTCCAGTTTGCAAAAGGATGTGAATCTTGCCAACTGCATGGACCAATCCAGAGAGTGCCTGCAGATGAGCTCCACCCCATTGTCAAGCCTTTGCCATTCAGAGGGTGGGCCATGGATTTAATCGGCAAGATATACCCTCCGAGCTCCAAGGGCCATAACTTCATTATTGTGGCCACCGATTACTTCACTAAGTGGGTGGAAGTTGCACCTTTAACAAGTGTCAATCAGGCTACGGTGATTAGGTTCATAGAAAACCAAATTGTATACAGATTTGGCATTCCTGAAACCATCACGGCCGATCAAGGCACAATGTTCACCGGTGAGCAGGTGGTGGCCTTTGCTCGAGAGTACGACATCAAGATGAGACACTCGTCTCCGTACTATGCTCAAGCCAATGGGCAGGCAGAGGCTACCAACAAAATCATCATCAAGCTCATCAAGAAGAACATAGAGGACAAACCTCGATGGTGGCACGAGACCCTTAATGAGGTCTTATGGGCAATGAGGAATTCTAAATCTACAGCCATGGGGTAACTCCTTATCGTCTAGTGTATGGGCAGGAGGCCGTGTTACCATTGGAAATCAATGTGGCATCATTAAGGGTGGATCGGCAACATGCCCTCAGCGTTGATGAATACCAACAAGCCATGTTAATGGAGTTGGATTTGGTGGACGATGACAAGTTGACTGCCCTCAGCAAAATTGAGATGAATAAAGCCAAAACGGCTCTAGCGGACAACAAACACGTCAAGCCAAAGAAGTTTGTTGAGGGTGACCTAGTGTGGAAGGCTATTCTGCCACTTGGGAGGAAAGATCCCCAGTTTGTCAAGCGGTCCCCGAATTGGGACAGGCCCAACATTGTAAGTGAGGTATACGACGGTGGGGCATACCGTTTAATTACGTTCGACGGAGAAGAGTTCAAAACGAAAACCAATGGCAAATATATCCAGCCATATTATCCTACTCTATGGGAAAGCCATCAAACAAGAACAGGGAAAGCGGGAAAACACCGTACCTTGGATTTCTTGGAGGGACGAGGGGTGTCTTCTGCCACCACAGCAGCCCTCTTGGCCGTTGGTTGCAAAGGAGTATCTATTGGAGCACGCCGAGCAGACAATCGCCTGAAGGTAATAGGAGTATCATCATCATCTTCTTCCACATTACGATCAAAAGAGGGTCCTGCAATTAGAAGGGAGATGAGGATGGGAAAAAGGAAAAGCAGGGGAGTAAACAATCAATGTACCATGAGAAACAGAGGACATACCAGTGGTTGGTTGAGAGCGAGTGGATGGCCGCCGAATGGAAGCTTGAGGCTTAGGTGTTTTCTCAACAGAAGAGGGAAAGGTGCTGGTACTGGCTGGTACTGAAGAGGGAGTTGAAGTTGTGCGAGAGCGGCCGAGGTACTTGGAGAGATAGTCACCAAGCGCCCGAGGGAAGACTAGGTCTTTAACACCAAGCCACCAATTGGTAAAGCCACTGGTTTCCCCCGGACACACCTCGTAGTGCGCCCACACGCTCTCAGTAACCTTGTAGTGATTGCCAACGACCGTCTTACACACTTGACCATCCGTCATACCTGCTCGACGGCGAGGATCATCCAAACACTGGTAAGGCAGAGGGGCATGCTACATCAGCCCAAATTGCTTACAGACGAAGTTAGTATAATAGTACTCTGCCAGAGCCTTGCTGTAACGGGAGGTATCCAAATAGCCAATTGACATGTCCCTGGCCACCAGAGAAGACCGCCAATAATCGCGAGCAGTGCTGCGCTCTGAAAGAGAAATCTGATCTTCTGTTCTTTGGGGAGCGAAGATCTAGGTAGGACCGCACCTACAGTCCAGCACAGGACACGACGACATAAAAGAAAATAGGGGGCCCAAGCGTAAACCTCCTCACTGGTCATCAGGGCGACAAGGGGATGCAATTCTTGAACGACACCGGCAGAGGTAAACCATAAAAGAATCTGCAAAAGAAGTACATGTTGGACTATATGATAACCTTAGAGGGGGGTGAATAAGGTTATATGCTAAAAATGAAATCTTTTAAAAAACATAAATATAATCGATTTCTTTCTTCCAAAAGCAAGTCAACATTCGATTGCTTGCTTCAAAAAGGAAGTCAACAATCGATTGCTTGCTTCCAAAGAGAAGTGCACAATCGATTCTTTGCTTCCAAAGTCAAGTGCACAATCGATTGTGTGCTTTATAAATAATAGGCTAGAAATCGATTTTCCCCAATTGAAGATGCAAGTTTAAATCGAATGCGGGAAAAAAGATTTAAACTATATGCTACAACTATGCAAGCTATAACAATAGGCAGAAGCAATTACAATGATAATGATATCTAAGCACAATAATATCAACCAACAATTAACAATTATAAGGGAAATGCAATGTAAAGATAAGGGAAAGAAGTACACCGTGATTTTTACGAGGTTCGGGATAAAAAGCCCTACGTCTTCGGCCTCCGACTTTGCAACCTTCGGACTTGATAATAACCACTATAAGAGAAGAACTTCTTCAACATCTTACAAGCAAGCAAATCCCCTATAGCTATCACACCAATCTCAATTTTCCCAAATTGAGAACCCAAGCTCCCCGCTAAGGATTTCACTACAATTCAATCTCCCTGATTGAATTACCCAAGACAACTCCCAGGATTTCACAACAACCAAATATAGATGTTTACAATTGAGAACTAGGATCCAATCACTCAAGCATATGACAATGATGTAGTTAGAGATGAGAGATTTGGATTAGCGTGATTCCCAACCTAACCAGTGATGAAGAACGTGAAGAGTGTGACGGTGAAAAGTTTGCGTTCTGCTCTTTTTAGGTTTTGTGGGTTGTTCTCTGTGATTGTTTTTGAACGTGAGAAGCCCTAAGCCTACACTAGTGCAAAATCAGGAAAAGAATTAGACAATTAAAGTCAGGCGCTCAGATGCCTGACTTTATATGTTGAGGCGGTGGCAAACTTGTAATTAAGAGGCAAAACTCGCGAGTTTTAAAGTCAGGCGAATACACGCCTGACTTCTAAAGTGAAAAATAGGAAAAAAAATTATACTTTCAAAGTCATGCCATTAGACGCGTGACAACATAAGTAGACATGGTGGCAAACTTGTAATTAAGAGGTAAAGTTTTAAAGTCAAGCGAATACACGCCTGACTTCTAAAGTACTAAAATAGAAAAAAATAATATCACGCCTTCTCACTCTCAGAAACGAAACTCTCCATTCTCACACTCACTCCTCTCGCGTTCTCACGCCTTCTCACTCTCAGAAACGAAACGCAGTATGCGAACACTACAAGAAAATCGCGTATTACCGGCGGATTTTTTCGCCGGTATATTTCCGGCGGAAATTTGGCATTTCCGGCGGAAAAATTTGAATTTCCGGCGGATTTTTTTAAAATTAAAAAAAAATTAATTTTTTTTAAAAATAAATCCGCCGGAAATTCAAAAAAATCCGCCCGAAATGTTCCGGTGACATTTCCGGCGGATTTTTTTGCATTTCCGGCGGATTTATTTTAAATAAAAAAAATTATGATTATTTTTTTTATAAAAACCGCCGGAAATTCTCAAAAAACCGCCGGAAATGTCGCCAGAACATTTCCGGCGGATTTTTTGAATTTCCGGCGGATTTTTATTAAAAAAAAAAAATCCGGCGGAAAAATCCGCCGGAAAGTACCGGCGGAAATTCCGCCGGAAACCGTTACCTACGAGCGTTTAACCGGCGGATTTTTTTAAAATTAAAAAAAATTAATTTTTTTTTAAAAATAAATCCGCCGGAAATTCAAAAAAATCCGCCCGAAATGTTCCGGTGACATTTCCGGCGGATTTTTTTGCATTTCCGGCGGATTTATTTTAAATAAAAAAAATTATGATTATTTTTTTATAAAAACCGCCGGAAATTCTCAAAAAACCGCCGGAAATGTCGCCAGAACATTTCCGGCGGATTTTTTGAATTTCCGGCGGATTTTTATTAAAAAAAAAAAATCCGGCGGAAAAATCCGCCGGAAAGTACCGGCGGAAATTCTGCCGGAAACCGTTACCTACGAGCGTTAACCGGCGGATTTTCGGCGGAAAAAATCCGCCGGAAACGTCACTTTTCCGGCGGATTTGGTGCATTTCCGGCGAATTATTTCCGCCGAAAAAACGCGTTTTTCTTGTAGTGGAACCACCATTCTCACTCTCAAAGCACTCTCCATTCTCACTCTCATAACAGTCTCCTCTCGCGTACGCCACTCCTCTCCTCTCCTCTCAACACGCATCGGATCTAGCAGGATTCCTTTAGATCTGATGATTTTTGTTGTTTTTCTGTTCAGGTTATTAACGATCGGTTACGAATTCACAGTTGCAGAGATCAGTTACGCATCGGAATGACGAAGTTCCTTCGCCGTTATAGGCATAAGTCACACTTGACCCGGAGTATAAATTACTTGAACTAGGGTTTGGTTCAGAAATCTCAAGAAACTGTTTCTTGCGTTCTTGCTGCTCTGGTTCTCTGGTTCCTCTTCTTCTCTCTCCGGTCCTCTAGGGTTTGAGTGCTCTTGCTGCTCCGGCGGCGATGATGTGCTCAAACGCTCGTCCCTCTCCACCGATGATGATCTTTGATGACGATGATGCGAAGGAACCTTCGGTTTGAGCCCTGAGTCATCTTGCTGATCTGAGGTTAAGGCTGTTTGGTGCTTCGATGATGAAGCTTTTGTGCCTTCTTCCTTCACTGTCACAGGTATAACCCTAAACTGATCTTCTGTATCTTGCTGTTTTCCTCTTTCTGAGTTCTTGTTAGGTTTTGCAGCAACAAACCCTAATACTGCGTTCTTGACACTTTTCAGGTACAGATCTTAAAGGATCTGCTTCTGAGAAGTCCAAATAGGTAAAGTCACGCTTGATCTTTACCTTTTATGATTGTTGATATTCTGATTTGTTTTAGTATACCTGTTAATACCTTTTCTGTTGTTTATGTTTGATGTGATTCTGAGTTGCACGAGATGTTCTTCACGCCTTGAAGAACTGTGGCTGTCAGAATGTTTCTCCCTTGGGAAACAGGTATAGACCCTTCCTTTCTCTCTGATTTCCTTGATTCTTCAATTGTTCAATCACTGAAAACAATGGTCTGCTAACTTGATATGTTTGATTCTCTTTTCTGTATGAGGTTTGGCCTTCAACCACTTGTTGAAGGGGCTGTCACACTGAAATTCTCAGAACCAGAACTGAAACCGAAAGTTATGCAGAAGAAAGGGAAAATGCAGAGAGAACTTTTGGTATAACAAACTGTAATCTAAAAATACTTTTTTATTGAATTCTGAATATTGTCTGTACATTTACATTCTGATGCATCCTATATATATATATACACCGAGAAGTGGAGTTTGTTTATAGTTTTAACAAACTTCTAAAGTTAGTTATAGTTGTTAGATAGGTAGTAACAACTTAACTAATTACAACTTGTACCAACAGCTTAATTTTTGAACAAATATAGCCGTTTGGCTAACAAACTAAGGTTTTTGAAAATTAAAATCAACAGTTTTATCATTATCTTGAGATGTTAAACAAATGAGTAGACATGTCTCTAATACAATATTGAGTTGATTGACTGATTTCAGAAAATGTGTGAAAATAAAGCAAGTTTGAGAATCACGTGGGAAGGTTGCAGTGTCTTGCTCGACATCAATGACAGAGACCGTCTCGTCTTCGCTCGTCTCTCCCCTGCAGCGTTAGCTTCTCCTTCTCCTTCTTATTCCATTTATTTGTTTATTTATTTAATATTGGTCAAGAATGAATTGACCTAACTAGTTTTAATTTGCAGGAAGTTAAAGATTGGGAATAAGAATTGCTCCCTGCAGCCGTTGATGGTTGTCCCTTCGGCACTGTTTTTCAACTCGGCACTTCTACCGACAGACCTGTTCTTTCTCCCATCCAAGGTATGCCCCTCTTAAAACAATTGTGTTTGTTGCATTGCCAAATAACTTGTCACATTTTAGAAATATCAGATTATTCAAAAAAATCCCAATAAAGGGACTTTTTGTTGTTCAGTTTCAGTCTATGTGATTCCAATTTTTCTTTGTTTGGTCATTGACTGGATAAGAATATGTGAAATTGACATGGTCCTATTCTGATAACAATTGTAACAATACATCTATCTAAGGTTGCGAAATGCTAATGAAAATAGTAATTGCTGTTGTGTGTATATATCCAATATTTCTGAAAACAATTGTAATGATATGTCTATCTAAGGTTGAGAAATGCTATTGAAAATAGTAATTGCTGTATGTTACTTTCTTTCTTACTGATTCTACATGCTCAAATTGCTTCGTTCAATTCATTATGTACTTTTAAAGCTGTTTTAACTTTTAAGGAGCTGGTTCTAAACATTGCATGATTAAGTGTATGGTAGATAGGTCCAACCACTTGACTCATAATACATCCTAATTTTGCTGTTATTATGGTTTGAAAGATTGTACATATTTGAAGTATCTATCAATCTAACCAACTTCAGTCATTGAGTATTTATCTGAAAACTCAAATATTCCATCTTTGGCTTGTTGTATAATACAGTGGCATGCCAGAGTGTAAGCTTGGCTTAAATGATAGAGTATTATTAGAGGCACAAGGTAGAGCGACCAAGGGAAAAGCGATTGACTTGGAGGACATCAAATTTCATCAGTATGTATGCTTGATTCTCTTATATTAACTGAATAAACATTTCAGGTGTAAATTTTAATATACTTTATACAAGCATGTTATTCTCCATTCTAGTTCTCAAATTATGTGTTGATGCTTGATGAAGGTGTGTGCGATTGGCCCGATTTGAGAATGATCGGACGATTTCCTTTATCCCACCTGACGGATCATTTGATTTGATGACATATAGGCTCAGCACACGGGTTGATCTCATTCTTTAGATATGAAATAAGTTTCTGTTAAGTGGCAATGACATACAAATGTTCACAGTTCACACACAAATATTTTCAAAGTCTCTGTTGATCATATCTTTATTTCCAGGTTAAGCCCTTATTTTGGGTGGAAGCACAAGTTGAAAAGCATTCAAAGAGTCGGATTGAGATTATGGTAAAAGCTAGAAGTCAATTTAAGGAATGTAGGTACTGATATTGCATTTCTCTCTTAAACCTGTTCCTTTTTCCTCCATACCTCACTTTGATTATGAATTAATATGACTTTGGTTCTCTGGTTTAACACTATCAGGAGTACATGTTAAGGGCAGAGTTTCGTCTTCCCAACATAGTAGATGAGGAAGCAGCTCCCGAAAGAAAAGCTCCTATACGTGCAAAATTTGAGATACCATATTTTAACGTGTCTAGGATACAGGTATTGCTAACTATACCATTGTTTCCCCTTATATTCCAAATATTTTTTATTCCTATTTCCAGTATTTTACATCTTTCACGCCTTCCCACTTTCTTTATTTGTCTGCTGGTGTCTCACCTGTCATTTGCAATATTTCCATTGGGCTAAAGTAATGATTCTAGTGAACTAGGTGGAAGAACTTGACATCATAATTGGATTGGAAACTAATATACACGATTTTATACCTTTCCACGATTAATGGTTGTGTAGTAGTAAAAATATGAGTTGTATAAGACTATGTCATCAAAATGAAACATCAGCATCCACATCATATAATGTTGAAATCATTGTTGACCACTTATTGTGACATCGTTGTTCAGTTAAATGAGTCATTGATTGATTTAATCAAGATGCTCCTCTATCGTTGTTCTGTGCAAAGTTCATCATGCTAATCTGGTAATTTCTTTTTCGATCAAACTCTATGACATTATTTGATTTTGGATCAATTATTACTTGGCAGATATCGAAAATCTGAGTTGTATTTTTTATTGAATTTGTCAAGGTAGAATTGATTGGCTATGCAGCTAGTCATGATGAGCTTTTCCTATTACTAGCGACCAGTCTTACTTGGCAGTTAGTTACCATCATGTAAAGAACAAAGTCACCAGGAAGATGTACAATCTCTATTACTAGCGACCAGTCTTAGTTTGCTATAATTTACATAAACTATGAGCACATGCAGAGTGATAAAAAAACTGATGATAACATGACCATTAGCTTGATGAAAATTTCAGGTTATTAAGCGCATTACTGATGGAGGAGCAGATTTCTGTTTTGAATGTGTGGGTGATACTGATATGATAACCTTTTAGCACAATTAATCTTCAGCTATGTTGTCATTTTGGAAACAGTTTTTAAAAATCCAACATATAGCATTAAACACTTTATATCACTTAGCACTGACATTTATTCTAGACTTAAATTCCTAGTTGTTTGTCTCTCTATTTTGTTTACCAAAACTGTTTTTCTTTATAAGGATCATGAAAATTGCTTTTATGATTGTCACAGTTTTTCCTTCTAACAAAGCTAAGAAAGTTTATGAAATAGAATATGCATAGGCAGTAGATTAAGGACAACTTAAGAGAGATTTGATTACAAAATGCTGCATGTCTATTATGCTTTTGTGACCTTGTGCACTATATTATTAACAAACGTCCTTGACTTGGGATGTACAAGTGTGTTCAAAGAATCAAAAGATACCAATATCAATATCGAAATCTTAAATTTTCTCTAGAAATATCAATATCAATGCTTTATATTCAGTTTGTGTCCTCTGAAAATAATTATATCAAATTGTTGCAGGAATTCAGTAGAATGTTCCTATGGTGGCAGCTGGGGCATTTTGCTATCATGAAATAGTAGATCAATTTGGTATGGCCAATTTATTTTGTAGCTGGTAGTGCCATGGAAATGTTTGTTGTCCATATGCTTTGAATTTGATATGTTAGGATGTTGTTTTCAATCCATATGCTTTGGGTTGTGGTCATATTTTCTGTAAGTCATGTGCTTGCTCTGCTGCATCTTCTAGTGTTCTGTTGCAGTTTCATTCTTCAATATGTTGCAAATACCTTATAGCTATTAAACATATGATGTGCATGCATTTTCTAGTGTTCTGTTGCAGTTTCATTCTTCAATATGTTGTTTTTGAATATGTCTGTGGCAGCTTTCTGTCTATGTCTTGGTCTAGATTTGTTGGTCTCATCTGTGGTTAATGCCTAAAACTTGAATCTGAATCCATGGCCCAATGGATAAGGCGCTGGTCTACGGAACCAGAGATTCTGGGTTCGATCCCCAGTGGAATCGTTTTTAATGAAATTCAGGATACATTAAGGCTACCAAATAATTTTTTTTTTTAAAAATGAACTTACGAAGTCAGGCGAAACAAATGCTTGACTTGAAAACATACTTACGAAGTCAGGCGAAAAAAATGCTTGACTTTAAAACATACTTACGAAGTCAGGCGAAACAAATGCTTGACTTTAAAACATACTTACGAAGTCAGGCGAAACAAATGCTTGACTTTGAAACAGACTTACGAAGTCAGGCGAAAACAAATGCTTGACTTTAAAACATACTTACGGAGTCAGGCTATCACTTGACTTTAAAACTCCTGACATACAAAGTCGACTTAATAAAAGTCAAGCGGGCGCCTGACTTTAAATCCCCTTTTCGCCTGACTTTAAATCCCTTTTTTGCACTAGTGCTATTTATAGAGATTGTAAAAATATGACCGTTGAGACAATTTCTAACAAGTGAAAAATCGATTGTTTGTTTAAAACCACTTAGTATGACAATCGATTCTGTGCTTTAAAAAAAACAACTTCATTAGAGAATGATCGATTGATTGCTTCTAAAACTAAGTTGGAAAATCGATTGTGAGCTTTTAATAAAATAAGACAAGAATTGCTTTTGTGCTTTAAGAAATAAGAAGGGAATCAGTTTTGTTCTTTCAAGAGCATATATATAATTGATTGCTTGCTTCCAAAAGCAAGTCAACAATTGATTGCTTGCTTTTAAAACCAAGAGTTCATAGTCGATTCCTTGCTTTAAAATAGAAGCCATAGATCGATTTTGCACTCTATAACACATATCCAAAATCCATTCTTTGCTTTAAAAACACAAAGTCATAAATCGATTGTTTTCTTTCCAAAACAAGTTCTTTTAAAACCAATCAAGTCATAAATCGATTGTTGGCTTTTAACCAAGAAGACGTGAATCGATTTCTTTCTTTTAAAAACAACAAGTCATGATTCAAAAACTTTCTTTAAAACAACTAGTCATTATATGTGCCTAACCTATTTAACATGCTTTTATATTAAAAATTTTACAAAGCCTAGCTCAATTCTATTTTAACAAAATAGTTCTATTTTAAAAGATCATCTCTCAACTTCAGAAGTCATAGGGCTGAAGTGACGGGATCTTACACACGTCCTTTGGAAAGCAAAATAACACATAAGTCATGAACGCTTGAGTAGCTTCTCCTCCGAGCTGCTACACTTTAAGATATCGTGTCAAGTGCTTTGGATCATGCCCTGTGCTTTGGTTCATGCCCTGTGCTTTGGTTCAACTATAACCATTAGTAAATAGATTGTAATTTATTATCATACAAAACAAAGTTAATGAAATGTTGCCTTATTTCTATATGCTTAGTTCTAGAGTGTTGGATGGGGTTCTTAGCAATGTTAATGGCACTAGTGTTATCACATAGGACTGGCACATTGTCATATAACAAACCAAAACCCTACAAAGTCTGTTTTATCCACAGAACTTGTGCAACACAATTTCCAACCGCCACATATTCGGCTTCAGCGGTGGACAGAGCAACATTGTTCTATTTTTTACTAGACCAGGAGGTCAAACAAGGCTCTGAGAACTGACAGGTTCCACTAGTACTCTTCCTATCAAATGTACATCCAGCAAAATTAGCATCACAGAAATCGACTAAAGCAAACTGACTCGATTTCAGGTACCACAGTCCAAAATCTGTGGTTCCCTTAACATATCTAAGAATCTGTTTTACAGCTTTTAAATGTGATTCTTTGGGACATGCTTGAAATCGAGCACACAAGCACACAACAAACATAATATCAGGTCGAGAAGCAGTTAAATATAGGAGACTACCGATCATACCTCGGTACATTGTTTCGTTGACTGGTTTACTTTGCCCGTCCTTATCCAACTTTGTTGCAGTCGCCATAGGAGTACCAATTTCCTTTGCATCACTCATGTCAAACTTCTTTAGTAGCTCCTTTGAGAACTTTTTTTGACAGATGAAGATTCCTTCCTTCATTTGCTTCACTTGAAGTCCCAAAAAGAAGTTCAGCTCCCCCATCAAGCTCATCTCAAACTCGCCAGTCATCATTTCAGAAAACTCCTTGCACAGATCATCAATAGTAGACCCAAAAATAATATCATCGACAAAAACTTGAACTACTATAATATATTTTCCTTTGGTTTTAAGGAATAAGGTAGAATAAATCTTACCCTTTTTGAAACCATTTGCAATTAAATGTTTGCCCAGTCTCTCATACCAAGCTCTAGGAGCTTGTTTTAATCCATAAAGTGCTTTGTCAAATTTGGAAACATGGTTTGGTTTTTTAAAATCTTCAAAAGCAGGGGTTTGTTTTACATATACTTCCTCTTCTAAAAATCCATTTAGGAAGGCACTCTTGACATCCATTTGGTGTAGTTTGAAGTCCATGTAACTAGCAAAGGCTAGTATTATACGAATGGACTCCAACCTAGCCACAGGAGCAAAAGTTTCTTCAAAATCCACCCCTTCGATTTGGTTAAAACCTTGAACAACTAAACGGATTTTATTTAATAAAATAACACCAGATTCATCAAGTTTGTTGCGAAAAACACATTTAGTACCAATGATGGTTCTATCAACAGGTTTTTCAACTAAATGCCTAACTTTGTTCCGTTCAAATTGTTCAAGTTCCTTTTGCATTGACACAACCCATTCTGGATCACATAAAGCTTCCTTAATATTGTTAGGAACTATCTGAGAGACAAAAGCACTATGAAAGCATAAATGATTAAGAGAAGAACGAGTGGTTACCGCCTTTGATGGACTACCAATAATTTGCTCCATGGGATGATCTCGAACTAATTTCCAAGTCTTGGGAAAATCATCATGTGTTCTTCCATGGAGATGGTCATCAATGTCTTGGGGCTCTCGTTCCACTTCAGCTTCTTCTTGAGGTTCCACTTTCACCTCGGCTTCTTCCCGACTTTCACTGGTTGATTCAGGCAATCTGTCTTTGATCACTTCAACCACTTCATCCTCATCATCAACCAAACTGTCCTTTGTGTTGAGAATGTAGCACTTGCTTCCAAAAACCTTGAAGTATGAAATATTTGGAGCTCTACCATTCCACAACTCGTATGGTGTCTTGTTAAGAGATGGCCTCAGGTACACTCGGTTTAACACATGACATGTTGTATCTACTGCATGTCCCCAAAAATACTTTGGAAGGTTGTGCTCGTTCAGCATTGTTCTGCTCATCGGTTGTATGATTCTATTCTTCCTTTCCACCACACCGTTTTGTTGAGGAGTCCTTGGAGCTGAAAAGTTGTGATGAACACCATACTTTTCACACCTAGTCCTGAATGATGAATTTTCGTACTCTCCTCCATGATCACTTCTAATTTCCTTGATGGCTAAACTTTTCTCATTCTGTAATTTTCTGCACAGCTTAGCGAACTCATTAAAGCAACACTTTTATTTGCAAGTAGAATGACCCAAGTATACCTAGAATAATCATCTAAAATCACGAAGACATACTTGGACCCTCCTAGACTTACAACATCAATCTCACCAAATAAATCGAGATGGAGCAATTCAAGCACATTGTTAGTGGAAATAGCAGGTTTTGGATTGAAGGAAGATCTATGCAACTTACCCAGCTGACATGCATCGTATAATTGACCTTTTTCATACTTTAGCTTGGGTAGACCTCTAACATGCTCATTCTTACACAACTTAGATAAAAGTTCTATACTAGCATGTCCTAAGCGTCTATGCCACAGATTCACATCATCAAGCAAGGAAGGCATGCATACAATATCATTACTCACATTGTCAAAATCAACATAATACACATTATTTTCTCGAAAGCCAGTAATATAAAGTTTATAAGTCCTATGAGTAATAACACATTTATCAACAGAAAAATACACATCAAAATCACTGTCACATAATTGACTGACACTTAGCAAGTTAAATTTCACACCATCAACTAGTAAAGCATTTTTAATCTTGATTATGTTTTCCCTACCCACACAACCTTTACCTATTACTTGAGCAGATTCATTGTTGGCAAACTTCACAGATCCACTGGCTTTGTTGCCCAACTTCAAGAATAGTGAGGCATCACCAGTCATATGCCTCGAGCACCCACTGTCAACCATCCACACATTTTTCTTCTTGGATGATTGACCAACCTGCAAAAGGAACATTAACAACTAGTACGAGGTAGCCAAATTTTATTGGGTCCTTGGGGGTTAGTCCTCAAGGCGTTTGTTTTCACACTCCACCTTGGTTTCTTACAAGCAGGTATAAGGGTACCAAGCTCACACAATCTACGAATGGGGAATCTATGAGAGCCATGATTCCCTTTCTGACAATAAGTGCAAGAGAAAATAGTAGGTGTCTCACTTGAAGTAGCAGCTACAAAAATCACGTTCTTTTTCAAATCAGAGGAGGTGGAATTACCTTCATACCCAATACCTCTCCTATCAACATATTCCTGTTGGGAGTGAAGTAACTTGGTCAAGGTTTTTTCACCAACCTGAAACCTTTTTAAGGATTCTTTCAAATTTTCATTTTCAACCTTGACTTTTTCAAAATTTTGTTTAAGCTCAAGGTTGAAAGATTTAGTTTTATGTAGCTCATTCTTCAACTTAGCTACCTCCTTCTCAAGAGTCTCAATTTGAGTGAGCATGCTTTTGTTGCTCTTTGTCAAATCCTTAGATTTAATCAAAAAAGTTTCATGTTCATTATAAAGAGCTTCAAAAACCTCACTCAAGTCTTGACTACTACACACATCATCAAATAAGTCATCATGCTCAAGTGAATCCGAAAGACTATGGTTAGCAAGGATTACCTTAGGGGTGTCATTTGCCATAAGGCAAACAACATTGGCAGTCTTCTTTTCTTCATCTGTTTCACTCTCAGTGTCAATATTGACACCATGTAGCCTCAGGGGTGTCATTTGCCATAAGACAAACAACATTTTCCACCTCCTCTACTTCATCTATTTCACCATCAGTATCAGTATTGTCCAGTGTAGCCTTCATGGCTTTCTTCTGTGGGTACTTGGATTTTAGCTTTGGACAAGTCACTTTGAGATGACCCGGTTTGTTGCATTCAAAACATTTTGGTTGATCATCTCTTCTTTCATAACTATCTCCTTTGTTGTACCCGGATTTCTTTGAATAGTCACCCTTCCCAAGCTTATTGAATCTCATGAATTTTTTGAATTTCTTGGCAAACATAGCCATGTCTTCATCATCGGATTCTTCACCAGACTCAACCTCTTTCCTTGCCATCTTAGGAGTCTTGGCAGCAGCAAGAGCAAGAGACTTCCTTTCTTTGACCGCTTCTTTTTCTTCAGTCTTCTTAGCGGCCAACACCACCTCAAATGCAAGAAGTGACCCAATCAAGTCTTCTTGAGGTAAAGTACCAATATCTTTGGCTTCAGTGATAGCACAAGTCTTGGGAAAGAACTCACTAGTCAAGGATGCAAGAATCTTCCCATTCAAATCCTTCGTTGAATACTTCTTCCCAAGTGCTCTCAAGTTATTCACTATCAGGTTCAATCTTTGGTGCATAGCTGCAACAAATTCACCTTCCTTCATCTTGAAAGCTTCATACTCAGAAGTGAGAACTCTAATCTTTGTGTCCTTCACTTGACTCGTACCAACATGTGTCGCTTCCAGACAGTCCCAAATTTCCTTGGCTGTCTGACATCCTTTCACCCTTCCATATTCTTCTTCACATAGAGATAGGTGAATAATACTCATTACTTTGGCATTGAGAGATATTTTTTCTAAATCAGGCTTTCTCAGCTCACTCAAGTCAATGGCATAAATATCTTCAATAGGCACTTCCTCAGCTGCACCAGTAGCTTGAGATTTGGTAGTATCTCCCTCAGCAGCAACCCCAGGTTTAGTAATCTTGATTCTCATAGGAGTGAGTGGTCCATCAACAATGATCCTCCATAAAGTGAAATCTATAGCCGTCACATGACATTTCATTCGACTACTCCAATAGTCATAGTTAGTCCCATCGAACAGGGGTGGCCTATTGAAGGACATCCCTCTTTCATAAATGAACCCATAACCAAAAAAAATTGCGAGATGTTAAGCTCTATATGCAATTTCTAGTTTTGATACCAATTGTTGGAAAATATGATAACCTTAGAGGGGGGGTGAATAAGGTTATATGCTAAAAATGAAATCTTTTAAAAAACATAAATATAATCGATTTCTTTCTTCCAAAAGCAAGTCAACAATTGATTGCTTGCTTCAAAAAGGAAGTCAACAATCGATTGCTTGCTTCCAAAGAGAAGTGTACAATCGATTCTTTTCTTCCAAAATCAAGTGCACAATCGATTGTGTGCTTTATAAATAATAGGCTAGAAATTGATTTTCCCCAATTGAAGATGCTGGTTTAAATCGAATGCGGAAAAAAGGATTTAAACTATATGCAACAACTATGCAAGCTATAACAATAGGCAGAAGCAATTACAATGATAATGATATCTAAGCACAATAATATCAAATAACAAGTAACATTTATAAGGGAAATGCAATGTAAAGATAAGGGAAAGAAGTACACCGTGATTTTTGCGAGGTGCGAGATAAAAAGCCCTACGTCCTTGGCCTCCGGCTTTGCAACCTACGGACTTGATAATAACCACTATAAGAGAAGAACTTCTTCAAAGTCTTACAAGCAAGCAAATCCCCTATAGCTATCACACCAATCTCAAATTTCCCAAATTGAGAACCCAAGCTCCCCGCTAAGGATTTCACTACAATTCAATCTCCCTGATTGAATTACCCAAGACAACTCCCAGGATTTATCAACAACCAAATATAGATGTTTACAATTGAGAACTAGGATCCAATCACTCAAGCATATGACAATGATGTAGTTGAGAGAGATGAGAGATTTGGATCAGCGTGATTCCCAACCTAACCAGTGATGAAGAACGTGAAGAGTGTGACGGTGAAAAGTTTGCGTTCTGCTCTTTTTAGGTTTTGTGGGTTGTTCTCTGTGATTGTTTTTGAACGTGAGAAGCCCTAAGCCTATTTATAGAGATTGTAAAAGTATGACCGTTGAGACAATTTCTAACAAGTGAAAAATCGATTGTTTGCTTAAAACCACTTAGTATGACAATCGAGTCTTTGCTTTAAAAATAGAACAACTTCATAAGAGAATGATCGATTGATTGCTTCTAAAACTAAGTTGGAAAATCGTTTGTGAGCTTTTAATAAAATAAGACAAGAATTGATTTTGTGCTTTAAGAAATAAGAAGGGAATCGATTTTGTTCTTTCAAGAGCATATATATAATCGATTCCTTGCTTCCAAAAGCAAGTCAACAATTGATTGCTTGCTTTTAAAACCAAGAGTTCATAATCGATTCCTTGCTTTAAAATAGAAGCCATAGATAGATTTTGCACTCTATAACACATATCCAAATTCGATTCTTTGCTTTAAAAACACAAAGTCATCAATCGATTGTTTTTTTCCAAAACAAGTTCTTTTAAAACCAATCAAGACATAAATCGATTGTTGGCTTTTAACCAAGAAGACATGAATCGATTTCTTTCTTTTAAAAACAACAAGTCATGATTCAAAAACTTTCTTTAAAACAACTAGTCATTATATGTGCCTAACCTATTTAACATGCTTTTATATTAAAGATTTTACCAAGCCTAGCTCAATTATATTTTAACAAAATAGTTCTATTTTAAAAGATCATCTCTCATCTACAAAAGTCATAGGGCTGAAGTGACGGGATCTTACACGCGTCCTATGGAAAGCAAAATAACACATAAGTCTTGAACGCTTGAGTAGCTTCTCCTCCGAGCTGCTACACTTTAAGATATCGTGTCAAGCGCTTTGGTTCATGCCCTGTGCTGTGGTTCAACTATAACCATTAGTAAACAGATTGTAATTTGTTATCATACAAAACAAAGAGTGTTTGACCTTGGTTCAACAGTACATGAGGAAAGCAGCGTGCTCCTCTTCGGTGATATCAGCATCAGACTTGGAGTTTGCAATCAATAACTTTGAATAGACCCCTCCAGCATGGACGTGGCCTAAGTTCACCTTCCTGGGCAGTCTTGCAGGATGGACGCTTTGGCCAAATGCGGGCAGGCCAGTGATGGCGGCCACGTCCAGAATGGTGGGGGTGACCATGCCCCAGGGGAATATAAAGGCATTGAAGGTAGAAGACCAAAAGCCCAAGAGAGGAAAAAGAACGTCAAAATTATGAGGAACAGCGAAGGTAGAAAGAGCAATCATGTCACGCATACCCCAGGCTTTCCAAGCATCCTTCTTGAGAGGATGAATCCTGTCGAACCAGGCGTGATAGTCTTCTGTGGGTTTGGCCCAACCCCTAGTTTCTAACACCTTGGCGTCAACGGTGAACCAATCTTGGGTGATTGGTATGCCAGGACAAGCCGAAGCGTTTAAGGTTTGTTTGAAGGCGTCGAAGCCTTCGCGAACAGCAGAAGTGGTCGGTCGCATTGTAACGCCGCCTGGAACAGTAACGAGGATATCTTGTGGGGAAACCTCAGAAGAAGCGTTCGCCGAACATGGACCATAGGAGGAAGAACTCGGTCGACTGTCGTCTCCGCCATAACTATGGTCACGGTTTTGAGAGTCTGAGTTTGAAGACATGGTAACAACAATGGAGAGAAAAGGTTTTGGTTCGGGGAAGAAGAAGCTAAGGGAGGAGAGTGAAACGTTTCAAGAAAAGTGAACATTCTTGCGTGACTATTGCTATTTATGGTTTTCGTAAACCTTGGTAACCGTTGCGCCGCCCTATTATCCGGCGCAAAGAAAAACGCCAAGTGTCATGAAGCGGGAGGCTAGTCATTTCAAACGGTCACATCAAGTCATATCAAGGGCTTTTTGCGCTATCACTCACGTCCTCGCGGCCATACGACAGCACAAAAAGGGGGGCAATTGTTAACACCCAAAAATAACTATGTCGTAGACCGAAGGCTGAATGAGAGAAGGGATTAGAATTGGAGTGTTGAGGTAAGACACCAGACAAAGTTTTAAGGGGTAATTGCCAAAGAGAAGAATCAAGAGAAGCCCTCGGGGCATATTACAAGACAACTCCCCGAGGAAGGGGCCAGCCCGAGGAGCCACGAGCAAGACCGAGGAAGAGCAAAGCCTCAGTCTATAGAGTGCCACGGCCAAGGTGGGCTCGGGTGCCTAAGTTAATGTCCGAGGACGAAGACTAGCTGATTGAGCCAAGTGGCTGAGGCAAGGCAGGTTTGCTTGGAAGGCAAGTAAGAGAGAAGCACGAAGACAGAATGTGGGAGTAGTTGAAGATCAAGCGAAGGAGCGAAGCCTTGAAGAGCGAAGTGAGGGAGTTCACCCCACTAACCGTGCTAGTGAAATCGTGGGTGGTTACTCCGCCTCCTTAGGGATTAGGAACAATGATAGTCGTTGATCTAGATTGATCCAACGGTTGGAAAATGTTGGCTATGATAGTGGCCGACGAGGGCCTATGTATATAAATAGGAGAGCAATTGTACAGAATAGACACACATCAATCACTCCAAAACTCTACGTTTATTTTATTTATCTGCTTTTATCGCATTTTTATCTTTACTTTTATGCATTAGCCAGTATATAAGCCAACCCTTGTGTCCCTTTCACTCAACCTGACCCTTTCTAGAGGAGTCAGGATACCCACAGTCAAGGAGCGGAGTTCCCTCCTTGGCGCAAAAGCTTAAAGAATAGAGGAATCAAAACTTTATCAAACCTCTGGCCGACCCCACGGCTAGGACCTAAGAGTTTGACGAAGCAACAGTTATTGTAAAAGACTTTCTTTAAACTTCAAATTCTGCCAAAAAAAGTGCCAAAGCTTGTTTTCTTGACTCAACCGCCGACAAGTCTAACCCCTTTGTCACCGCCACATCCAACTCATTAAGTTCTTCCACAATATTTTCAATTTTAAGATCTAACCACCCAAAGACTTCCTTGTTCTAAACCTTCAACTTGCCTTTCAACAACTTCAGCTTATCCTTGATGATATATGCCTTCTTACCCTGTGCATGCAAATTATTCCAGACTTCCATAACAAAAGATTTAAACTCTCCATGTTGTAACCAACCATTTTTGAGCCGGAAGGGTTTTGGCTCCCAATCCCGGTCAGAGCATAACAACCAAACTGGGCAGTGAACAGAAACATCCCTCTTGCCAACTCTCTGACCCTTGACATGCCAAGCATCAATGAGACCCTCAGTGATCAGAAATCTGTCCAACCTACTAGCAGATCTACCATCAAAGTAAAACCATGTAAACTTCTTATCTAGCAACGGAGGATCACTTAACTCCATGTCATTGAGGAAAGCATTAAAATCAGACATATCTTTTAGTTATAGCGTTAAAGTCCCCAATCAAACACCACTCCCCTTTCTCACTATTTCTTTTGAGATTGCAAAGTTCATCCCACAACTGTTTCCTATCGCTCGTACGACAAGGTGCATACACACATACACAAAACAATAACAAAAATCTCCATTCAACATAAATAGCTGCAAAACGATCACCATAAATTATTTGTTTGACAGCCCACAAATATTTCTTCCACATCATTAATAAGCCTCCAGACTGTCCCAATGATGGGATAGCTACCCAATCTATCATGATATTACCCCAAAAATTTTCAACCATATAGTCATGCAACACCTCCTTTTTAGTTTCTTGAATGCAAACTAAATCAAAATTACCTGAACGAATAATCTGAGACAATCTTCTTCTTTTGGACCTGTCTCCCAACCTTCTAATATTTAATGACATGATATTCATTTCACCACAGCTTTGTCTTTCCTTCTCAAGCAAGCTTCATTATCTCTTTGTTCAGCTTCAAGGATATGGTTCACATAATCATCGTCTCCCAAAGAATCGGTCACACCCAATGATTTCGCTTGATCCTATACCTCCGTCGCCACTGCCTTCTTTTGTAGAGCCCAAAAACGATTGTTGCCTTGTATAAAACCACATGCACTTGTAGAATCACAACATAACACAGTACCACCGGAAAACATTGAAAAAGAACGAAACCGACTTTTCCTCTGCTCACCACCCATCGAACCTTGATTACACTCTAGCCACGAAGAGATCGATGCTAACTCATGTCGTACCAAGTTTCTCTTGTTCACACGGATAGGTCTGCTTAAGAAATCTTTACTAGATAATTTCTTCTTATGAACTTGCATTTGCGGTTGATGAAGGTTCTTGTTCGGTGATTGGGTCTGGTTCAAATTTGGGATTGAAGGGAGTTCGCAATCAGCAAAGCCCACTTGAATCGAGAGTGAATCAATTGGGGTGTCATGGACTTGCTCGCCACTCATAGAATTAACAGCTATAGCAATCGTGTAACACCCCTTTTCTACCCATTAAATTTAATTGGAAAAATATCAGAGTTTTCAAAATTTTGTTTCGCACGAGGAATGTTACACATACTTCAATAAACTAATGCTTCTTAAGAAGACATCTCAAACACAACAATCCTGCATCACGTAGCACGTCACTAAGAGGAGAACCTCAAAAACACAGTTATCATCGCAAATAAACTTAACGTCAATAAAAGCCAACCACGCAGCGGAATAACAAAATAAAACAGAAGCGTCAACAAAACATAACAGCTGAAATCATTCATAAACATCAAGTTCGTCCCCCCCCCCCCTGAGTGCTACGTATCAGAGCGTGACGACTTGACTCGAATTAGTGAAGGTACCTAGTCCTTCACTCGCAATCACCTGCACGTTACCGCATAGGGGTAACATTCAAACAGAAGGGTGAGTCCAATTCAATCCATATAATAAATCATATGATAAATAATAAGTAAAGTCACAGCTCTAAAATAATTACATCACAATCATCCATTACATCACTACATAAACTCATCACTATGTCATGTAGGCATATGAAATGCAACCCACTCGCGGGCATATGCATGAGGTACCTTTTCACAAACGTCGCTTAGCCATTATGGCCTCATCGTCACTTAGCCTTTTGGGCCTCAAAACGTCACTGGGTTTATGCATATGGGATGCATGAGACACTATAACATGCATCACGCACAAATCACACAATCACGGTCAACTATGTGACCCGTCACTTACCAATTTGCCAAATAAGAGGCACAGCACCTGTCAATTCACAATTTACACACAACAACATCACTTAGCCTTTTAGGCCTTAACATCCCTTAGCCTTTTGGGCCTCAAAACGTCACTGGGTTTTCATCGTCACTTATTCATAAACATCATCAACTCAAACAACAGCCACTGAGGGCAAAAACGTCATTTACTAGCCACCAAGGGCATCATCGTCATTTACACGTCAGTATAAATAATAATAGCCACTAAGGGCAAAACAGTCATTTAACTAGCCACTAAGGGCATCATCGTCATTTACACATCATTATAAATAATATTAGCCACTAAGGGCAAAACAGTCATTTAACTAGCCACTAAGGGCATCATCGTCATAAATCACCCATTTTGACACTAAAACGTTAAAACTGTTAGTTATACTCAAAGGGGATTTTTAAAGACACCAAAACATCTTTTCAATGTCACAACAGCGACCACCGGGAACAGCCACTTGGGCGCCTAGCAACCTTCAGAAATTATAAGTTTTCATTTTTAAAAATGGGACACACAGGTAGACAACTGAAAGAGCTTCCCAACACTTTTTGAAACGTTTAAAACGGATGTCCGAGTCAAAAGATATAGCGAAAACAGTTTTCGAAAACATTTTGGGAACATCCTGAAAAACTGGCGCCCTGGGCGCGCAGTGCCCAGGCACCTGGCGCCCAGCGCCCAGCAAAACGCAACACGCACACACACTGGCGCCCAGCGCCTTGGCGCAACACGCAACACACGCACACGGGCGCTCAGCGCCCAGCGCCTAGCGCCTTGGCGCAACACACACGCGCACACACGGGCGCCCAGCGCCCAGCGCCTGGCGCCCACCACAACACACGCCACGCAGCAACACACGCACTGGCGCCCTTGGCGCCCAGCACAGGGCGCCTGGCGCCCAGAACACTTCCAGCAACACAGATTTTAGTACAATTTCACATACACATTTGTTTTCTTCAAATTTCCACATGATCAATCACAACCCATTTTACAACAATTCCTAATCACGCGTAAAATCATCAAAGCCATCTATCAAACATCAAAATTCAACAACATCTCAAGCACAAACATGGAATCACGCATATATCAACAACAAGAACATGGATTCGCAAACATCATCATGATCATAGTTAACTCTAGGCCATCACTACCTAAAACCTATCATAGGAATTATTATAAAAATTGATAGAACTCCCCTTACCTCGAATTTGAAGAATAGGAGCCCTAGAGACGGTCACGAATGGAACCACGGCAACAGAATCACGTTCCTCTTTTCTCCTTGGAGCTTGCGACCTCTTCTCCCTTCCTCTACTCTCCACGGCGCACCTCTCCTCTTCTTTCTCTATTTCTCAAGTTTCGCAAATGCTACAAAGAAACCCTAACCCCTAGGCGCCTTGTCCACTTCGCATATGACAAGAGTCATGGGCTTGCGCTTCTCACTTAAGCCCAAGTCCATCTAGTTTGGTGCCTCCACCTCCTAATACCACCTACACAATTTAAATTATAATTTTAATTAATTAAATCACACCCAAAAAATTAAATAAATTCCTAAATACTTAATTAAATAAATTAATTAAATATTTAGGGTGTTACAACTCTCCCCCACTTAGAATATTTCGTCCTCGAAATTTACCTGATCAAACAACTCTGGGTAGGACTCCCGCATCTTGCTTTCCAGCTCCCAAGTCATACTCTCACCGGCAGCTCCTATCCAAACCACTTTCACTAATGCAATCTCTTTGCCTCTAAGCACTTTCACTTCACGATCCTCAATCCGTACGGGCATCGTCTCCACAGTGAGATTATCCCGCACTTCCACATCATCCATATGGATTTCGAAGTTGCGACACATGGAACACGTCGTGCAAATTCGAAAGATTTGGCGGTAAAGCCACTCTATACGCCACATTTCCGATTCTTTCAGAAATCTGATAAGGACCAACAAATCGAGGAGTGAGCTTCTTCGATTTCAACGCTCGATCAACACCGGTAATGGGAGAAACCCTCAAGAACACATGCTCACCCTCCTGAAACTCTAAATCTTTCCTCCGCTTGTCATGATAACTCTTCTGACGACTCTGCGAAGCCTTCATCTTTTCACGGATCATCTTGATTTTCTCTGTAGTCTCCCGGACAATCTCCGGTCCCAACACTACACTCTCTCCCGACTCATACCAACACAATGGCGTTCTACACTTTCGACCATACAATGCTTCAAACGGTGCCATCCCGATACTGGAATGGTAACTATTGTTATAGGTAAACTCGATCAACGCAAGGTAGGAATCCCATGAACCCCGTTGTTCCAATACACAAGCCCTCAACAAATCTTCTAACGACTGAATTGTCCTCTCTGACTGACCATCTGTCTGAGGATGATATGCCGAACTCATTTTCAACTTCGAACCCAATTCCTTCTGCAAACCCGTCCAAAACTCAGAAGTGAACCTCGGATCCCTATCTGACACAATACTCTTCGGAACACCGTGCAACTTCACAATTTCTTTGACATAAACCTCTGCCAACCTCGACACCGGATAAGTGATATTAATAGGAACGAAGTGAGCAGACTTCGTTAACCTATCAACGATCACCCAAATAGCGTCATGACCCCTAACTGTATTCGGCAATCCCGTCACAAAATCCATCGCAATGCTATCCCACTTCCACTCTGGAACTTCCAACGGTTGCATCAACCCTGCTGGCTTCTGGTGTTCAACCTTCGACTTTTGACAAGTCAAACAGGCATACACAAACTGTGCCACATCTCTCTTCATACCATACCACCAAAACATCTTTTTCAGATCTTGATACATTTTCGTCGCCCCAGGATGGATACTCAACTTGCTACGGTGACCCTCCTCTAAAATTGCCTTTCTCATCTCCTCATCATCCGGGACACAGATCCTACCCTGGAACCTCAACACACCACTGGAATCTAATTTGAAATCTTCATCTTCAGATTGACCAACCCCATTAATTAAATCTACTAACTTGACATCTGACTTCTGAGCTTCTCTGATGCTGCCCAGGAAATCATTATCGATCTTTAACATTCCCAGCTTGACACTGCGAGGTGTCATTTTACAAACCAAACTCAAATCTCTGAATTCCTCAATCAACTCTAATTCTTTCACCATCATTGCCGACATATGCAAAGACTTTCGGCTTAAAGCATCAGCCACGACATTAGCTTTGCCGGGATGATAATTCAAACCAAAGTCATAATCCTTCAAGAGCTCCAACCACCGACGTTGTCTCATATTCAATTCTTTCTGATCGAACAGATACTTTAGGCTCTTATGATCACTGAACACTTCGAACCTCGAACCATAAAAGTAGTGCCTCCAAATCTTAAGCACAAACACCACAGCAGCCAATTCCAAATCATGCGTAGGGTAATTTTTCTCATGAACCCGCAACTGCCTCGACGCATACGCGACGACTTTCCCATCTTGCATCAGCACACCACCCAGACCCATCTTCGAAGCGTCACAATATACAACAAACGGTTCCTCCGGATTAGGCAACGTCAAAACAGGTGACGTTGTCAATCTCTTTTTCAGTTCAATAAAACTTTCTTCACACCGAGTATCCCAAAGAAAAACTTTACCCTTACAAGTTAACTGAGTCAACGGAAGGGCCAACTTGGAAAAACCCTCAATGAACCTCCTGTAGTACCCAGCCAAACCCAAAAAGCTTCTAATCTCTGTTGTGGACTTCGGAGCTTCCCACTCCAATACTGCTTCCACTTTTGCCGGATCAACCGCAATACCATTACCAGAAATTACGTGCCCAAGGAAACTCACCTCTTTCAGCCAGAACTCACACTTTGATAACTTAGCATACAACTTTTTCTCTTTCAGGACTTCCAATACTGTCTTCAGGTGCTCAGCATGCTCTTCCTCCGACTTAGAATAAACTAGAATGTCATCTATGAAGATCACCACAAACCGATCTAGGTAATTATGGAAAATACGATTCATATATTCCATAAATACACCAGGTGCATTGGTCACACCGAACGGCATCACTGAATATTCATAATGCCCATACCTTGTCCTGAACGCCGTCTTCTGAACATCTTCATCCTTTACTTTAATCTGATGATATCCGGACCTCAAATCAATTTTGCTGAAAACACGGGCACCCACTAACTGATCCATCAAATCGTCGATCCTCGGAAGCGGATACTTATTCTTGATAGTTACCTTATTCAACTGACGATAGTCGACACATAACCTCATACTCCCATCCTTTTTCTTTACCAACAATACCGGAGCTCCCCACGGTGATACACTCGGTCTTACAAACTTTTTCTCAAGCAATTCTTCGAGTTGCGTCTTCAACTCAGACAATTCTGATGCCGACATCCTGTACGGTGCCATAGACACAGGCCTCGTACCAGGTACAAGATCAATCAAAAACTCAACTTCTCTTTCCGGTGGCACACCCGGAATTTCATCAGGAAAAACCTCAGGAAACTCGCGTACCACTTGCAGTTCTTCAATAACAGCCTGACTCTCAGCAGACAACGATGCCATCAACGCAAATAGCTGAACTCCTTCTTTCTTCAACTTCTTCAACTGACCAGCAGATACCAAACAGAATTCTCTTCCCCGAAACTGACCGACTTGCTACGACAGTTGATATGAACGTGGTTATTCTCTAACCAGTCCATGCCCAAGATTACATCCAGACCTCGCAACGGTAAGCAAACAAAATTCACAACAAAGTCCCTGCCGAAGATCGACACGGGACACTGAGAACACACCTGGGAAGTAATCACCGACCCCTTCGCAGGAGTATCGACAACCATATCCCCACACATAGCAGATAAAACAAGACCCAATCTTTTACAACAATCAACAGATATAAAGCAATGGGTAGCACCAGTATCAATAAGAGATTTCAGAGAAATACCGTTAATAAAACACGTACCTCTAATCAGACCATCCTTCTCATCAGGCTCCTCCCCCGCCAATGCAAACACTTTCCCACTGGACCTTTCCTTCTTCGGCTTTGTACACTTCGTACTGATATGCCCAGACTCACCACAGTTGAAACACACCACATCCTTGACCTTACACTCGGCCGCCATATGACCCTTTTTACCACAACGGTAGCAAACCCTCTCATCAGACCTGCATGTAGTACTCTTGTGGCCAGGCCTGCCACACTTATAACAGACAATGCTAGCAGGAGCATCTCCCCCACTGGAATTCTTACCTCCAGCAGCCTTCTGATAACTCTTACCCGCAGGAACCTCATACGGCTTGCTTCGACTCTGAAACTTACCCTTTTTCTCAGACGTAGCTTTATAATGAGTAGTACTGTCCTCCTCAAAGATTCTACAACTGTCAACCAGATCAGCGAACACACGAATCTTCTGATAACCAATGGCCTTTTTGATATCAGGCCTCAACCCATTCTCGAACTTGATGCATTTAGAAAATTCAGCTGTAGCCTCACTGTAGTGTGGATAAAATTTTGCCAGTTCCACAAATTTCGCCGCATATGCAGTCACAGACATACCACCCTGCTTCAGTTCCAGGAACTCTATCTCTTTCTTTCCTCGGACGTCTTCAAGAAAATATTTTCTTAGAAATTCCCTGCTGAATACCTCCCAAGTAATCTCTTCCTGTACAGCCTCCAACCTCTGCCTAGTAGCCAACCACCAGTCGTCGGCCTCCTCGGCTAACATGTGGGTACCAAAACGGACCTTCTGCTCAACAGTGCAGTCCATCACCCTGAAAATTCTCTCGATCTCTTTCAACCAAGCCATAGCACCATCTGGATCATATTTGCCCTTAAAGGTGGGCGGATTCTCTCTCTGGAAAGTAGTCAGACTCCGAAAACCAGCGTTATCTCCAGCATTCTGCTGACCCTGCACAGCCTGAGCCATAGCCTGCAATGCAGCAGCAAGAGCAGCGTCGTTTCTCCCAGCCATTTCAAACTATCACTGCAGCACAAACCAAAAATTCAGAACTAATCTATTGTCATAAGACACTATGACAGGACGACATTGGCCGGACAGACCGAACTGCTCTGATACCACTAATGTAACACCCCTTTTCTACCCATTAAATTTAATTGGAAAAATATCAGAGTTTTCAAAATTTTGTTTCGCACGAGGAATGTTACACATACTTCAATAAACTAATGCTTCTTAAGAAGACAGCTCAAACACAACAATCCTGCATCACGTAGCACGTCACTAAGAGGAGAGCCTCAAAAACACAGTTATCATCGCAAATAAACTTAACGTCAATAAAAGCCAACCACGCAGCGGAATAACAAAATAAAACAGAAGCGTCAACAAAACATAACAGCTGAAATCATTCATAAACATCAAGTTCGTCCCCCCCCCCCCCTGAGTGCTACGTATCAGAGCGTGACGACTCGACTCGAATTAGTGAAGGTACCTAGTCCTTCACTCGCAATCACCTGCACGTTTCCGCATAGGGGTA
Organism: Astragalus membranaceus; assembly: GCA_039519185.1. Classification (NCBI taxonomy): domain Eukaryota; kingdom Viridiplantae; phylum Streptophyta; class Magnoliopsida; order Fabales; family Fabaceae; genus Astragalus; species Astragalus membranaceus. Next base: position 91,175,706 of record CM076850.1, read on the forward strand.
ACATTCAAACAGAAGGGTGAGTCCAATTCAATCCATATAATAAATCATATGATAAATAATAAGTAAAGTCACAGCTCTAAAATAATTACATCACAATCATCCATTACATCACTACATAAACTCATCACTATGTCATGTAGGCATATGAAATGCAACCCACTCGCGGGCATATGCATGAGGTACCTTTTCACAAACGTCGCTTAGCCATTATGGCCTCATCGTCACTTAGCCTTTTGGGCCTCAAAACGTCACTGGGTTTATGCATATGGGATGCATGAGACACTATAACATGCATCACGCACAAATCACACAATCACGGTCAACTATGTGACCCGTCACTTACCAATTTGCCAAATAAGAGGCACAGCACCTGTCAATTCACAATTTACACACAACAACATCACTTAGCCTTTTAGGCCTTAACATCCCTTAGCCTTTTGGGCCTCAAAACGTCACTGGGTTTTCATCGTCACTTATTCATAAACATCATCAACTCAAACAACAGCCACTGAGGGCAAAAACGTCATTTACTAGCCACCAAGGGCATCATCGTCATTTACACGTCAGTATAAATAATAATAGCCACTAAGGGCAAAACAGTCATTTAACTAGCCACTAAGGGCATCATCGTCATTTACACATCATTATAAATAATATTAGCCACTAAGGGCAAAACAGTCATTTAACTAGCCACTAAGGGCATCATCGTCATTTACACATCATTATAAATAATATTAGCCACTAAGGGCAAAACAGTCATTTAGCTAGCCACTAAGGGCATCATCGTCATAAATCACCCATTTTGACACTAAAACGTTAAAACTGCTAGTTATACTCAAAGGGGATTTTTAAAGACACCAAAACATCTTTTCAATGTCACAGCAGCGACCACCGGGAACAGCCACTTGGGCGCCCAGCAACCTTCAGAAATTATAAGTTTTCATTTTTAAAAATGGGACACACAGGTAGACAACTGAAAGAGCTTCCCAACACTTTTTGAAACGTTTAAAACGGATGTCCGAGTCAAAAGATATAGCGAAAATAGTTTTCGAAAACATTTTGGGAACATCCTGAAAAACTGGCGCCCTGGGCGCCCAGCGCCCAGCAAAACGCAACACGCACACACACTGGCGCCCAGCGCCTGGCTCCCAGCGCCTTGGCGCAACACGCAACACACGCACACGGGCGCTCAGCGCCCAGCGCCTTGGCGCAACACACACGGGCGGCCAGCGCCCAGCGCCTGGCGCCCACCACAACACACGCCACGCAGCAACACACGCACTGGCGCCCTTGGCGCCCAGCACAGGGTGCCTGGCGCCCAGAACACTTCCAGCAACACAGATTTGAGTACAATTTCACATACACATTTGTTTTCTTCAAATTTCCACATGACCAATCACAACCCATTTTACAACAATTCCTAATCACGCGAAAAATCATCAAAGCCATCTATCAAACATCAAAATTCAACAACATCTCAAGCACAAACATGGAATCACGCATATATCAACAACAAGAACATGGATTCGCAAACATCATCATGATCATAGTTAACTCTAGGCCATCACTACCTAAAACCTATCATAGGAATTATTATAAAAATTGATAGAACTCCCCTTACCTCGAATTTGAAGAATAGGAGCCCTAGAGACGGTCACGAATGGAACCACGGCAACAGAATCACGTTCCTCTTTTCTCCTTGGAGCTTGCGACCTCTTCTCCCTTCCTCTACTCTCCACGGCGCGCCTCTCCTCTTCTTTCTCTATTTCTCAAGTTTCGCAAATGCTACAAAGAAACCCTAACCCCTAGGCGCCTTGTCCACTTCGCATATGACAAGAGTCATGGGCTTGGGCTTCTCACTTAAGCCCAAGTCCATCTAGTTTGGTGCCTCCACCTCCTAATACCACCTACACAATTTAAATTATAATTTTAATTAATTAAATCACACCCAAAAATTAAATAAATTCCTAAATACTTAATTAAATAAATAAATTAAATATTTAGGGTGTTACAAATCGGTCCACCCTGCTTAAGAAGCCTAGTTGACTCTGAAACATGGGCGTTTGGCCCCGAACTATTTGATTGATCATTCAGCCCATTGTTAATTTATCTTTCATTCACAACCAACGTGCCACGCCTTGTACTTACATGAGAATTAGCAGAATTGCAATTATTGTCATTTCCATCATCAAAACATCGCCCTTCATTAATATTTTCCATCTCTTCTTCCCCCCTCCACAAGAGCTTTCGGCGAGTCCTCCAGCCTCTCCTCCTCCAAGTCATCAGAGAGATATTCTTATGCCACCTCCTCTTCATCACTCTTCAGGACTAGTTTCCATTTCATGGGGCCAAACCAATCTTCAACCATTTTGATTTTGCTTGTTACTCCATTGATAACCAGTAAAGGAATTTCATTGATAGGATCTAATACTTTTGTGCGAATTAGAACCCTTGCCACATCCATCGCCCATCATTTCTCAGTGTTGTCGTTGGCATTCAGATATACCCCCACATGGTTGTCATACCCCAATTTTGCCCGGCTTAGGTCAAAACCCTAATTTTCCACAAAAATAAATAAATTGAAGAGTGAAGAGCATTATGCATTGCATTTTGGGTCCTAAAAGTCATTCCACAGCTTTTAAAATCATTTTTAGGGTCGAAATGCATTTTGGAGCAAAATTAGGGTTTTTGGAGCAAAAAAGGTATTTTGGTCATTTTACCCAAAAAGATAATTTCTCAGTAAAAATCACTGTGCAACTTTGGAGGAATGCATTTGGATCAAAATGAATTGGATTATATATTTTGTGCGCATGATTTTGGCATAAAATTCGAATTTTGAACAAAAGGGCAAAAAGGGAATTTCCTTCAAAATTGCCAGATGAGGTTTCATATCAATTTTGGGAATGGTGATATCATAGAAGTTTGGGCCCAATCATTGATTCCTAGGATATGGCCCAAAATGGGTGGAATTTATGGAATTATCATGAAAAGAATAATCAAAAATGGTAAAATAAGGAAGTGTCCTCATATACGACAAAATGTACTATCTTTTGGCAAGCTTGCAAAAACTTGGGCACCAAGGCCTCATTTGCTCCGAATTTTCCAGCTGTTTTTCACCTCATTTTGTGTTTCTTCATGCCCTTGATCCATGTGAGTTATATTCCTAGCCATTGATTAAAATTCTAGATCAAATCCTAGACTATAACTTTGTGTACAAAACCCTAATTGCCCTTAACAATTTTTGTGCGACAAAAAACTCCTAATTTTCGTGTATGACCAGCCATTCCTCACTCATTTGTGTTTTCTCCTTGTCCCTAATCCATGTGCATTGCAATCTTGGACCTTGATTCAAATTCTATCTCAAATCTCAATGGTTTGCAAAAGCACAATGTCCTATATACCCTTAATTTTGCACCTCATATAAAACCCAAAATAAGAGACCATAGGGAGGACACCCTCATTTCACCCTAGCACACCAAAAACCTCTCTCCTCTCCTTCCCTCTCCTTGGCCGAACACCCCCTCTCCTCCTCCTCCCTCCATCTTTTTGTTTTCCTTCACCCAAACACTACCATTTCACCAAAAACCCATTCCTCCTTCACATACTTCCTCCAATTTCTCACCCAAAATTCAAGCATCATCATCTAGTGGTTTGGATCATCAAATTTGCGTGAGGTTCTTCTTGGGTCCCTTGAAGATTTGTTGATTTGCTCTAGTTTCTTTCTTCAATCTCACTTCCTAGCTTGGAGTTGAGGTATATTCCTATAACCCTTGCATCATCTTCAAAATTTTAGCATCCAAAATGTAGATCATAGGTTAATTTCGCATAATCATCATCATCTTTGCCTTTTATTGTTTAAAGTTGAATTGATTGTTGTTGTTGAATGAGATGTGTGTTTCAAGCATTTGGACAAACACTTAGGGAGGTTTGGGTGTTTGAAATGCATCTCTCACTTGGAATAAATGGTGTGCTTGTGCATATTTCTTGTTTGCTTGCATGTTCATGAATAAAATTGTTGCTTATGGCTATTCTCATTTCGCATGTTAGGAAGAAAGTAGGGTTAATATGATTTGGTTGCATTTCCTTGCTTAATCATGTGAATCCTTGCAAAAATGGATCTATGTTGCTTTGTGTTAATTTTTGTGTTCTTTTTATTAAATAAAATGTGGACCTATGTTTCCTTTGGTTCGCATACTTATGATTAAAAATATTTTCAAGTTGATTTCGTTGTTGTTCTTTGCTTGATGATGTTTAATCTTGTTGTTAGTATTTCATTTTAGGGTTAAAGGTTATTTTGGTTGTTGGTTGATGATCTAGCAATATGAATCCCACTAGTGCCTAGTGCACCTTGATCTAAGTGGTGAAGATTGCTAGAAAGGACTCAATTTAGTTTATGTGTTCACTTACCCTTGTGTCTTAGTTTGCTTATTGTAAATTGTTGATGATAGGCAAGTTGATTCTCATTAGTGCTTAGTGCACTTTTCTCAAAGTGAGAGGATTGCTCTATGTGATTCAACTTAGTTGTGTGTTTATTTTATCTTTGTATTTTAATTTGCTTATTGTTAGTGGTTGATGATAGGCAAGTTGATTCTCACTAGTGCCTAGTGCACTTTTCTTCAAGTGAGAAGATTGCTCTATGTGATTCAACTTAGTTATGTGTTTATTTAATCTTTGTATTTTAATTTGCTTATTGTTAGTGGTTGATGATAGGCAAGTTGATTCTCACTAGCGCCTAGTGCACTTTTCTTCAAGTGAGAAGATTGCTCTATGTGATTCAACTTAGTTATGTGTTTATTTAACCTTTGTATTTTAATTTGCTTATTGTTAGTGGTTGATGATAAGCAAGTTGATTTTCACTAGTGCCTAGTGCACTTTTCTTCAAGTGAGAAGATTGCTCTATGTGATTCAACTTAGTTATGTGTTTATTTAATCTTTGTATTTTAATTTGCTTATTGTTAGTGGTTGATGATAGGCAAGTTGATTCTCACTTGTGCCTAGGGCACTTTGATTCAAGTGAGAAGATTGCTCTATGTGATTCAACTTGGTTTTAATATTCATTTACTTGTTCTTATACTCTAGTTTGATCATTGTTTATTGTTGATGATAAATCACGTGACTCTCACTTATGCCTAGTGCACCATGTTCTAAGTGGTGAAGATGGTTTTAGATGATTCAACCTTCCCCTTTTAATTTCTTAATGAATAAAAGATGAGATAGTTAGGTTTATGGTTTAGGGTTCGTAGGGTATTGCAAGGGATAGGTTACCCAAAACCTTGATGCTCCCTCCTCTTTGATGGTGTTATTAGCCTTTGGGCACTTGTTCATATTGTTGATTGCAAAGGATAGGCTTACCCTAGTCTTGATGCAATTCCTTTTGTTCATGTTATTGAGAAATCATTGCTCACATGTTCACTAGCTTAACTAAGAACATTCTATGCATGTGATCAATTGTTTAATTGCTCTTGATGCAACTTAATTGCTCCCTCCTTCAACACGGATCACAAGTCCTAAAACCCCTATACAAAAAAACATCAACAAACAAACATTTTCTACCAAGAACTACGTAGCTTTGAATTTTCCATCGCACCGGGAGATACGTAGGAGCGAGAGGCTAACTCTCGTCAAGCGCCAAAAATAAAAATTTTCATTAAGTCTTCTCATTCCCTTTTCAATAAAGAAGCAAATTTAAGTATTTTCCAAGTCAACACTTAAAACCACACGTTTAATTAAAGGTTCCCTTTCGGTAGAAAGGAGGTGTGGGGTGCTAATACCTTCCCCATGCCTAACCGACCCCCGAACCCAAATTTTCCGGTTTCCAAAAGGCCATTGCTTTCGAAAAAAGGTTTTCCTAATATTTTCCTAAATAAGTATTGGTGGCGACTTCATTGTTTTAAAAAGTTGTAAACGAAGAAAGATCCCCTCAGGGACTTTTTCGGGCGCAACAGCTGGCGACTCCACTGGGGACATTTCCTTTTTAAGTGGGTCAAGTCTAATTAATTAAACGTGGGGTTTGCGATTTGATTTGGATACTTTTTTTGCTTCTATCCCTTTCGGTTTCCTTTTCTCTCTTATCATGTTGTGTGCATGCATTTGTCTTTTTTTCTTTTTTTTTCTTCTATGTTTGCTTCTTATCTCTTCTTCTACTCCTTTTCTTTTTATATGCTTATGCTCATGCATTCTTCCAACCCCCATGTTCCCTTCTTCTTTGCTCCTTTTCTCCAAAGGTAAGTTCATGCATCTCTTCCCCATTCTATCATGTCCCCTCTTCTTGGCTCCCTTTCTTAAGGTAAGCAATACCCTTGTTGTTGATATCATAGGTTAGTTTATTTGGTATAGAACCCTAGTGTAGACAACATGTTATTGCTTGCAATTGTCTGGACTGCTCTGGTTTTCATTTCAGGTGGGGTAGTGCTAGGAAAAACGCCCTTGACACACACTACACTTATCCCTTATGATTGCATGTTTTGAGTGGGACCATAACCCAGGTCTGCAGAAAACTTAGGAGAGTGGATTCGAGTAGTGAGAGCCCATCAGGACCTTTGTCCGTTTGGCTACTTGCGAAAGTTTCAACCAGAGTTGTGCTCTTTCATGATGCCTCACACCTAGCAGTTTGCTGCATTTGTGGGGAGTTTCATGAAAGGGACTGTGGCTCTGGTGGCCTTTGTGAGGAAGTGAATAGAGCTACATGGGAGGATTACCCTTAAATTACCTTAGATCATAGGTTTCTCCCCCTTTTAAGTCACAAGGGCGTTCCAAATTGTGTGCTGCATTGTCGCATTCAGTTTAGTCAAAAAAATTTCCCTCAAAATTTTCAAAAAAAATTAAAAGGATATGCTTTTCCCTTTTCAATAAATGCCTATGTGAGGTGGTATATAGGTTGCAAATTCAAAATACCACTCCATGCAAAAACACAAAAAACGCATCATTGCATCATTACATCATTTGCATACATCCTTGCATTACATAAAACAAAATTTTCAAAAAAGGCAAAAAGCAAAACTCTCAAAAAATCATCATAGCCTTTTCTTTTACTGGGCTATATGAGGTGATGTTCCCAGAATTTCAGTCATCAAACTCGAAAAAATGTTTTCATCTTATTTTTCACATGCATGTCAAGTCGCATTATCGCCGTCATTTTCATATAAATACATCCTTGCATTGCATAAAACAAAAACTTGATAAAATTCATACATGCATTTTTCTCTATCTCATTTAGGTTTATCAGAAGTGCATTCTCCGCACGTGTGCGTTTCCATTCACTAAGGCTTTTCTCCCTAATTTTCTCGAAAGATCCAAAAATCGTGTCTTATTAGGAGCGCGTCTCGTGCATTATTGTTGTCCTCTTTCACACATCATGAAAAATAATACATTAACCTCTCATTTTGCATGCATTTCCATTCAATAAAAATCATGTCTTTCCACGCATTCTTTTTTTAAAAAAAAAAATCATTGGGAGTATCATGCATTTCATTGCACAAAAAATGAAAACAAGAAAGCATCTCATTCATAATCATGAACAAAAATCATCATCAAGAACAAAAATCATCATCAAATTTATTCCAAACGTAGCATTCATGCATCATTTCATTAACCTCATCACCTTAGTTCAAATACATCATTCCTCCATACATGCATCTTTCAAAAAGGAAGGGGCATTGGCATTTCATACTTTGCCTTGCCTCTAAAAAAAACATCATTTAGAAAAAAGCATCATTCCTGCACCTTTCATCATTCAAAAGAAAAAAGGGGCATCGGCATTTCATATCTTGTCTTGCCTCTATAAAGATCATTTTGAAAAGAAGCATCATTCTTGCATCATTCATCATCCAAAGATGCATTGGCATTTTCATATTTCGTCTTGCATAAAAAGAAAACATCAAAAGAAAATACTTTTAGAATAATCACACTTTTCAAGTGAACATGCTTTCATGCATTTCATTTTCATCATGTATACATCATAATGTTTTCATCCATGCATTGCATACAACAAAAACGTTGTGATGAGAGACGAGATGTTCTTGCAAAGTATTCTTTCCTTTTTGGAAAAGTTTACCCTCACTCATTTGCAAACTCAAGGTGTTCCAAGGCACTCAGTTTTTCACATCAATAGCTCATTTGTATTTCCTTCAAAAAAAAGCATTGCATCTCATCCATTCCATGATAACAGACTGAAACAGTTCATCAAAAAAATTTTATATCATGTTTTAACCAATGTTAACTCTCTGTGAAGCGTTCTTCTAGTAAGCATGCATGCCACGTGCAGTTTCTCTTGTTCGAGTCAGTCAATTTCCTTCATTTATCATCATTCCCCATCTAAGTCTAATCCCGCCCCGTCCACCCCTAAAGCGCATATTCTCTCCCATCAGTGCATACTTGACTTTTTGGTTCATTCTCACTAACACTTTAAGCCCTCCATGCTGGGGCAATTCTGTGATCACTAATTTTCCTTGTCAGTATCATATTCCTTTAGTGCAAGTCTTTCTAAAAAATATATAATAAATAAAAGAGATAAAATAAGCTCGCTAGGTGGAAAACCCGCAAAGGGCGGCCTAGGCAAAAAAGAGCGCCCGGCGGATTGAAAACTCGCAAAGAGCGGTCCAGGCAAAAATTAGGGCACAAAAAAAAGGGGGGAAAGAAAATAGCAAACACATGAAGATAGATAAATTATTGTCCTAAAGTTAAGTCTTACAGAAATAAACAATCGGGATTTGAAATGAAATTTGGCCATCTCTCCATACCCTCAAAAACCTAAAATCCCAGAAAGTCCATTTCCTACCCCCCTTAAGCCAAAGATTCAAAATCACGAAAATACCCTTTGTTACTCATCTTAAGCCAAGAAAAGCCCAAGATATCCCCATCACTCTATACGAGGGTTAATTCCACATCAAAGATGGTATATCATTTTCACCCAAGTCAAAAGGAAAGGAAATTCACAAAAGGAGGGGAATAACAAAGTTTCAAAAAGGAGAATCTCAAAACCAAGAAAGGAAGACAAAGGGAGTATAAATTAAGAGTCAATACATTTTGCCATGGAGCATAAGAGCTCCCCTTCAAAAAGGCCCTCAAATTCAATGGGTTCAATCATTTCCCCTTCCAAAAAAACCCTCAATTCAATGGGTTTAATCATTTCTCCTTTCAAAAAAAAGGCCCCCAAATTCAATGGGTTCAATCATTTCCCCTTCCAAAAAAAACCCTCAATTCAATGGGTTCAATCATTTCTCCTTTCAAAAAAAAACCCTCAGTTCATTGGGTTTAACCATCTCTTCTTTCATAAAACCTTCAAACACCTCATTGGGTACAACCATCCCCAAACACCTCATCAAACCTAATAACCATTTCCTTCATAAACCATTGACCATCGGCCAACACCGAATAAGACCCTTCCTCCCCATCAACCCCAAACACTTCATTAAGCTCAATCATCCCCTTCTCCACATCACAACCCTAAAAAGTCCATTCCGATCAATGACTAATTGCTTTCGTTCTCTCAAGTTTTAATCTTAGGACAAATAAGTTTATCTATTTACGACGTGTTTGCTCAAAAAGAAAAAAAACAAACAAGCAGAAAAAAGAAAGTTGCTCAAAAAGAAAAAAAAACAAACAAGCAGAAAAAAGAAAGCTGCTCAAAAAGAAAAAAAACAAACAAGCAGAAAAAAGAAAGTTGCTCAAAAGAAAAAAACAAACAATCAAAAAAGAAAGTTGGTAAAAAGGAGAAGGACTTGCACTCCAAGATGCATTCATGTTGCATTAAAACAAGGTCTAGTGGTCACCAAGTGGAGCCCCTCCTCATACTAAAAAGTCAAAACTTTCAGCGCATTTGAGTTGTTCTTAAAGAGAACCAAAAGTGTGTACTAGGGGGCATTCCCTTCACCTCTCATTCCACTCAACTTTGGGGAGGTTTATTCATTGCCCACCCCATTCATATATCACCCTCAGTTCATAACCATCACCATAACTCTGTCGCCTTTCACAACCTCACTCAAAGAAACCATTTGAAATGTCATTCGAAAGTGGGGCAAGTGCGTTCCCATTCCTTCACCTCATTCATTCCTACAAAACCTCGCCGGGGCAATCTCTCAACTCACTATCCTGAACAAGGCCTTGTCATTCTAATTGGGGCAGCTTTGTCCTTGTTATGACTGGGGCAACATCAAACTTTATGGGTTGAGACAAAATCTCTTTTGCTCCACCTTTCATTCCAAAAGCCGAAGCATTCCCAATTCATCATCTTCTACACCCCTAGCTGTTGTCACCACTAGACAGGGGCAAGCTATTCACTCATCAAAGGCCTGAATTGGGGTAATCTTGTATCTCTTGATCCCTCATGAGCTTCGGCAATAACCATGTCTGTGATTCCTTCACTTGCCATAAATGTCCATGCCCTAAACCAATTCCAAGTTAACTGACTCATTCATTTACATTTGCACTCCTATGCATGCTTACTAGACAATGCTTCAAAAAGAGAGAACACAAGTTATTTGCGTGATATCTAAAATTCAGTCATCATGGAAAGAAAGAGAAAACAAGTGAGGTTGTTTGTAAATAAAAACCTTGAGAACACCGGAGTTTGAATCAAATTCAATTTTTCAACAAAATGGTCAATAGTCATCTCAATTCCTTGCATCCAAGTCTCGCATCTCATCATCACAAAAATGTTTACCTCATGCATCTAGGCATTTCAATCTATTCATTATAGCATATGCATCAAAGCATTACATTTGCATCTTCACATTTTGTGCATTCATCACATAGCAAAAAGAGAAAAACGTTCCACGTCAGTTGCACCATATTAATACTTGAATTTCATAGAGGAAAATAGTAAAGAAGAAAAAGCAGAAATCTTTTCATTGCATTGACATCATATTAATGTTCGCACTTCATAAAAAGGAAAAGAACAAAATCATTCCATGTCATTAACCACTCCACAAGATACTAATCATTGCATGCACCATTGTATCATCAAAATTCTTCAGACCATTAGATCAATACAGACATATGTTGACCCATAAATTAGACCTTTGTGTCCATAATTCAAAGCTACTCCCTTGATCCCAAGCGATCCTCATTTCATGTCTTCTCATTCATTGCTTTTTCATTAGCACATCCAGTGTTGACTCTCACTTGCAAACTCCAAACGAACAACAAAAAAAAAACCGATGATCAAAAAAGGAAAGCTGATCAGGCAAAATCATTCAAAAAAGAGCAAAACAAAGAAAAACAGATGATAAAAAAAAAAGAGAGCTAATCAGGAAAAAATAGTCAGACCAAAAGAAGAACTTCAGGAATGTTCCACCACATTCATCATCAGGAACTGCTCTCTTATCGAAGCCCTCTGCAATATGAGAAGAACGCAACAAACCGCGTCACAAACGGAGTTCTAGAGAGAAAGTTATGCTCAAAAGAGTGAAAATGGGTAAAAATGACCCAATCTGCGCAAAACGCTGCATAAAAATAGCAGACTCGCGCGCGTCTTGCGCTCGGAGCGCAACTGCAGCGCGAACAGACAGCAAATATACGTGACTTGCGCGCGTCTTGCGCGCGGAGCGCGACTGCAGCGCCAGTCACGCGCAAAACACCCAACACCTGCTTCGGCGAATTAATTAAAATAGCAAACGACATCGGATTTTAACAAATGACCACTCGTTGGAAAGCTCTCGGAGTGTAGTTTCTATCTATGATTTTTAATTTCCAAAATAAGTAACCATTTGGTACAGAATTTCAATATACTACAATGAGGTACCAAACTTGGACAGAACTTCTTACTCAACTTGCAACCAAACTTCCTTTCTCATTTCTTAATGAAATTTGATGAAACCAATGCCTACTTTGAAGAGAATTCAGTCTACTTTCCAACTAAACAAGAACCATACAAAACGGAGTTCAATTGAGAATGCAAAACCTGCAAAACCGAACCTCAATTCTAATCATTTCTACCATGGTTCCCATGCCAATAACTCTCTAATTTCTTCAATCATTCTACCAATTCATCTCAAAAATAGATTTTAATAAAATTGGGGCGTTACAACTCTCTCCCACTTAAAATATTTTCGTCCTCGAAAATTTACTCCGACTCACGAGACAAAACCCAATCTTCTTGTCACCTCTAACCATCCTTGTCCGTCATCTATCGTATACTTAGCATCAGACCAAACACCCTTCTCCACATTTTTACTCTTAATTAGCTGTTCTAATCTGTAGGTCATCAAAGTCCTACTCAACCACTCAAACACCTTGACACTTCACTTAGGCAACTACACCTCATCATCACTCACCTCTACAACTACCTCGGTTACATCTACTTCGCTTCACCACCACTCTCCTTGCCACCCATACGCTGCACTTAGGCACTCTATGCTTCAACCACACTAGCTTCTTCATACATCTACACTTAAGCTTATATTCACCACACTCCAACAACTACACTTAGGCTTATCACCTACGCACAACACTTCACCTCGACACTTTGCCCAACATGTAACTTCGACACACATGCCCTTCGGCGTACACATTCCTTCGACGCACACCCACACTTCGACACATTTAACCTTCGACTCACACGTTCGACACCTACATACTTCGATAACACTGCAACACTACACTTCGTCACACTTATACGTCAACTTCCATATATTTCGACCCACCTTTAGTCAGGTAACTACGCCTCGGTTCCTATGTCACCTTACACACCTAACCTTCATCTCTTCTCGTTTCTTTGGTCCTCACACTATGATCGAACTTAGCTACGATTACAACACCCATTCACTTGAAATTTGTGCAACACCCATTAAAGTACTTCAACGAAAGTGACAACACCAACAACAACATCTTTGCACTGAGAGTTCCTCAACTCCCATTCCTCTCCTAGGTCTCTCATAGGGCCGACTCATCAACAACACATCATAACTTCAGCAAAGTGAAGCACACACCACAACAATCACATCAATCACAATTAATTACGCGACTCATTCGTCAATAAAGGACTAAGTCAACGTCCATAGGGACCAAACGACACATAAAATCGAGACATCAACCTCTCAAAATACAGTAACAGTACTAAAGAAAAATAGGAAAGCAGCCCTTTTAAATTTTACGAAACGACAGCACTTGATTCAAGAGAACATCATCTTAATTTTAAGAACTCGGCACTTTAAATTATTAAGAAAACAACACGTTATGTAAACATCACATTTAATTTGAAGAAAGCAGCACTCTAAATATAAGTAGACAGCACCATTTAGATTTAGGGGAAACAACTCTTTCAACTGTAAGAAAACAGCACTTTAGATCGTAGAAAACAGCACACTTTAACTTCAAGAAAACAACATTTTTAATTGAAGAAAAACAGCATCCTTAATTCAAGAAAATAACACCTTTCATTGAAGAAGACAGCACCTATTGACTTAAGAAAACATCACTTTTAATTGAGGAAAACAGCACTTTAAACAATGTAAAAACAGCACACCATTGTTTCCAAACAAAACGGCAACTCGAAACAGTGTAAAAACAGTACACTATTTATTTTTAAAACAAAACAGCAACACATACACACGCACCCACCGGGACATCTCCAAAATGACGCGTGCAAAATAAAACCACTCGAGCCAAAATATTTAAAATTGAATTTGGGCACGCAAACGCAAAAGATGGCACGGTAAAATATACTCCGAACTCGAAGTTTACACACAATTAGAATTTGGCGCCTATACACCCGTGGGGATGTATAGAATACATACTTTCAAAACATTTAATTTTCTTTTTAAAACGTCTCAACTCATTGTATTCACACATCAAAACATACAAATTAATTATTAAAATTTATAACACATCATACTCCTCATCTTAATTCAACCTCAATCATCATCAAACATCAAGGCACGAAATTACACGTGACAACATCAACATCACAACTCATCACAATGTACTCAATTCCTCATCAATTTTACACCTACTCATCAAATCACAACAATACTAAAAACACCCAACGGCAAACAAACAAAATTCACCACAAAGTCTTCGTCGAAAATCGAAGAGAGACACAGAAAACACACCAAGCAACACATTACAGTCATACACAAAGTACTCAGAGTAAACACACACATAGCAGCAATAAGACACTAAGCAGCGCCAGTATCAACAATAGCAGTCATACCGTCTGACCAATTTAGCTAATCACTGCAACACAAATTATGGTTAGAACGAGTACCAAGACTCGAGAGATAGCTAGGCTCGACACTGGACAACTTGGCCGGACAGACCGAACTGCTCTGATACCACTAATGTAACACCCCTTTTCTACCCCTTAATTTACACGTCATTATCAGAGTATTTTCATTTTCGAAAATAATATTTAATTAGTAGAAAAGAAATGTCACATCTTCATTTATAAAAACTCATCGCCTGCACCATTAAAATTTGTGCAACAACGCAATCGTCATAAAAGTTAAACTTCAAAATAATCTCATCACAGCGGAAATAGCAATAACTCACCAAAGTCGCTCAAACACGTCTCAAAACATCAATAAAATCATTAAACAGCTAGTTAAATAATTTATCAACTTCAACCCCGCCCCCTAGGTGCGACAATATCAGAGAGCGACTCAAAACATCCCAACAGCTAATCAAGAAGGCAGCAGGACCTTCACTTGCGGTTACCTGCAGCGTTGCCACGATAGAGCAACATTCCAAGCAGAAGGGGTGAGAATTTCAATAAAACATAATCAAGTGCATAATAGAGAATGAGAACAAGCAATCACACAACATCATCACACAACATCATCATCATCACCACGTCACTATCACAAACACCAGCTCAAACCACGAACAGTAACAACTCACAGTCATGATTATGCATGTAAATGCAACCCACACCTGGGTATATGCATGATGGTACCATACTCATCACAATAGGAGGCCGAAGCCTATTCGTCGCAGGAGGCCGAAGCCTATTCTTCACAATATGCACATGCTATGAGACTCTATGGACACATGTGCAATTCACCACAACACTCACCTGGAGTACTCATCATCATCGTCATAAAACACTCATAGAGTGTATTCGTCGCAATTCATCACAATCACGTTACAACATCATTATAATCATACTCATAGAGTATATTCGTCACAATCATCGTAATCACATCACATAATCATCATCATCATCATCGTCATCATCATCACAATTAATTCACATCATCATCATAAACATCACATTCAAAATTGGAGTCACACACCTTTAAATTTAAGCAACAGTACTCTTAAGTTTGAGAGAAACGACACACTTTAATTTGGAAAACCAGCACCTTTAACTCAAGAAAATAGCACCTTAAATTGAAGAACACAGCACCTTCTTTTCAAAAACACAACACCTTTAGTTGAAGAACACAGCACCTTTATTTCAAGAAAACACCACTCCTTTAATTGAAAGTGGCACCACATTTAGATTTAGAAAACACCACGTCTTAATTTTGGAAAGCATCACCTTTGGTTTAGAAACGTCTCTTTTTCATGCTTAGAAAACATCGCACTTAAACGGAGAAAACATCATAATTCCATAGCGGAAGAACATCACATTTAGTTTAGAAAACACCACGTTTTACTTTAGAAAACATCACATTTTTAATAGTGGAAACATCTCATTTTTGTGGAGGGACATCACGTTTAAATCGTGAAAAACCTCACATTTTGATAGTGAAAACACCATATTTTTATTGGGAAAACATCACATTTGAAAATTGAGAAAACAGTGTGAAAACAGCAACAAAACAGGGTGAAACAGCAGCTCGCGCTTGAGGCGCGAGTGAGGCGCGACTGGGGCGCGAATGGACCCAAAAATTATTGTCTCAGCGCACCGTGATTGCGCTTGGGGGCGCGAGATCAGCGCAGGTGCAGCGCGACTCAGCAGAAACAGTTTTTAACGCGCAGAAATGTCTATAACTCGAACAATTCATCAACATCATCACAGTTCATCAAACATCAACAATTCTTCAAACTATCATCAACATCGAAGCAGAAAATTACACATGACACATCATCAATTCATCAAACAACATCACCATCATTCAATTCTTCATCAATACTACACCAATTAATCTCAATTTCACAACAACATCAAAAATTCATCCAACAACATCAAATTCATCAATAACATCAAATTCATCAACATCAACGAAAATTCATCAACAACATCAATTCATTAATAACATCAAATTCATCAATGACAACCCAATTCATCTCAATTGCATCAAAACACCCAAAACCCCACAAAACCCCAATTACATACCTAATTATATTAAATCGAAACGCTCACCCTTACCTCTTAAACGTAAGCTCCGTAGAAGAAGATTGAAGACACCAAAGAGTAACTACAGCAACACAACGAGCAAAGCCTTGGAATTCCTCCCTCCAACTCGCGAAAACCCTAACCCTTAGCTTTGGGAAGATCCAATTTCGTTCTCACCTCCCCTGGCTTCTAACTCAGGAACTGCTCTCTTATCGAAGCCCTCTGCAATATGAGAAGAACGCAACAAACCGCGTCACAAACGGAGTTTTAGAGAGAAAGTTATGCTCAAAAGAGTGAAAATGGGTAAAAATGACCCAATCTGCGCAAAACGCTGCATAAAAATAGCAGACTCGCGCGCGTCTTGCGCTCGGAGCGCAACTGCAGCGCGAACAGACAGCAACTATACGTGACTTGCGCGCGTCTTGCGCGCGGAGCGCGACTGCAGCGCCAGTCACGCGCAAAACACCCAACACCTGCTTCGGCGAATTAATTAAAATAGCAAACGACATCGGATTTTAACAAATGACCACTCGTTGGAAAGCTCTCGGAGTGTAGTTTCTATCTATGATTTTTAATTTCCAAAATAAGTAACCATTTGGTACAGAATTTCAATATACTACAATGAGGTACCAAACTTGGACAGAACTTCTTACTCAACTTGCAACCAAACTTCCTTTCTCATTTCTTAATGAAATTTGATGAAACCAATGCCTACTTTGAAGAGAATTCAGTCTACTTTCCAACTAAACAAGAACCATACAAAACGGAGTTCAATTGAGAATGCAAAACCTGCAAAACCGAACCTCAATTCTAATCATTTCTACCATGGTTCCCATGCCAATAACTCTCTAATTTCTTCAATCATTCTACCAATTCATCTCAAAAATAGATTTTAATAAAATTGGGGCGTTACAAGCTACGGTTTGCGACTTCGTTCATTACCCAGAGCTAGTGAGCTCATTTCAGTTCAGATCACGTCGTTATCGAGCATCGGCGAATCATCCGACCCAAGGTCCTTCAGTATAGTTCAAATCAAAAGTCCAAACAATGACTTTGAACTCTACCTTCATGTCACTAAGTCATCTCTGAGCATGACAGATCTTCAGACTCCATGTCCTTCAAGACTAGCTGTGTCAGCCTAAGGCACGGCGTACGTCCTTCGAGGTAAAACATATCGGTCCCGCAACTCGATATTGAACTTCAGGTCGCTCGAAAAGGCCACCCTCAGAGCCCAGGTGCTCCTTCAAAGCCCATGTGCAAACTCGGATCGTGCGCGGTTCGTTAAAAGGCTTTAGGCAGCCTCCAGTGTCGGTTTACTGTAGGCCGGTACCTTCTTTACTGCTTTCTTTACCGCTTTATTTCTTGCTTTTGCAGCCTGAGGGCTGGCACCAATCTATTTCCTGCTCCTGTTGGCTTAGTAAGGGCTGACGCTTCATCCATTGCAGTCATCTCGTGTTAGCACCTATGCATCAAAAAAAAAGGGAAAATTTCGGGTTTTTCCCTAAGTAGACAAAATCGGTATAATTTCCGAATTCTTTATCTTTATTTTGCCTCGGAATATGTTTCGACCAATTCATATTCCTCGTTAAAATCCAGATAAAGAGGGGCAGCTGTCATACCTCAATTTTGTCCGGCTTAGGTCAAAACCCTAATTTTCCACAAAAATAAATAAATTGAAGAGTGAAGAGCATTATGCATTGCATTTTGGGTCCTAAAAGTCATTCCACAGCTTTTAAAATCATTTTTAGGGTCGAAATGCATTTTGGAGCAAAATTAGGGTTTTTGGAGCAAAAAAGGTATTTTGGTCATTTTACCCAAAAAGATAATTTCTCAGTAAAAATCACTGTGCAACTTTGGAGGAATGCATTTGGATCAAAATGAATTGGATTATATATTTTGTGCGCAGGATTTTGGCATAAAATTCGAATTTTGAACAAAAGGGCAAAAAGGGAATTTCCTTCAAAATTGCCAGATGAGGTTTCATATCAATTTTGGGAATGGTGATATCATAGAAGTTTGGGCCCAATCATTGATTCCTAGGATATGGCCCAAAATGGGTGGAATTTATGGAATTATCATGAAAAGAATAATAAAAAATGGTAAAATAAGGAAGGGTCCTCATATACGACAAAATGTACTATCTTTTGGCAAGCTTGCAAAAACTTGGGCACCAAGGCCTCATTTGCTCCGAATTTTCCAGCTGTTTTTCACCTCATTTTGTGTTTCTTCATGCCCTTGATCCATGTGAGTTATATTCCTAGCCATTGATTAAAATTCTAGATCAAATCCTAGGCTATAACTTTGTGTACAAAACCCTAATTGCCCTTAACAATTTTTGTGCAACAAAAACTCCTAATTTTCGTGTATGACCAGCCATTCCTCACTCATTTGTGTTTTCTCCTTGTCCCTAATCCATGTGCATTGCAATCTTGGCCCTTGATTCAAATTCTATCTCAAATCTCAATGGTTTGCAAAAGCACAATGTCCTATATACCCTTAATTTTGCACCTCATATAAAACCCAAAATAAGAGACCATAGGGAGGACACCCTCATTTCACCCTAGCACACCAAAAACCTCTCTCCTCTCCTTCCCTCTCCTTGGCCGAACACCCCCTCTCCTCCTCCTCCCTCCATCTTTTTGTTTTCCTTCACCCAAACACTACCATTTCACCCAAAACCCATTCCTCCTTCACATACTTCCTCCAATTTCTCACCCAAAATTCAAGCATCATCATCTAGTGGTTTGGATCATCAAATTTGCGTGAGGTTCTTCTTGGGTCCCTTGAAGATTTGTTGATTTGCTCTAGTTTCTTTCTTCAATCTCACTTCCTAGCTTGGAGTTGAGGTATATTCCTAAAACCCTTGCATCATCTTCAAAATTTTAGCATCCAAAATGTAGATCATAGGTTAATTTCGCATAATCATCATCATCTTTGCCTTTTATTGTTTAAATTTGAATTGATTGTTGTTGTTGAATGAGATGTGTGTTTCAAGCATTTTGACAAACACTTAGGGAGGTTTGGGTGTTTGAAATGCATCTCTCACTTGGAATAAATGGTGTGCTTGTGCATATTTCTTGTTTGCTTGCATGTTCATGAATAAAATTGTTGCTTATGGCTATTCTCATTTCGCATGTTAGGAAGAAAGTAGGGTTTATATGATTTGGTTGCATTTCCTTGCTTAATCATGTGAATCCTTGCAAAAATGGATCTATGTTGCTTTGTGTTAATTTTTGTGTTCTTTTTATTAAATAAAATGTGGACCTATGTTTCCTTTGGTTCGCATACTTATGATTAAAAATATTTTCAAGTTGATTTCGTTGTTGTTCTTTGCTTGATGATGTTTAATCTTGTTGTTAGTATTTCATTTTAGGGTTAAAGGTTATTTTGGTTGTTGGTTGATGATCTAGCAATATGAATCCCACTAGTGCCTAGTGCACCTTGATCTAAGTGGTGAAGATTGCTAGAAAGGACTCAATTTAGTTTATGTGTTCACTTACCCTTGTGTCTTAGTTTGCTTATTGTAAATTGTTGATGATAGGCAAGTTGATTCTCATTAGTGCCTAGTGCACTTTTCTCAAAGTGAGAGGATTGCTCTATGTGATTCAACTTAGTTGTGTGTTTATTTAATCTTTGTATTTTAATTTGCTTATTGTTAGTGGTTGATGATAGGCAAGTTGATTGGTTGATGATAGGCAAGTTGATTCTCACTAGTGCCTAGTGCACTTTTCTTCAAGTGAGAAGATTGCTCTATGTGATTCAACTTAGTTATGTGTTTATTTAACCTTTGTATTTTAATTTGCTTATTGTTAGTGGTTGATGATAGGCAAGTTGATTCTCACTAGTTCCTAGTGCACTTTTCTTCAAGTGAGAAGATTGCTCTATGTGATTCAACTTAGTTATGTGTTTATTTAATCTTTGTATTTTAATTTGCTTATTGTTAGTGGTTGATGATAGGCAAGTTGATTCTCACTTGTGCCTAGGGCACTTTGATTCAAGTGTGAAGATTGCTCTATGTGATTCAACTTGGTTTTAATATTCATTTACTTGTTCTTATACTCTAGTTTGATCATTGTTTATTGTTGATGATAAATCACATGACTCTCATTGATGCCTAGTGCGTCATGTTCTAAGTGGTGAAGATGGTTTTAGATGATTCAACCTTCCCCTTTTAATTTCTTAAGCAAGGGATAGGTTACCCAAAACCTTGATGCTCCCTCCTCTTTGATGGTGTTATTAGCCTTTGGGCACTTGTTCATATTGTTGATTGCAAAGGATAGGCTTACCCTAGTCCTAATGCAATTCCTTTTGTTCATGTTATTGAGAAATCATTGCTCACATGTTCACTAGCTTAACTAAGATCATTCTATGCCCGTGATCAATTGTTTAATTGCTCTTGATGTAACTTAAATGTCTTGATTTAATTGTGTGCCATCCTCTCCACTTGTATGACCTCCTAATGAAGACGTAAGCCTACTTGCTTGTTGTAGCATAGAGTCATTAGGGTAAATACACTCTTTCTTACACACACACACATTTGTCTTGAGAACCTTACTTTGCATCCTTGACATTTGAATCTTTGATTGTATTGGGATGTTTAGTCTTAGTTGACGTTCAACAAATGCGTGATTGCTCGATTAACGAATGTGCTTGAACTTTATAACCACTCTTTGATAGTAACTTCACTCTTTCCCAAAAACCTCTCAAACTCTCTTCTAACCAATGCAAGTTATTAGTGACTATCACCCAAAGCCTTTGCTTGTTTGATTGTCATGAACGCTATCAAGAGTTATTAGTAATGATCACTCAAAGCCTTTGCTTGCTTGGTCATTATGAAAGCTTTTCCTTTTTCCAAACCCTTTCAAAAGCATTTTCATTTTCAAGTTAGAACTACGTCGCTTTGATTCCCATTTGGGATACGTAGGAGCGAGTCTCGTTCTCGTCAAGCGCAGCAAATAAAAGTCATTTTAACAATCAAAAACTAGCATTTGCGTAACAAAGAGAATCATTTCTATAAGCTAGAATCATTTTCAAACCCATCGTTGCCAGTGGTTAATCAGAACCTTTGTTCGTCTAGCCATTGGTAGCGATGTCTTTTCCCCCAAAGAACAATAAGCGGTGATCACCCATAGCTTTTGTTAGTTTGATCATCCGTGCTAATCAATCTCTTTCGAAAACCATTTTCAAAAGAGCAAATAAAAAACGAGTTGCTACTAATAGTCAAACAGAACCCTTGTTCATCTGACTGGCGGTGGTGACTCTCATTTTCAAGAACACTTAGCGGTGATTACCCATAACCTTGGTTAGTTTAATCATTCACTAAATGCTCGTCCTATTTCGAAAACTCACTAAAAAGATAAAAGACAAAAACTTTTCAAAAAGACAAAGAAGAACTACGTAGCCTTTGATTCTCTACCAAGAGATACGTAGGAGCAGGGTCATACCCCCGTCAAGCGCAGAAATAAACAATTTCCCTCTTGTTTTTGTCAAGTCTTAAAATCCCTATTCAAAGCAAATAATTTCAAAATTAAAAAAAATACAAACACACCTCTTTCATTTCAAAAAAATCAAAAATCTTATTTTCAAAAATAGGGGATTAAGTCGGTCGTACGGCCGGATTAGTCATCGTTTTAGGGTAAGTGAACTGTGGTCTTTCAGAGCCCCAGCGCTCCTTCGGCCCCCAGCGGCCCTTCAGAGCCTCAGTGCTCCTTCAGACCCCCAGTGGTCCTTCAACACGGATCACAAGTCCTAAAACCCCTATACTAAAAAACATCAACAAACAAACATTTTCTACCAAGAACTACGTAGCTTTGAATTCTCCATCGCACCGGGAGATACGTAGGAGCGAGAGGCTAACTCTCGTCAAGCGCCAAAAATAAAAATTTTCATTAAGTCTTCTCATTCCCTTTTCAATAAAGAAGGAAATTTAAGTATTTTCCAAGTCAACACTTAAAACCACACGTTTAATTAAAGGTTCCCTTTCGGTAGAAAGGAGGTGTGGGGTGCTAATACCTTCCCCATGCCTAACCGACCCCCGAACCCAAATTTTCCGGTTTCCAAAAGGCCATTGCTTTCCAAAAAAGGTTTTCCTAATATTTTCCTAAATAAATATTGGTGGCGACTTTATTGTTTTAAAAAGTTGTAAACGAAGAAAGATCCCCTCAGGGACTTTTTCGGGCGCAACAATGGTCAGTGAGAGTAGAGAAGAACTCCGGACACCATGCATGGGCGGGAATACCATAACAACAAATCCATACTAACCTCTCCTCATCTAGAATCATCGGGATCCAAGGTCGTATCTCCTTAAACCATTGTTCTAGTCACTCCTTCACCTCCTCCACAAATCCCTGTACATCCTCCTCCTCACGCCCTTCCAATAGAGCCAGATTCACACCCAAATGCGTGACTAGGACTAAAAAAACCCCTGCATCGCAAAGGTTTCCTAAATATTGTATGTATTCTTCTGATGTAACACCTCACCTACCATAGATTTTCCAAGCTTCGTGACGACTTCCTCCGGCGCACTGAAAACTATCTCCCTCGTCGAATCGCCCAAATCTTCTACATCCTCCTTAAGTAGTGATACTGCACCATCTCTTCTATTATCATTAACCTTCTTGCCCAAATAGTCTTCGGTTGAATAACTTCCTTTTCCCTTAACAACCCATCACTCGTAGCAGGTATTTTGCCATGGTATCCTCTACAAAGTTTGAAATATAGAAGGATATGTGTTGTTCATTACCCCTCATCTCCTTAATATTAGACTTCGCAATATAAGGTGGTTGATATGCCGCCCTACCATCTGCCACCCTTCATCGTCCTCCACGGCGTTCTTACAGTTGTCTTCCAAAAATCTCCCTTCATGCTTATACCTTTCCTCTGCCTATATGCGACGATCCCCATAGTTGAGGTCACAACGGTGTGGGTACGACTAACTTTTACCGCCATGTTCTCGCCTCCATCCCACTCCCTTCAGTTCCCATCCCTGCGCCCTCCCACTCACTCCGCCACTTATTCTCTCAAAGCCCTAGCAGAGTCGCTGTCACTGTTGTTCCAAAACTACAGCTTTAGTGCGAAGCCAATATCTCTCTCCTCAGACTTCTTTTCTACGATCTGAACAGTGAAAGTATATAAATATATCTCACGAACCTGATGTCCAAATTTAAAAACGATTCAACGGTTAACGAATCCGCAATCGTCGTTTTACCTCAACAGATCTGAGAAAAACGGGAATGGTTATCTCCTTATCTCATCTTGATTTTTTCTATCTTTTTAAAAATCCTATTTTTAACTTTTCATTTAGTTTTTCTTGTCAAAAAAAACTTTTCATTTAATTTTTAAAACATACTTGCAGATATTAAAATTATACCATAACTATGTTTGTCCTGAGATCACAGTTTGGTAAAACAAAAGTCAGGTTTAAACCTATAACCCTCCACTTTCTCTTTCCTCGTCCACTAGCCGCAAATATAATAGGCTAAATTGCATTTTTGGTCATTTATCTTTTTTTTCTCACTTTGGTGCTTTACCTTTCATATTCGTGCGAGTTTGGTCCTTTATCTTTTATTTTTCTCACTGTGGTCATTTATCTTTCGTATTTGTTTCTGTTTGGTTCCTTAAAACAAAAACCCAAAAATGAAGAACACTATGATTGTCTTCAAGCACACCAAGGTCCCTTCGATTTCTTGCTTCTTGAATAACTCATGCAATACGCGACCAAATTAAATGAAACTGGATTCTAACTTTGATAAAATTTTGCAAGGAATTCAATGGAACCAAAATTAAGCTCAGAAAAGTGCTTATGCACAAAATCACTTCTGGAACCGAAATCTTGAATTTGAAGCTCAAAAAACCTTTAATCTCAATAATGGTGATTTTGCTATAGAGCACCAAATTGAATGATTCTTGAGCCTAAAATGCTCAAAATTCAACAAAGAATCATAATATGACAAGTATTTTGTTCAGAAAAGCGCTTAAAATGCAAAACACTGAAAAAGAAATTCACATGTATAACGTGTTGTGGCTCTTATTTGCTCATTTCACAACCAACTTGCCTCAAACTAGTTGTTGAGTGCAAAAATTGAACTATAACAAAAGGTCTCAACAAAAATTATGCAAATTTAAGAACAATGTGATAAATAGAAACTTCCATTCGCGTTTATGTTTTTCACATCCTGTGGTTTGGTGAAGAAAATATTTGGGATGGGTACTTATAACTTTTTCCGAAGTCTAAATACCCTAAAGCACATTGATAAGAGTCGTGTTTTACATATTTTATCACGAAATTATATTTATTTTGGCGTAAACTTGTTATTGAGAAACAAACTTCGTTTATTTCCGCTCCCAAAATAGACTGCTTAGCATCGCACTTGACATATTGTAACAAAATTATTTTTTCACCAAACTAGTTATTGAGGAACAAACTTCGCGTATTTATTAGTAAAAAAACTTCGCGTATTTGAATAGTTAAATTTTTTCTAGAGCCCTAAAGTACCCCAAAACACATTTCTTAGAATCGCACTTCACGTATTTTGTCACGAAATTAATTTTTCCCACCAAACTAGTTATCGAGGAATGAACTTCGTGTATTTGGACATCTAAGTTTTTTTCGTACCTTAAAGTACCCCAAAGTTAACAGAGGGGCTTAACTGTAAACGCTTAATATTTGCAAGAGCCATTTTAAGTTTTTTTTACAGTGGCCTAAATGAATTATGGTCATATTTGCAGGGGTCAAACATATATTTAAGCCTTACAAAGAAAGCAAAAGTTAGTTGATAAAAAAACAACTTAGCGCCTAAACTTTGCCTTTAGATACAAAGATTAGTAACATATTTGACGAGCCTACCTTTTTAGTGACAACGACAATTAATATAGGGATAGCGAATGAGTGCACCAAATGAGTGCAGGCAGGAGGTCCCGACTTTAAACCCCGAAAACAAACATTCCCCCACTCCCACTAAGATTGCTTATAAAAAAACTTAGGGAAGTTAGAGTTACGGAATAAATGTAAAATCAATTCAAAAGTTAGGGATGAAAAAGATAATGTTTTTCTAGGGACAACAAGCCAATTTCCTGAATTTTATATTTAGAAATGTCAATGGGGAAATATGGGATGGAGAGTAGCCCCCCGCTCCTTATCCTAGTAGTGTCCCCCACACCCCTAGGGGTGGGAATTTCTACACGAATATGGGGATCCCCGTGGGGATTGCCCCATTCAGGGCCCCGTGGGGACGGGGACGAGGGAGAAAATCCCCTCGCAGTCAATGTGGGGACGGGGACGGGGACGGGGATCATAACCCCCACCCCGCAGGGACCCCGCCTCGAATATATTATATAAATATGCTTTTTATAGATATATATTACATTATAAGTATTAATTTTTTTAGTCTTTTTATACATGTTTTTAATTTTAAATATAAATGTAAGACTAACTTTTATATTTTTTTATATTAAAATGCTAAAGTTTTGTTTTTTAGTATTACTTTTATATATTTTTTTAATTTTATTATATTTTAATTTATATTTTTTCTAACTTTTAATAAAATATCGGGGTTCCCGCGAAGACCGTGGAGATGAGGATGGAGGAAGAAAACTCCCCGAAGCGGGGATCAGGGATGGGGACGGAGGACAACTTTGGAGGCGAGGACGGGGAGCGGGAGAGTACCCGCCCCCGCCCCGCCACATTGCCATCCCTACACACCCCTGATCTTCACCTCATGAAGTTTTTCATTTCCTTCTCGTCTGCGTGGATCTCCATGACCTCAACATATTCGTAAATTTCCTATTTATAAATGTTTTCATTTTGATAATTGTTATGGTTGTAAATTGAATGACTTTAAGACCCTATGTGTATTTGAATTGTTAAATTGATGTTTGTTTGTGTCGATAGAAAATATTGGTACTATATTATTTAGTTTTTTATTTTTATAAAATAGTAGTGTTTGGAATGCTATTTATTTGGGGGAAATATATATTTGGATTTGAAGAAGTGTTAAAACAGTGGCGATCAATGAAAACAAGCTTTTTTTGTCAAAAAAAAAATGAAAACAAGCTTTTGAAATGCATTATTATGAGTTTTGGGCTTTTTAATGTA
Organism: Astragalus membranaceus; assembly: GCA_039519185.1. Classification (NCBI taxonomy): domain Eukaryota; kingdom Viridiplantae; phylum Streptophyta; class Magnoliopsida; order Fabales; family Fabaceae; genus Astragalus; species Astragalus membranaceus. The sequence continues at coordinate 91,202,078 of CM076850.1, forward strand.
TGCACACCCCTTTTTCTAATGTTGCTTCACGTTTTTAGCGCATGCACCGCTCAGATTTACCGACACGTTATGGGTCACATGGTACCCCAATTAAGGTGAATATTTCCTTTGTTGGGGGGGGGGGGGGGGGTACCTTGTGAGTCCCCGAGCATCTCTTTATGTGATAATAGGTGCTATTACCATTTTATAAACAGTACTATGAATGTGATTATGTGTAAGTTCATAAAGTAGTAGATTGGTATTGTATCATTGTATGGGGTTGTCAGAGTAGTCGATAGTTCAGGTCATGCGTTGCGTTAGGTGTGGATGAGTTGTTTGCGTATGTTTGTGCTTGACGAGCATTCTTGCGTTGCGTTAGGTGTGGATGAGTTATTTCTTTATACTAGATTTATTCAAGTGTGTTTGTGCTGGACATGTTAGAAACCTCATGTATGTTTGATTTATTCATGTATGTTTGTAATTTCCCTGAAATGAATTATACGATCACAGATTTATGCAAGCTAAAAATGCACTTTAACTAAGCATGGTTAGTTAACTCATCATTATTCATTATTTTTTTAAACTGTTTGTCATCCAAGTACATTGTATACCCTTAGTAACCTAATACCACTTTTGGAAATAACAATTCTTCCTTTTGCCTTTGAACTACGAGTCATGGTGAGAGGTTTTGATACTCTGAAGGATATTGATTCAAAGAAACCAACATGAAAGTTGGCTGTTCGAGTTACAGACCTCTGGGTTGTCAGTAGCAGGACTAACCAACCTCACATCGAATTCGTCATTATGGATGCCAAGGTACTTTAAATTCTTAACAAGCAGTGTCGTACGGATTTATTAGTAGGTATGTCAATTAGCACGAATATATAATGCTAAATTGGATCTGCACTTCATTTCCTCTTACACTTACAAAACTAACTCAATTTGCTTTAGATGTAATTAGAGCACTAAATGAAGTTGTGCATGTCAAAGAAACTGGTGAACATCCTAAGGTTGTTATTTCTTTGAAAGATTTGAGGTAAAACCCTTATTGACTTATTATCTAATTGGACTCTCCTGCATATGAACTTTCTTAATCTGATGTACTATATTTCCTTTCATTTAGTGGTATGTGTCTTCAATGTACGTTGTGGGGAGAATATGGTCGCACATTCAGTAGTTATCACACAACTCATGCTAATGACAGGCTTTCATCATAGTCTTAACACATGCAAGAATTGTGAAAACAGAAGGTTTTGTCTTAATATCATCTCTTTGTTCCATTTTCCTATAACAATTTCATATTTTCTTAGTCGCATACGATTAGTGCAGAAATTTGACCAACTCTTTCTCCTAACTTAGATGACTTCCCCAATTCAGTCTCTAATTCCTGGTGTGGGTCAAAGTTGCTAATCAATGAAAATATTCCACAAGTCCAGCAATTCCTAGAAAGGTTTGTGGTATGGATATAAGTAATTTGTCCAACTGATTCTTACACCCCCTAAGCGGCCCATTAACAGCAAATGGCCCATACTAACAATAGTTTGACCTGAGCCAATCAACGGCACAGATGCCTCTGCAAGATCGGACGGCTCAGGATCGTCATAACCAAACATCACTCAATTCTATAAATACCCCACTCAAATGCTCATTAATGGTAAGCATCTTCAAAAATCAAATATTAAACTATTCAAACACTGACTTGAGCGTCGGAGTATCCTTTCAAGTACAAGATCAGCTTCTCAAGATCGAACAAGACCAGCTTCTCAAGATCGAACAAGACCATCTTCTCAAGATCGAACACGATCATCTTCTCAAGATCGAACAAGATCGACCCCTCAGAGGTCGGAAAGACATTAGCAGGATCAAGGACAAAATATCTACTAACTGCTTAACATCTGTCCCTAAGATCGGAAGTACTGTAGGGAACATTGGCGACCACAGTGGGAGGTATTAATACTTTATTTTTCTCACCATTTCCTTGATCTTAAAAATGGCTCCTGCACACCATACAAGACTGGCCAGTCCCGCGGTCGGACCTGAGTTCAACCCTCAGCAAACACCCGAAGGCCATGTTCAGGACCTCACGAACTCATCCCTAGCTCGGGTACGATATCCCAACACAGATCTTCCCCGGACGCGGTCAAGCTCGGAGGAAGCTGCTTTACCTCCTCCCCCTCAACTGCTTCCGGTCTTAACCGATGCTGTCCAACAACTTGTTCAATTACTGGCTCGCCAGGAAGCTGTAAATCAAGAGAGAAGCAACCGCTTCACTGATCTTGAGGCCGAAATGACAAAGCTCCAAGCATGAAATGTTCTGGACCAAGGATCTACCGGGCATGATTCCCGCGAGAAAAGGAATCCGGCCCGAAGAAGGCACTATCATCATTCTCCCCCAAGGAGGAAGCACAATCATCGTACTCCCCCACGCCGTCATCGAGGGAATGGTACCCGTTCTCCTCAGGCTCGACAATATGACAATCTGGAAGATTCACACAACTCCCCACACCGTCATCGAGGGAATAGTTCCCGTTCTCCTCAGGCTCGACAATATGACGATCTGGAAGATTCAAATAACTCCCCTCAACATCGTTCATACTTAGCCTCAACATCACCAAGACGACGTTCGAGAAGTCATGACAATGTTCAAAATAAAGATCAACCTCGACGCTACGGGCATCCCGATCCTCATTACAGACATCAACCACGGCCTAGGGCAGAAGTAACTAGCCGCAAGGGTCCACTCACAGAGGCGATCGCCAAATACCGAGTTCCAAAATATCTTGAAAAACCGCCGGGAGGATTGAAGACATACGACGGAACAGGCGACCCCGACAGGCACCTCGATCAATTCAACACAACCATGCAATACCGAAACGTACCTATGGAAATGATGTGTCGAATCTTCCCGTTAACCTTGGATAAAATGGCATCGGAATGGTTCCGGGCATTGAGGTCGAACACCATTTCCTCTTGGGACAAATTGGCTAAACTCTTCTCGATCCACTTTGCCCACTCCAACAGTAAACCCAAAAATAAAAATGTTTTAATGTCGGTCATCCAGAAGGAGAGCGAGCCCCTAAGAGAATACATAGAGCGATTCAACAATGAAGCTCTGCAGGTTCGACAACTAGACGACGCTTTCCGTATCTTCTTCATGGCTCGGGGCCTATTTCCTGGAAGCCCATTCAGAAAACATATTAGCATTGGGAACCAAATACCTTGCAGGAGTTCCTCCAGCTATCCCAGTGTTTCATCAACAAAGAAGAGAACGCCAAGATCGGCAAGGAGTCATCACATACCGAACCATCAAAACCCCGCCACGACACAGATCACCGAAAGAGCTCGTGGAACGTCGGTAAGAAAAATCGTCACCAAATATATACTGAACTCAACGTCTCCAACGCCCAGATACTGGGGGAATGTTGGAACGTCGAGTTCAGAGACGTAAGACCTCCCAGACCTCTACCCATCCGACCTGGGCAGAAAACTAACAAATACTGCAGATATCACAGAAGCAATGGTCATGACACGAACCACTGCAATGCCTTGAAAGATGACATAGAAGACCTAATAAAACGAGGAAAATTGTCCAGTTATGTCAAAAAGGAGGGAGGACGGTTCAGCAAAGTCAAAGAAGAAAGAAAAGATGAACCAAGAACCAGGGGAAAGGAAAAGATCGAGTCGGACAATGAGGAGCAGGATCTCAGAAAATCAAAGGGACGCTCGGTCATACTGATGATAACAGGAGGTTTCGATCATGAAGGGTCCGGAAAATCAATGAAGAGAAAGTGGAAAGAATTATTAATTGTAGCTTTGACTTCAGCAGCACCTACCAAAGCAAATCGACCTCCACTATCTTTCAGCGATGACGATCTTATAGATGGGAAACCAAACAAACACGTACCTCTCTTAATTTTGGCAGTAATAGCTGATAAAGAAATGCGTAGAATCTTGGTCGACCAAGGAAGCTCGTCAGACATCCTCTTTATCGATCTTCTGGACAGAATGGGGATCGATAAAGAGGAACTCGCTCCTTACAGAGGAACGGCTCTGTCCGGTTTCAATGGATCCCGAACCCAACCCCTTGGCCATTTGGAACTAATGGTTACCTACAGAACCGAGCCATTGTTTTGAACTATCAAAACTAAATTCCTCATCTTACCTTGTGAAGCCATATACAATGGTATAATAGGAAGACCGACCTTGGGCAGGCTCGGAGCGGTGACATCCACCACCCACTTAAAAATAAAATTCCATTCTCTCTGCAACAAGGTCGTTACTTTAAAATCTGACCTGAAGTCTGCTTCCAGATGCTTCTTCTTGTAGACGAAAACCGAACAAAAAGCTTTGGAACAAGAAGGGGTTCCCCCTTCAGAAGAGCTCTCTACTCCAAAACGAACTAAGCTCCGACCCGCTGAAGTTAACACCACACACTTGGACACACGATACGATCCAGAAGGTAACAAAGATACAGAAAAAGATGAGCTAACAAAAGAGCTCAAACGGAAAATAATGAGGCCCCAACCTGATGGGGGATTCATCGAAATACTTCTCGGAAAAGACCCCTTCAGAACCATCAAAGTAGGAGTTAACCTACCAGAAGAAGTTAAGATCGGGTTAACCCAATGCCTCAACGACTTCGCAGACATCTTCGCCTGGTCGGCAGAGGACATGCCTGAGATTCCACCAGAGGTCGCTTGCCACCAGCTCGCAATCAACCCAGAAGCCAAATGGGTTGCCCAAAGAAAACGGGCTCAAAGCGGTGAGAAAGCCATTGCTGCTGCCGAAGCGGTGGACGATCTCATCAAAGCAAACTTCATTTTCGAGGTCAAGTACACAACCTGGTTATCAAATCCAGTGTTGGTGAAGAAAAACAACGGGAAATGGCGCATGTGCGTCGATTACACCGATCTTAATAAAGCTTGCCCAAAATATGCTTTTCCTGTCCCCAGCATTGATCGATTGGTCGACAACGCTTCGGGTTTTCGGTTACTATCTTTTATGGACGCATACTCCGGGTACAACCAGATCGCCATGTTTCCACCCGATCAGGAAAAACCCGCTTTCATGAGCGACCGAGGTAACTTCGCTTATCGCGTCATGCCATTTGGGCTGAAAAACGCAGGAGCTACCTATCAAAGGATGATGAACAAGGTATTCCAAAAACAGATCGGCAAAAGCGTAGAAGTCTACCTTGATGACATGATCGTCAAAAGCAAGGATGATGACGAACACATAAACGACCTAAGAACAATTTTCTCCGAAATTCGGAAAAATAAAATGAGATTAAACCCAGAGAAGTGCACATTCGGAGTTCGGGCTGGTAAATTTTTGGGTTTTTACCTAACAGAAAGGGGAATTGAAGCAAACCCTGATAAATGTCGATCCGTAACGAAAATGCGAACCTCGACTACGAAGAAAGAAGTACAAAAGCTCAACGGCATGATCGCCACTTTGTCTCGTTTCATATCTAATGCAGCAAGATGAGGCCTTAAATCAAATAAAAAAAGTTCTTTCCAAGCCTCCGATCTTAACTCGACCAAACGAAGGTGAAATTCTGTACCTATACTTAGCAGTCTCAGAAGAAGCTTTAGCTGCCGTTCTTGTGCGCGAGTTAAAAACCGGACAGAGTCCAGTCTACTTTGCAAGTAAAACTCTACACGGACCGAAAAGTCGTTATCAGAAAATCGAAAAGATCGCCCTGGCCCTCGTCGTCGCAGCTCGACGTTTCCGACCTTACTTCGTTTCTCACCAGGTGGTCGTTCGAACTAACTACCTCATCAGACAAATACTTCATAGACCCGATCTCGCAGGGAGAATGATCAAATGGGCGGTGGAACTATCAGAGTTCGGAATCAAATATGAAGCTCAAACGACTCTGAAAGCACAAGTTTTGGCAGATTTCGTGGCTGAAATGACCCCAGCTAACGTCGAATCTGACATTTGGATCCTGCATATCGATGGATCCTCTAACCCAAAAGGGAGTGGGGCCGGCATCATGTTGGAAAGCCCAACAGGCATCATCATTGAAGTTTCCCTAGCTTTTAGCTTCCCAACATCGAACAATCAAGCAGAATACGAGGCTTGCATCGTCGGACTACGCTTGGCAATTGATCTCCGAGTTCCTCGGGTAAAATTACATACAGATTCTCTATTGGTAGTCTCCCAGATCAGTAACCAATACGAAACAAGAGAGTCGATCTTACAAAAGTACCTACTTCGGGTTCTATCATACCCCAATTTTGTCCGGCTTAGGTCCAAACCCTAATTTTCCACACAAAAAAATATATAATAAATTATGCATTGCATTTTGGGTCCTAGAAACCATTCCAAAGTTTTTGAAATCATTTTTAGGGTTAGAATGCACGTTTTGGGAAATTAGGGTCAAAAAGGGCATTTTGGTCATTTCTCACAAAAGGGTCTATAAAAATAATTTTTGCAATAAGCCTCATGCATCAAAATTAGGGTTTTTGAAAATATGTTATGCATGCATGGCAAGCTTTGGAAAATATTTTATGCATGCATGGCAAAAACCTAAAAACAATTTTGTGGAAAGCAAGAATCAATTTCTATTATATACCAAAGGCCAAGAATCGATTTATAGTATATTCTAAAGGCCATGAAATCGATTTTCAAGCAATCCTAAAGGCCAAGAATCGATTTCTCAATAATATGTTTAAAGCTTGAAATCGATTTCTACATATACTCAGGGCAAAGCTAAAATCGATTTCCTTCTTGTTATATAGGCCTTGAAATCGATTGTCAAGCCATCCCATAGGCCATGAATCGATTCCTAATTGTTTTAACTAAGTGAAGAATCGATTTTCACCTATGATAGATGTCCTGAAAATCGATTTCCTTATTGTTACATAGGCCTTGAAATCGATTGTCAAGCCATCCCATAGGCCATGAATCGATTCCTAATTGTTTTAACTAAGTGAAGAATCGATTTTCACCTATGATAGATGTCCTGAAAATCGATTCCTACTTGTTTTCAAAGAGCAAAGAATCGATTCCCATGTTTTCCAAAGAATAAAGAATCGATTCCTCACTATTTCAACTATCCAAAGAATCGACTCTTGAGGCTTCTAAAATGATAAGAATCGATTCATCTATATTTTAACTACAATCAACAATTGATTCTTTCATTTCATTAAGATGTTTTTTCAGATCTACGCTTTCCTAAAGCCTATAAATAGGCAGCCTCAAGTCACTCTTGACGGATTTTTTTTTGAGGAGATCAGAGAAAAAACCCATTTTTCGAAATCTCTCACATTTTAGAAAAAGAACTCTCCTACGCTTTATTCTCTTGCTCTATTCGTTCCGTTGGTCCGTCAGAGTTGATCCTTCGCCAAAAGTTAGTTAGGATTGCGTTCTTCAAGTTGTAATATCTGCCTTCATCAGAGGTATTTTCTGTCTTTACATTTGTTAATATTTACTCATTGTGATCCATGCCAAAGTTGCCCTATGTGATTTAACTTAGCTATAGTGTCATTGTTGATGATGAACCGTATGATTCCCACTTATGCCTAGTGCATCAAGTTCTAAGTGGTGAAGATGGTTTCATATGATTCAACCCTTTTAGTTTATATGTTGTTTCAGTTGATGATTGGCAACGTGATTCACACTTGTGCACTTGTGCACTTAATCTTAAGTGTGAGGATTGACCAAAGTGATTCAACATTCTTTGATACTTTGGTCGCTAAATAATTTGCTTGCTTATGCTGGCCAATGATCATGATTGAGGCAACTCTTTTGCTTAAGCTTACAGCATCATCGTCTACTCTCATATAGAATATCATCAATACTTAGACAGGTCCATTCCTTACATTGCATCTTCCACTAGATGTGCATTTAGATTCCCTTGCGTTTTGTCGAAATATTTGAGTATGGTTCTCGCCTAGCATCTTCCACTAGATGTGCATTTAGGTTCAATCTCGCCTACTCTTGTATTTTGCTTAATGCCCAATTCAAGTTCCTTCCTTGCCTATCTATGTGTTGTGATCTAATATGTGTAGTTTAGGCTTGATTTTTGTTTGCAAATTCAAATATTGTTGCTTAATGATTTGATTCAACTGATTGTGTTATGCTTGAATCCACCAATTCTTTCTTGCATTCATTGTTTTCATTTCTAAAACGATCAAGCACCAAAACGGTTACTAGTGGCAATCCATCACAACCTTTGTTGGTTTGATTGTCATGAAAACCTCAATTTCAAAAGAATTTTCGTAAGCATAAAGCAAGCTACAAGTAATAATCCATCACAACCTCTGTTGGTTTGATTATCATGAACGCGTCCAATTTCAAAAAGCATTTTTCTAAGTATCAAAGAATCAAAAACAAGTTATTAGCGGTGGTCCATCATAACCTTTGTTAGTTTGATCATCATGAAAGCTTTCATTTTCAAAAGACGTTTCAAAAAGATTTTTATTTTTAAGGCTCATTAGAACTACGTCGCTTTGATTCCCATTTGGGATACGTAGGAGCGAGCCACGTTCTCGTCAAGCGCAACAAATAAAAATCCTTTTCACAACCATAAACAAATCATTTCCATAAAACAAACAATCATTTTCAAACCCATTGTTGCTAGTGGCTAATCAGAACCTTTGTTCGTCTAGCCATTGGTAGCAATGTCTTTTCCCAAAAGAATAATAAAGCGGTGATCACCCATAACTTCGGTTAGTTTGATCACTCGCGCCAATTAATCTCTTTCGAAAATCACTTTCAAAAAAGATAATAAAAATGAGTTGTTATCAAATAGTCCATCAGAACCTTTGTTCGTTTGACTAGCGGTACAACTCTCTTTTTTGAGTATTTAGTAGTGATTCATCATAGCCTCTGCTAGTTTAATCATTCACTAATGCTCGTCCTATTTCAAAAACTCACCAAAAAAAGATAAAAAAACAAAAACTTTTCAAAAAGACAACCAAGAACTACGTAGCTTTGAATTCTCCATCGCACTGGGAGATACGTAGGAGCGGGCCAGGTCCCGTCAAGCACTTTTTTCTAAAAAACCTTTTTTTCCCCTTTCTCGCCAAAAATAAAATTTTTGTTAAGTTTTCCCATTCATCCTTCCAATAAATAGGCAAACCTAGATATTTTTCAAATCAAACGTTAAAACCACACATTTAATTAGAGGTTCCTTTTCGGTAAAAAGGACGTGCGCGGTGCTAACACCTTCCTCGCACGTAATCGACCCCCGAACCTATATCTCTAGTTTTCAAAAGACCATCCGCCTTGTCCAAAAGACCTTTTTTCAATGTTTTGGTCTTAAAATTAAAATATTGGTGGCGGCTCCAAAATTTTCCACGTTGTACAAAGAGAAATCCAACCGGGGGATTTTTCGAGGTGCAACAGGTTCGGGCACTACTAGCTCAATTCGAAACAAGTGAAGTAAAACACGTACCAAGAACGGAGAATCAACGTGCTGATATCCTCGCCAAGCTTGTAACGCCCCAGAAATAATTTGGGTGTATATTTAATTAATTAATTAAATGGTGTTGGGTGGAGTGTATTAAAACAATAATTGGGTAATTAATTAATTAAGAGGTGGTGTATTAATTAAAGAAGGGAGTAGAGGTTAGTAAATAAAAGAGGGAGTGGTAGGAGTAATTTAAGGTGGTGCAAATAGGGGTAGGCTTAGGGTAAAAAGAAAAATAAAGAAAAGGAGTGAAAGAGAGAGATGGGTCGGGTTGGGCTGAGGCGTGGGATTGAGGCTGAGGATAATAAAACATGAATAGGAGATGAATTGCAAAAACAGAGAGAGGGAGAGGAAATCGCGAATTGAAAGAAAGAAGGGAACGAAAGAATAGAAGGGAGGGAGAAGGAAGAGGGCCGACGGCAGCCTCAAGGGAGAGGAGGAAGGGATTTGTTCACCATTGCTCTTGGTGTTGAAGCTCAAGAGTTGAGCTTGTGTAGTTGTGGTGAAGAAGGGAAGTTTTCTTCATCTTGACTCTAGAAGAAGAGGAAGCTTCGATTTTGCAAGTTCAAGGGAGGGAAAGGTTGCTCATTTTGTTAGTTTTTGGTGCTAGCTTGGAGGTTCTACAAATTTTGAGGTTAGGGGGCTCTCCTTCATCTCTAATAACCTATTTGATTAATAATTTAGGGATTTGGTATTATGGGTGATTGTTAGATTGAATTGTTATGTGCTGAAATTAATTTGTGGTGTGAATTTATAATTTGTGATGATTATTATGTATGTTAGGGGGCTCTATTTATACTTATAATGATGCATTAAGTTAGGTTGTTGTAGTGATATAGGTTGAACTTGTTGCATTGTGGAATGGGGGGGGGGGGGATAATTGCTACTGTTAGTGAGATGGAAATGAATGTTAGTGGTATAGTTAGTGAAGTGTTAAGTTATTGATATTAATTGTTGAATTGTGGTTCCATTTAATTGCCACTGTTGGTGCTATGCGAATTGCCACTTCCATTGTTATCCATGATTTGTTGTTTTAGTGAAATGATTAAATAATTTGTCTTAGTGGAAATTAAGTGTTGAATAGGGCAGCTACTGTTTTGGGTTGATTTCGTGGAATAGATTGAATTGTGTAGTGAATTGTAGTGTTGATGCACTTGATAAATAATTAATTGAATGTTGTTTAGGTGGTATGAAATTATCTTGGGCCTTATTGAATTAACTGTAGTATACTGTGTTGAGTGATGGGAGGGTGAGTATGAGAGGAGTTGTGCCTATGCTTTGTTGGATCAATTACTACAATGAAATAATGTGGGTAATTAGAAAGAGATTGATGATGTATGTTGTTGATGTTGCAATTGATGAAATTGTGATGTATGTATTGCTCCAAAATGATTTGCTGAAAACAGATTGATGAGATTGTGATGCATGCATTGCTCCAAAACAATTTGATGAAAAAGATTGATGTGTGTGTGTTGCGCAGGGGCGCCAAGTCTGGCTGCCCCAATGGCGCTTGGGTGTGCGTGGTTGTGAGTCAGGCGTGGCACGATGTTGCCTCTGTGCCCACATGGGGGCGCGCCTTTGGTGTGCTGCTTGATTTTGTTAGCTGAATTTATAAATATTTTGGAAAACCGTATGTTTAGTATACGTGAAAGAATGGATGATTTCTGAACAAAATGTGATGTCTGAACTGGTTGTACAGGGAATATATTTTTTTGGGATGTCCGTGATACAGAGGAAACTCTGCCCGATTTTCGATAGAATTTTGGTGAGCTGAATAAATATTTGTGAGTTGTTATAATATGATTGGTGAGCTGAATAAGTATTGGTGAGTTAATATAATATTACTGGTGAGCGGAAATATAATTGGAGAGTTAATATGATATTTTGGGTGAGCAGAAGGTTTCGACCTTATTATGAATTATTGGCGAGCAGAAGACTTCGGTCTTGTTAGTGATGTGCCCACAAGGTTTAATTGTTGAGTATGTTAATTATGGGGTGTGTTTACATGTGTTGGTGTGCATGCTGCATGGTCATGGCGTCACATTATCATGTGCATATTTCGGTGAGCAGAGGCTTCGGCCTATTTTGGTGAGCAGAGGCTTCGGCCTATCTTGGTGAGTGCCCTCAAGGCAAGTTTTTGGTGTTGATGGATCCACATGCATACGTCTAGGTGTTGGGTCGCATTGCATACATGTCACATACCCTCGTTGTTGCCTGTGAATGAATAAAGTGACGGTGTGCTATTAGAGCTGTGTGTGTGGGTGTTGTGTCTCAGTGATGTGAAATGATGGTGTGCTATTATTAATGTGAAGTGGTGTTATTCGTTGCCTGATCTATATATTGTTGATCTTATATGTTATTACTTATGAAATGAGACTCACCCTACTGCTTTTTATGTTGCTTCTCATGTCGGCAACGTGCAGGTGACGACGAGCGAAGGTGATCTAGTACCTTCTATCTAGCGGGTCGAGTCAGCTCTGATACGTAGTACCAGGGGGGCGTTAGTTTACTATTTTATTTAATTTGATGTCGAGCTATATTTTCGGTGATGTAATTTGATATTGTCAGATTTGGTGATTATTCCGCTGCGATGTTTTTATACTTATATATTATTTTCAGAGATATAATACGTCGGTGTTTTAAAAGTGGCACCCTCTCGTGGTTGCATTAAAACGTTTTTTTTTTGCGAACTCTGATTTTTAAATTAACTAAATAATAGTTATTAGTAAAGGGGGTGTTACAAGTTGGTATCAAAGCAGTTCGGTCTGTCCGGCCGGTAGTTGAGTCGTCGTGTTGAGTAACATTGAGTTTGTTACTCGTGTCTGAATTCTGTTTTCTGTTGCAGTGCTAGAATGGCCAGACGGGACGATGCTGCACTTGCTGCTGCCTTGCAGGCTATAGCCGGGGCGATGGGTAATATACCCGGTGTTGTTAATGACGGGACGCGCAATTTGGCTACATTCCAGAGAGAGAACCCACCCACCTTTAAGGGTCGGTACAACCCGGATGGAGCGTTGTCATGGCTGAAGGAGATAGAGCGGGTCTTTCGTGTCATGGAGTGTACTCCAGCTCAGAAAGTGAAGTTTGGGACTCATATGTTAACGGAGGAAGCTGAAGACTGGTGGATGGGAATGTTGCGAAGGCTAAGTGATGCTGGTGAGGAAGTGACCTGGGAGGTTTTCACAAGAGAGTTCAAGAGAAAGTACTACCCTGAGGATGTGCGAGCCAAGAAAGAAGTGGAGTTTTTAGAGCTGAAGCAGGGAGACAAGACTGTGGCTGATTATGCCGCCAAGTTTGAGGAGCTGGCCCAATTTTGTCCTTATTATGCTAATGATGCCAATTCTGAATTTTCAAAATGTGTCAAGTTCGAGAGTGGTCTACGTCCTGATATAAAGAAAGCAATTGGATATCAAGAAGTTCGGGTCTTCGCTAGATTGGTTGATAAGTGTAGGATTTTCGAGGAGGATAGTAATGCTGCTTACAAGATTGTAAAGGAGAAGAGGAGTGCTCAGTATCGTGAGAAGCCCTACGATGTTTCTGGAGGTAAGGGCAAAGGAAAAACTGATGATTCAGGCAAGAAGTCAAGTGGGGGAGAGGCCCCTGCGAATGTTGTGTGCTACAAGTGTGGGAAGCCCGGTCATAAGAGTTTTGGTTGTCCAGATAACAAGTGCTTTAAATGTGGTAAGGGAGGCCACATAGCTGCCAAGTGTGAGAAGAAAGAGGTCGTCTGCTACAGCTGCGGAGAGGTGGGGCATATTAGTACCAATTGCTCCAAGCCAAAGAAGGAGGGGTCTAGTGGGAGGGTGTTTGTTTTAGCAGGTGCTGAGTCTGCGGAGGAGTGATGATAGTATCAGAGGTACGTATCCCGTTAAGGGTACTCCGCTAGAATCTACTGTTATATCGATGCTACTTGTTGTTTTGTTATTGTTGCATGCGGTGAATGTTTAAGTGTTGTGATAACTGTTGTAACTGTAATGTGTTGCCTGGTGTGTTTCTCTGTGTCCCTTGTCGACCTTCGACAGAGACTTGTTGTGAATCCTTGTTTGCCGTTGGGTGAGTTAATCGTAATCTTGAGTATGAACTGGTTAGAACATAACCATGTTCCTAGTAGTTGAATTTTCGAGGACGAAAATATTCTAAGTGGGGGAGAGTTGTAACGCCCCAGAAATAATTTGGGTGTATATTTAATTAATTAATTAAATGGTGTTGGGTGGAGTGTATTAAAACAATAATTGGGTAATTAATTAATTAAGAGGTGGTGTATTAATTAAAGAAGGGAGTAGAGGTTAGTAAATAAAAGAGGGAGTGGTAGGAGTAATTTAAGGTGGTGCAAATAGGGGTAGGCTTAGGGTAAAAAGAAAAATAAAGAAAAGGAGTGAAAGAGAGAGATGGGTCGGGTTGGGCTGAGGCGTGGGATTGAGGCTGAGGATAATAAAACATGAATAGGAGATGAATTGCAAAAACAGAGAGAGGGAGAGGAAATCGCGAATTGAAAGAAAGAAGGGAACGAAAGAATAGAAGGGAGGGAGAAGGAAGAGGGCCGACGGCAGCCTCAAGGGAGAGGAGGAAGGGATTTGTTCACCATTGCTCTTGGTGTTGAAGCTCAAGAGTTGAGCTTGTGTAGTTGTGGTGAAGAAGGGAAGTTTTCTTCATCTTGACTCTAGAAGAAGAGGAAGCTTCGATTTTGCAAGTTCAAGGGAGGGAAAGGTTGCTCATTTTGTTAGTTTTTGGTGCTAGCTTGGAGGTTCTACAAATTTTGAGGTTAGGGGGCTCTCCTTCATCTCTAATAACCTAATTGATTAATAATTTAGGGATTTGGTATTATGGGTGATTGTTAGATTGAATTGTTATGTGCTGAAATTAATTTGTGGTGTGAATTTATAATTTGTGATGATTATTATGTATGTTAGGGGGCTCTATTTATACTTATAATGATGCATTAAGTTAGGTTGTTGTAGTGATATAGGTTGAACTTGTTGCATTGTGGAATGGGGGGGGGGGATAATTGCTACTGTTAGTGAGATGGAAATGAATGTTAGTGGTATAGTTAGTGAAGTGTTAAGTTATTGATATTAATTGTTGAATTGTGGTTCCATTTAATTGCCACTGTTGGTGCTATGCGAATTGCCACTTCCATTGTTATCCATGATTTGTTGTTTTAGTGAAATGATTAAATAATTTGTCTTAGTGGAAATTAAGTGTTGAATAGGGCAGCTACTGTTTTGGGTTGATTTCGTGGAATAGATTGAATTGTGTAGTGAATTGTAGTGTTGATGCACTTGATAAATAATTAATTGAATGTTGTTTAGGTGGTATGAAATTATCTTGGGCCTTATTGAATTAACTGTAGTATACTGTGTTGAGTGATGGGAGGGTGAGTATGAGAGGAGTTGTGCCTATGCTTTGTTGGATCAATTACTACAATGAAATAATGTGGGTAATTAGAAAGAGATTGATGATGTATGTTGTTGATGTTGCAATTGATGAAATTGTGATGTATGTATTGCTCCAAAATGATTTGCTGAAAACAGATTGATGAGATTGTGATGCATGCATTGCTCCAAAACAATTTGATGAAAAAGATTGATGTGTGTGTGTTGCGCAGGGGCGCCAAGTCTGGCTGCCCCAATGGCGCTTGGGTGTGCGTGGTTGTGAGTCAGGCGTGGCACGATGTTGCCTCTGTGCCCACATGGGGGACGCGCCTTTGGTGTGCTGCTTGATTTTGTTAGCTGAATTTATAAATATTTTGGAAAACCGTATGTTTAGTATACGTGAAAGAATGGATGATTTCTGAACAAAATGTGATGTCTGAACTGGTTGTACAGGGAATATATTTTTTTGGGATGTCCGTGATACAGAGGAAACTCTGCCCGATTTTCGATAGAATTTTGGTGAGCTGAATAAATATTTGTGAGTTGTTATAATATGATTGGTGAGCTGAATAAGTATTGGTGAGTTAATATAATATTACTGGTGAGCGGAAATATAATTGGAGAGTTAATATGATATTTTGGGTGAGCAGAAGGTTTCGACCTTATTATGAATTATTGGCGAGCAGAAGACTTCGGTCTTGTTAGTGATGTGCCCACAAGGTTTAATTGTTGAGTATGTTAATTATGGGGTGTGTTTACATGTGTTGGTGTGCATGCTGCATGGTCATGGCGTCACATTATCATGTGCATATTTCGGTGAGCAGAGGCTTCGGCCTATTTTGGTGAGCAGAGGCTTCGGCCTATCTTGGTGAGTGCCCTCAAGGCAAGTTTTTGGTGTTGATGGATCCACATGCATACGTCTAGGTGTTGGGTCGCATTGCATACATGTCACATACCCTCGTTGTTGCCTGTGAATGAATAAAGTGACGGTGTGCTATTAGAGCTGTGTGTGTGGGTGTTGTGTCTCAGTGATGTGAAATGATGGTGTGCTATTATTAATGTGAAGTGGTGTTATTCGTTGCCTGATCTATATATTGTTGATCTTATATGTTATTACTTATGAAATGAGACTCACCCTACTGCTTTTTATGTTGCTTCTCATGTCGGCAACGTGCAGGTGACGACGAGCGAAGGTGATCTAGTACCTTCTATCTAGCGGGTCGAGTCAGCTCTGATACGTAGTACCAGGGGGGCGTTAGTTTACTATTTTATTTAATTTGATGTCGAGCTATATTTTCGGTGATGTAATTTGATATTGTCAGATTTGGTGATTATTCCGCTGCGATGTTTTTATACTTATATATTATTTTCAGAGATATAATACGTCGGTGTTTTAAAAGTGGCACCCTCTCGTGGTTGCATTAAAACGTTTTTTTTTGCGAACTCTGATTTTTAAATTAACTAAATAATAGTTATTAGTAAAGGGGGTGTTACAAAGCTCGCAAGCACTAAAACTCCTGGAAACCAAAGAACGATCATCCAAGAAATACTCCACAAACCCAGTGTCTCCATCGACCCTCTTGTTAACTCAACCATCTGCATGGTTGAGGAAACTCCTAATTGGATCACTCCGATCCTGGAATACATCGTTACGGGAGCAGAACCCCCAGACGCAAACGACGCTAAATACATTAGAAGAAGAGCCTCAGCCTTTTCAGTCATTGATGGAACACTATACCGAAGAAGCCTCTCTTCCCCATTGATAAAATGCATCGAGGGAGTGGAAGCAGCCTATGTCTTGGCAGAAATTCACGAGGGAATCAGCGGCCAGCATATGGGAGCTCGGTCGTTGGCTCGGAAAGCTCTCCGAGCTGGGTATTACTGGCCGACCATGGTAGGCGACGCTAGTAACCATGTGAAGAGATGTAAAAATGCCAACATCCACATAGCTCCTCCTACTGACCTGACGAGCTTGACCTCCACGTGGCCCTTCGCATGGTGTGCTGCAACTGTCTAGTGGTGACAACAACTAGGGGAGTAGAAGATGATGAATTGGGAATGCTTCGGCTTTTGAAAGGGAAGGTGGATCAAAAGAGATTTTGTCTCAACCCATAAAGTTTGATGTTGCCCCAGTCATAACCAGGACAAAGCTGCCCCAATTAGAATGACCAGGCCTTGTTTAGGATTGTGAGTTGAGAGATTGACCTGGTGAGGTTTTGTAGGAATGAATGAGGTGAAGGAATGGGAACGCGCTTGCCCCACTTTCGAATGACATTTCAAATGGTTTCTTTGAGTGTGGTTGTGAAATGCGACAGAGTTATGGTGATGGTTATGAACTGAGGGTGATATATGAATGGGGTGGGCAATGAACAAACCTCCCCAAAGTTGAGTGGAGTGAGGGGTGAAGGGAATGCCCCCTAGTACGCACTTTTGGTTCTCTTGAAGAACAACTCGAATGCAATGAAAGTTTTGACTTTTTAGTATGAGGAGAGGCTCCACTTGGTGACCACTAGACCTTGTTTTAATGTAACACGAATGCATCTTGGAGTGCAAGTCCTTCTCCTTTTTTACCAACTTTCTTTTTTTGATTGTTTGCTTTTTTTCTTTTTGAGCAGCTTTCTTTTTTCTGCTTGTTTGTTTTTTTTTCTTTTGAGCAGCTTTCTTTTTTCTGCTTGTTTGTTTTTTTCCTTTTGAGCAAACACGTCGCAAATAGATAAACTTATTTGTCCTAAAATTAAAACTTGAGAAAACGAGGCAATTAGTCATTGATCAGAATGGACTTTTTAGGGTTGTGATGTGGAGAAGGAGATGATTGAGCTTAATGAAGTGTTTGGGGTTGATGGGGAGGATGGGGCTTACTCGGTGTTGGCCGATGGTCAATGATTTGTGAGGGAAATGGTTATTAAGCTTGATGAGGTGTTTGGGGATGGTTGTACCCAATGAGGTGTTTGAAGGTTTTATGAAAGAAGAGAAGGTTAAATTTAATGAATTGAGGGTTTTTTTTTTTTGTTTTTTTTTGTTTTTTTTTTTTGGAAGGGAAAATGATTGAACCCATTGAATTTGAGGGCCTTTTTGAAGGGGAGCTCTTATGCTTCATGGCAAAATGTACTGACTCTTAATTTATACTCCATTTGTCTTCCTTTCTTTGTTTTAGGATTCTCCTACTTAAACTTTGTTATTCCCCTCCTTTTGTGGATTTCCTTTCTTTTTGTGGATTTCCTTTCCTTTTGACTTGGGTGAGAATGATATACCATCCTTGATGTGTGATTAACCCTCGTCCAGAGTGATGGGGATATCTTGGGCTTTTCTTGGCTTAAGATGGGTAACAAAGAGTATTTTTAAGATTTTGAAACCTTGGCTTAAGAGGGGTAGGAAATGGACCTTCTGGGATTTTCGGTCCTTGAGGGTATGGGGAGATGGCCAAATTTCATTTCAAATCCTGATTGCTTATTTCTGTAAGACTTAACTTTAGGACAATAATTTATCTATCTTCATGTGTTTGCTCTTTTATTTTCCCCCTTTTTGTGCCCTAATTTTTGCCTGGACCGCTCTTTGCGAGTTTTCAATCCACCGGGCGCTCTTTTTTGCCTAGGCCACCCTTTGCGGGTTTTCAACCTAGCGAGCTTATTTTATCTTTTTTATTTATTATATATTTTTTTAGGAAGACTTGCACTAAAGGAATATGATACCGACAAGGAAAATTAGTGATCACAGAATTGCCCCAGCATGGAGGACTTGAAGTGTTAGTGGGAATGAACCAAAATTATGCGCTTTAGGGGTGGACGGGGCGGGATTAGACTTGGATGGGGAATGATGATAAATGAAGGAAATTGACTGACTCAAACAAGAGAAACTGCACGTGGCATGCATGCTTACTAGAAGAACGCTTCACAGAGAGTTAACATTGGTTAAAACATGATATGAAAACCCTTTTTTTTATGAACTGTTTCAGTCTTTTATCATGGAATGAATGAGATGTAATGTCTTTTTTTTTTGAAGGAAATACAAATGAGCTATTGATGTGAAAAAACTGAGTGCCTTGAAACACCTTGAGTTTGCAAATGAGTGAGGGTAAACTTTTCCAAAAAGGAAAGATTACTTTGCAAGAACATCTCGTCTCTCATCACAACATTTTTGTTGTACGCAATGCATGGATGAAAACATTATGATGTATACATGATGAAAATGAACTGCATGAAAGCATATTCACTTGAAAAGTGTGATTATTCTAAAAGTTTTTTTTTTTGATGCTTTCTTTTTATGCAAGACGAAATATGAAATACCAATGCATCCTTGGATGATGAATGATGCAAGAATACTGCTTCTTTTCAAAATGATTTTTATAGAGGCAAGACAAGATATGAAATGCCGATGCCCCCTTTTTCTTTTGAATGATGAAAGATGCAGGAATGATGCTTTTTTCTAAATGATGATTTTTTTTTTAGAGGCAAGGCAAAGTATGAAATGCCAATGCCCCTTCCTTTTTTGAAAGATGCATGTATGGAGGAATGATGTATTTGAACCAAAGTGATGAGGTTAATGAAATGGTGCATGAATGCTACATTTTGAATAAATTTGATGATGACTTTTGTTCATGATTATGAATGAGATGCTTTCTTGTTTTCATTTTTTTTGTGCAATGAAATGCATGATACTCACAATGATTTTTTTTTTTTAAAAAAAATGCGTGAGAAGACATGATTTTTATTGAATGGAAATGCATGCAAGATGAGAGGTTAATGTTTTATATTTTCATGATGTGTGAAAAGGAACACAACAATGCATGAGACGCGCTCCTAATAAGAGACGATTTTTTGGATCTTTCGAGAAAAATAGGGAAAAGAAAGCCTTAGTGAATGGAAACGCTCACGTGCGGAGAATGCACTCCTGACAAACCTAAATGAGATAGAGAAAAATGCATGTATGAATTTTATCAAGTTTTTGTTTTATGCAATGCAAATGATGTCTTTATATGAAAATGACGGTGATAATGCGACTTGACATGCATGTGAAAAAAATAAGATGAAAACATTTTCTCGGGTTTGGTGACTGAAATTTTGGGAACATCACCTCACGTAGCCCGGTAAAAGAAAAGACTATGATGATTTTTGGAAGTTTTGCTTTTTACCCTTTTTTTTTGAAGATTTTGTTTTATGTATGATGATGATGCTCTACGTGTATGCAGGATAAATGAAAGGGTTTTTATTGGCAATAATTCAAGCTCTTTTTATTTTTTTTATTTTTTATTTTTTTTTGGAAAATGCGGGCCGTACGTTATGTCGTGTGAACCGGTAAGAGAAAGGCTACAACGGTAACCCTTTCTTCTTTTCTTTTTTCAAAATCTTCTTCTTTTTTTTTTGTAAAAATGATGGCGTGAGGCAACCAATTGTCGTTGCTCTGAGTAACTTGCATGGAACATTGAGTGGATCCTGACTCAATACTTCACGCAATATACTGAAATGCTTCGACATTTGGTTAACTCAAACTTATTCTCTTATTTGAAAACAAACCTCACTTGATAGGGTCAAAGTGCCCCGATATCGTAGAGTAACATCTCAAATTTGTAGTGCACAAACAAATTTGAGATATTACCCTTCGTCATTCAAAGGCGCACTTTTACTCATTGAGCTTTTACATGAAGAGCTTTTCTATTTTTTCTTTGTTTAGAGAAGATGCATGCATTGGAAACTTTTCATTTTTTTTTTCATTTCTAGTTTTGGAACATGATTTTGAAAATTATTTGGAGATGCAAATGATCTATTATAAAAAAAAGGTTTTAGAAAGGATGTGCTTGACGGGGTATGACCCGCTCCTACGTATCCCCATTGTAATGAGGAATCAAAGCTTGCGTAGTTCTCTTGTGTCTCCTTTTTTTGAAATAATGCTTATGCATGAATGCCTCGTATAGGTGTTTAAGGGAAAATCACATCCTTTTTTTATTTTTGAAAATCTTTGAGGGGAAAAATTAACTGGATGAAATGCAACAATGCAGCACACGAAGATGAAAAGGCCACTTGGACCACTTGGACCATTCCCAAAATCTCCAGGACAGGTCAAGTTCTTGATCGTCTCCGTCGACTACTTCAGCAAATGGATAGAAGCAGAACCCCTGGCCACCATCACTGCAAAAAACTGCATAAAATTCTTCAAGAAAAATATTATGAGCAGGTTCGGGATCCCCGAGGTAGTGATAACAGATAACGGAACTCAATTCACGGATACAGGTTTTAGGAAGCTAATGTCCGAGCTAAAAATCAAACACCATTTCACTTCGGTAGAACACCCTCAAACGAACGGGCAAGCAGAGGCAGCAAACAAAGTAATACTAAAAGGCCTAAAGCGACGTCTTGACGATGTTAAAGGAAACTGGGTAGAAGAATTGCCTCACGTCCTCTGGGGATATAGGACCACCCCTCAAAGCTCCATAGGAGAGACACCTTTCAGGCTCTCTTACGGCAGTAAGGCGGTCATTCCTGTTGAAATTGGCAAACTTAGCTGGAGAACGGCAAATCCTAAAACTCAAAGCGATAACAACCAAGCTCTAAAAGAAGAGCTCGATCTCATCGATGAGGTCCGAGGTCGAGCCTCACTTCGAGAAGCAGTCATCAAGCAAGGAGTAGCAACCAGGTACAACGCCAAAGTCATTCGTAGAGATTTCGACCTTGGCGATCTAGTACTCAGAAGAGCAGATATTGGACAGAAAAACGCTTCACAAGGAAAACTCGCACCAAATTGGGAAGGACCTTACCGAGGTACATCTAAAACCGGTAAGGGAGCTTTTAAATTGGAGACCCTCCAAGGGAAAAAGATTGAAAGAACCTGGAACGCAACAAAGCTGAAGAGCTATTACCTTTAGAAAAAGATCATGTATATCTCTTATAAAAGACACCATCGCGTGCTCCGATCTTATGTAAATACGAGCTAAGTATTTCTAAATGAAGAACGGTAACCTTACCGAAGTTCCACAAACATTCTTGATTTCATCAAACAGAATGAACTCTCCAAGAGTGACAGGGACGATCTTAAATGATCTCCCCCAAGCAACCAACCAAGGTCGCGACTCTTTGAGACTAGTTATGTAACGCCCAAATATTTAATTAAATTATTTAATTAAATATTTAGCTATTCAATTATTTGTTTATTTATTTTAGTTGGTATAAATATATTAGCATTGATTAAGAGGCGTATAATTGGATTCAGGAGGTGGTGTTAGTGATCGGGCTTAAGCTGGAGGAAGCCCGTGATCCATGAGCCCACTAGCTAGGCGCATGGGTGAAGCACCTAGGCTAGGGTTTATCTCATTTGCGAATTGTTTTGTGAAAAAGAAAGAAAAAGTTGCGAATAGAGGAGAGGAGAGGAGAAGAGGGGCGGCGCGCAAATCCAAGAGAGAAGAGGAAGAGGGTTTTGCGAATTCAAGGAGAGGAAGGAAGCTGTGTTGCTGAGGTTTTGTTGGTGACTTGATCAAGAGGATTAGTGCTCTCCTACTATAAGGTAAGGGTGGGGTTCTTCCTTATAATGGGGTTTCATGATGGGGTTATGTGGGGATAGGTCCTATAATACCTTTTGATGGATTGTGATGTTTGATTTGGTGTTAGTTGAATTATAACTAGGTTGGATTGAAATTTGACATTTGTTGGTGATAGTTGTGACTCTAGAACTTGGTGCTCATTGTTGTTATTACTAAACGCATGCTAGGTGTTCGATTAAATTGTTGTTTGGTGTTGGGAGTGACAAATTATGATGATTGGCATTGGTGATTAAGGATTTGTGATTTGAATTGGTGAATTAACGAAATTATTGAACCCTAGGGCGCCATGGGCGCCATTGTCCTCGATGCTGTTTTTGGGGCCCTAGTGCTGGGCGCCATCCCTGAAATGTTGTAGTGCTGTTTTTGGCGCCCTGTGCCTGGGCGCCGTGCCTGTCCATGTTGCCTGGTGTTCTGTTGCTGTTTCTCGCGCCCTGTGCATGGGCGCCGTGTCTGGTGCGTGTCTGGTGTGCTGTGCACGTGTGTTGCTGTTTTTGGCGCCCTGGGTGTGGGCGTCGTGTGCCAGGATGTTGCGTTGCTGTTTTTGGCGCCCTGGGTGTGGGCGCCGTGTGCCAGGGTGTGTGGGTGTGTGTGTGTGTGTTGCTGTGTCTTGGCGCAAGGGCGCCATGGCGCCCTGTGCCTGGGCGCCACATTCTGGGTGTGTTGCGTTTCTGCGTGTTGCTGTTTTAGGCGCCCTGTGCCTGGGCGCCGTGTCTGGGTGTGTCTCCTGTGCCAAGTTGCGTTCCTGATTGTGTTCTCTGCTGTCTGGGCGCCAAGGGCGCCAAATCCTGCAGTGTTGCCTGCTGGGCGCCTCCCTGGGTGCCATATCCTGCCATGTTGCGTTTTGTGTTGCCTGGGCGCCAAGGGCGCCAGTTTCTGTTGCTGGTCAGTTTCCAGCATGTTGCCTGCTAGGCGCCCAGTGCTTGGGCTTCATTTTCAGGATGTCCCTCAATTTTTCCCCGGTTTTGTTTTTGACATATCTTTTGACTCGGGAGTCCGATTTAGACGATTCGAAATGTTTTGGAAAGCTTATTCAGAGGCCTAGCTGAATATTCTAATTTCAAGCAAAGTAATCTATTTTTCTGGAAATGGTTGACTGTTGAATGTTACTGTTTTAGAACAAAAAAAATGTGTCGCGTCTCAAATGTTTTGGGAAAATTGTTGTCGTCTCGGTGTCTTGGTGTTGTTTTGAGCTAGGTGTGAAGGCTCAAGTATTGGTGTTGTTGGAGCTAGGTGTGAAGGCTCCAATTCTTGGTGTTTTCCGTTGTTTCGGGTAGTTTGGTGTTTCGGTGTCGTTGGGCTAGGTGTGAAAGCCCAGTTTTGGTGATAATTGGTGATTGATTGTGGTGTGTCACGTTGTGACTATTTTTGGTGATTGTCTGTGTGCATTCATGGTGTCGCATACAGCATACGCATTTATTTTGGTGAAGGCCTTTGGTCTTGGAGCTGGGTGTGAAAGCTCAATTTTTATAAAACTAGTGAGCCGGGTGTGAAAGGTCAATTTTTGGTGAATTGGTGAGCCAGGTGTGAAAGCTCTCAATTTTGGTGACGCCTCTATTTACAGGCAAAACTTTTGGTGATTTGGTACCACATGCATATGCCCGTTGGTGTGGGTTGCATTCATGCACTATCATGACATTTGGTGACTGATTGTGGTGTTGTAAATTGATGTGTGTTTATAATTCGATGTGTGTATTGGAGTGGTAGATATAGTTGTCATATTCTAGCATATTGCCTATCATTTTACGCTATTATATTGAAGATATCTCACCCCTTCTGTTTGAATGTTACCCCTATGCGGTAACGTGCAGGTGATTGCGAGTGAAGGCCTAGTTACCTTCGCTGTTTTGAGTCGGTGTCTTGCTTTGATATGTAACACTCAAGGGGGAAACGAATCTAGATTTTGGCTGTTGCACTTTATTTTTTTTGGAGTCCATTCAGGACGTTATTGTTCCATGTTTCAGAACTTATTTTCTTTCCGCTGCGTGGTGATATATTTTGACGATGTGGTTAATTAAATTGGTGTTATGGGATTCGACCCTTTTTGACAAGTGTTATATATCGTGTATGATGTTTTGGACTATCGATGAATGTGTGACATCTCTTTTCGAAGTATGAAAAAATTTTATAACTCTGATTTTATTAAATAATTACCGGGTAGAAAAGGGGTGTTACAGGTTAGTTCCGAGCCGAGTCTCAGTAAACTATCTCAAAGAGACCAGGTCTTCAAGGATCGAAACGTCCTAAAGAACGACTGTTGGCCACAGTTGCCAACACCCCTCCAGGGCGAGTTAAATCCAGGCCGAGTCCTGGTAAACTGCCCCGTAGGACAACGTACATGACTCGCTCATAAAACGTTAAAACCAACGTACATGACTCACTCATAAAACGTTAAAAACGACATACGTGATATGCAAAATTAAAAAAGCATTCATAAAGCTCGTAACAAGGTATCAGGTTGAAAATCGACTACTAACATGTTTCAATATTACAAAAACATATCGGATATGGCCGAGCCCTCAAAAATTCCGATATTTACATAACAAAGTTCTGTGTCTATGCCTAAATTGACTACCTAAAAGTATACACCCAGAACTTCTGCAAACATCGGTATAAGTCATGGCATGGCATACTGAAAAGTCATTGAGCATCCGAGGTGGGGAAAACAACAATTTTCTCATCGGTCACTGGGTCGACCTTAACAATGCTCCTTCCATCGACCTCATGATCGGCATCGATAATTTTTGGGTCCAGCGGAATGGAGGGATGAAGGAGAAGAACCTACATGAGCGCACCTTGAAAACCTTTTTTATACATTTCAAGCACCGCTTGAGCAGCCACACTCGCTTCGTTTCTGCTCTGCTGAAGGGCAGCTCGAAGTTCAGCATTCTCGGCTTCAAAATTGATACCAGTCTCCGCTTTCCCACCAGAGACCTTCTCCAAGCTATCCTGAAGCTCGGCAATTCGTTCCTCCAACTTCTTCACCTGTCCTGTTAACTCAGCTTCGACCCCCTCTTGCTTTTTTAGCCGAACTTCAAGCAATTTCACACGGGCTTCGGTAGTCTCGGCACGCTTCAGAGCGGTATCTTTTAACGCTATAAGAACGTCTTTATTTTCCCTCAATTTGCTAAGCTCGGCCCTGGCTACCCCCAGCTCGTTAACCCTAGTAGAAAACTCCTCCAAAGCAGCAAATAATCTTGCCCTCTCGGCATTCAGCAACCCTACAGACATATCAAGAAATAGGTTAAAACTTCATAAAAAAGAGACCTACGAAACTGTCAAGGATAAACAAGAGAACCCACCTTCAGCTTTCTTCTCATACTTCTGCTTTGCGAGCTTGTGAACATCGGCAAGGTTCAGAAAGATCTGGGCCGATGCTACAATAGGGTCCTCCCTCCATTGTTCAAAATTTTGCTCGACGAAACCCTCGTCCAAAGGAACGGCCTTGAATTTATGCTTAGTTTTCTTCATGGGTTTCGCTTTCTTGGTCGATCTCGTGTCATCCTCGGGTGCTCTCTCCCTTTTCGAAGAGGTCTCAACATCGACGTTTTCGGTCTTCTTTCCCCATTCAATCTCAACGGTGACGAGCTCCTTCTGGGTAACCGTAGTTATGGGTTCGGCAGGAATGGCAACCTCGTCACCAGGCGATTGCGAAGCTATCTGAGATGGGCCCGCTCCTCCTTCGACATTAACCTGCCGAACTGCCAACTTCTTCAAAAAAGCAAATTTCTTTGGTGCCATCGTATCTGAAAAACAAGAAAAAACGAGTTATATGCAGAATTCAAATACGCAAAAGAACCACTCCAGAAAAAACGATCTACCTAAAACCCTCTGCACTTGCTTCCGTTTTCCGGCCTGAACTAAACGATCCGTAGGAATACCCCGGTATTTTTGCTTCGAATATGGGACTCTTTCGGATATGAAAATCAAGATCGCCTTCGTTACGAGATCATCAGCACTCAACCGATCTTCGCCAACGGTATAAGAATGAGAAGACCGGTTAAAATGACCGTTACTCCAACCAATAGGGAACTTAGGTGGACACCAAAGTCCGACCATCAACTCCAAACTTCCCCACACAATCGACGGCCTTATCATTCACTCGTTCGAGCCAATAGAAGAATTTGTTTCCAACTCCCCCTCAGCGAGTCCGCATAAGCTCTGAAGATCTTCGCTCCACGCCTCGAACGAAAGCTGACATGCTCGCGACCGAACTTGGCCTCCCCACTATTTCGGTTAAGCTCGAACAAATGAAAGAAAAGTAGAGACGACACCGGCCTCTCCAAATGAATGCACATCAGCTCAAAGGCTCGGAGGAAAGCCCACGCATTCGGGTGTAGCTGGGAAGGAGCTACGTCCAGCTCCGCAAGGACGGTTTGTTGAAGGGCACTAAAGGGAGGTCGAATATTCATCTCATTAATCGTCACGTGGTACATGGTAAACTTAAGGGCCCCTGGCCAGGAAGCCACATGCTCTCCATCCTTCAGGCCTTCAACATTCCAAATAGCTCTCTGCCTACGACCAGATAGCTTCCGACTTACTGATTCATGGTTGTAACCAGAACGGTACAACGACTCGATCTCCAAAACTTTGGTAGAAATCCAATTGTAAGGGCGAGCTTCCCGCGCCGGCACGTCATGAATCCCAGGACCAGTACTGGAATATCCGTCAGCAGAAACATGAAAAGCTAGACTCGTACTTGGCCGGCAAGTAATGCAACCTTCCTTCTTAGCTTCATCATCGTCATAATCTGAATCGACACTCATTTCAAAAGCAGGAACGGAGCTCTCTGAGTCAACAGCATTCGAGCTTCCCTGCCTCTCCCCTGATTGAACCTCCTCATCAGATGAGAGGGCCACCACGTCGATCCTACGATCATCTTCCTGATTTACCACAAGGTTTGTGTCGAGCTCATTAGCATCAAGTACCGGAGAAACAGTTTCAACGTCAACATGCTCCTCCATTTGATCGCTCGTCGGACCAGAGTCCGGATGATCTCGCTCATCTGGAACAGCCGTTGTTTGCACGTTTCGCTCCTCATGAATGACATTGCCGGACGCCATGACCTTTGTAAACTCGTTCTGATATTCGGTTATATCCCTACGGGTTTGTTTGGTCCTTGCCAGGTCTAAAAACTGCAGAAATGGGGGACGAAATGTCAGGACTAAGCATCGAACGAGGGCTCGCGAACAAATCGGACCCCGACCTGATGACCCCCACTCTGAGCAAATGGGTTCGCGAATAAACGGACTGGAAGGAGTCCAGAGTGCAAAAGTAAAAAGAAAACAATCAAGCAACCAACCTCGGAATAGAGAAGAGCAGAAAACTTTTTGTCTACCTCCTGTTGAACCCCTCTCCGTTGACTTTACTCAAAAGAAGCTCAAAATATCAAGACCGGTAATCAGAGCGAAAGGAATGAAGTAGTCCAAATGAAAGGGATTGACCCCCTATTTATAGTGGGCCGAAGGTCATGAATTGGGCCTAGAAATCGAATAGGCACACCCAGTCGAAATCCAAAGGTCACGCACTAAAAACAAAGCATCACCATCAATAGCCGCCATCGAAATGCGTGCTGTGTCAGAGACATTTAATGCCAGGCGCAGAACACGAAGCATTGCTCCACCACCTTTTTAAATTATACACCATCCATCTCATGATCGACTTGGGCCTCACCTTTCTTGGGTCCCTCAGAAAGGTAGCTCAACACGTCTATGGTCGATCAACATGGTCAAGCTCGACTCACCTCATGACCGACGAAAAGATAATGTATCGCATCAACCTGTCAAGTCAAGATCGCCCTTCAAGCGGCCAGACTTGGGGGGCCACTGTTATGGATATAAGTAATTTGTCCAACTGATTCTTACACCCCCTAGGCGGCCCATTAACAGCAAATGACCCATACTAACAATAGTTTGACCTGAGCCAATCAACGGCACAGATGCCTCTACAAGATCGGACGGCTCAGGATCGTCATAACCAAACATCACTCAACTCTATAAATACCCCACTCAAATGCTCATTAATGGTAAGCATCTTCAAAAACCAAATATTAAACTATTCAAACACTGACTTGAGCGTCGGAGTATCCTTTCAGGTACAAGACCAGCTTCTCAAGATCGAACAAGACCAGCTTCTCAAGATTGAACACGATCAGCTTCTCAAGATCGAACAAGATCGACCCCTGAGAGGTCGGGAAGACATTAGCAGGATCAAGGACAAAATATCTACTAACTGCTTAACATCTGTCCCTAAGATCGGAAGTACTGTGCGGAACAGTTTGTACATCCAATAATGCGCAACAAATCAATTTAGCACATCAATGATTAGCATGTCATTTCTGCTTAGCATCTAAATGTGCTCAATTTGCAACTTTCCTTTGGAAACTTTGCCTCAAAACTCTTCACAGCTTTTGACTCAATCAGCTGGAAGCAGTCAATTCAGTCAACAAGTGGAATTGCATCTTTATTGTTGCCTGGAGGGAAAACAGCTCACTCCAAGTTTAAAATACATGTCCCTACTATGGAGAACTCAACATGCAATATTCACCAAGGAAGTGAACTTGTTGAATTGTTGAAAGCTACAAAGTTAATCATTTGGGATGAAGCTCCTATGACTCACAAGCATTGTTTTGAAGCTCTTGATAGGACCATGCGAGATATCATGGGTCTAACCGATGATGATTCTTCTCTTATCGGAGGTAAGATAGTTATCTTTCGAGGTGACTTTAGACAAATTTTGCATGCTGTCCCTAGGGGAAGTCATTCTTGATTTCATCAAACAAAATGAACTATCCAAGAGTGACAGGGATGATCTTAAATGATCTCCCCCAAGCAAGCAACCAAGGTCGCGACTCTTTGAGACTGGTTAGATCCGAGCCGAGTCTCAGTAAACTATCTCAAAGAGACCAGGTCTTCAAGGATCGAAACGTCCTAAAGAACGACTGTTGGCCACAGTTGCCAACACCCCTCCAGGGCGAGTTAAATGCAGGCCGAGTCCTGGTAAACTGCCCCGTAGGACAACGTACATGACTCGCTCATAAAAACTTAAAACCAACGTACATGACTCGCTCATAAAACGTTAAAAACGACATACATGATATGCAAAATTAAAAAAGCATTCATAAAGCTCGTAACAAGGTATCAGGTTGAAAATCGACTACTAACATGTTTCAATATTACAAAAACATATCGGATATGGACGAGCCCTCAAAAATTCCGATATTTACATAACAAAGTTCTGTGTCTATGCCTAAATTGACTACCTAAAAGTATACACCCTGAACTTCACTTTTATTTAACAATATATATACTACTTCTTCATTTCTTGGAACAGGTATTTAATATTGCAACTCTCGGGAAGTTCCTGATTCCTACCCTTTTCTTTTCTTTTAAGTCGGTCACAGCCACAGCAAAAGTAGCATTCCTAACACAGATCACGATCCTCTGCAACAGCACTATAATTTTCTGAACAATGAAAAAAAGGAGCACCTGCAGGGCTGCACCTGATCCGTGTTCCCCTAATTGCATGTTCTTGGTAATCTTGTGCTCGGTGGAAATAAAAAGGTGCTACGACAACGAGGCTCTATTTGGCAAGACAAATCTGCTAGCTTATAGTAGATAAGTTATTTGAAAGTGTTTGGCACAACTAGTTTATAGCGTTTTTTATTAGTTTATAGCGTTTTTTTGAAACGCTACTCAAGTAGCGTTTGATATTATAGTTTATAGCGTTTCACTTTTTCTTTTTTTACCCTCGTTACTTTATTTAAATTCCCCATTTATTCTCTATTAAATGAATATTCTCTCTCATTTTCCAACGTTAATTACAAATGGCCATTTAAGTCATTTTATATTTATAAGCTAGGTCAACCACTAGTTTTACCAAACACGTTAAATTCAATTCGCTAGTTTATTCGCTATAAGCTAGTTTATCCGCTATCCGCAATTTTTTACCGAATATACTTGCACAAAATCCTCAATTTTGGACTTTTTTGTTAAATAGTTTCATGAAAAAAGGAATCTTTCCTAATCTGGGTCTTACCTCCTTAGTTTTACTCGTTGGGGATTCGCTACATGCTTCTTATGCCCAACTAGGGGATTCGCTAAGGCTTGGGTAGAATAGGAATACTTTTTGGAAGGAGGATAAACATAGTCCAAAATCCTTTAGTATGTGTAGACAATTTCGTTAGCTTTCCAATGCATCCCGAAACACAAAAATCGGAGTTCCGGATCATAAGTTTGGATAAAATAAGTTGGAAGACTAGCGAAAATTTCTCACAGATGTAAACTGACATACTCTCATTCGAAGAGTTGTGATATGGTCACTTTCCTTACATGAACTACTAGTCCCTTCTTGATAGGAACCAAACTCAAAGTGTTTGATAAGCTAACTGATCTAACGAGCGCTGGGTGGTACTGCTTATCAAAACTGCAAGTGCAATGATAACTTACTAACTTGGTTTCCTAACTTCGAAAAAAGGGTGTTTCTTAGGAAAGGAAACCTATTCGAGAACCATGACTATCCCTAAGGATCTTACTTGACTGAGGTATAAGTTAGAGTTAATCTATGCTACACAGCAGGGTTGACTACTAGACGTCATCTCAATAATAGAGAGACTCGTCAGACAACAATCCGTGTTCTATGGTGCTCACTAGTCCTGAACAAATCTAGGGCACTACACTTCTTCTACAAGAAGATTTCTCAACTTATAACTCTCTCTGGGTGACCCTTCACAATTTACATGATGACACGACGGTTAAATCGGTTCCAAAGACTAAATGGTCGCCCACAACTCCGCGAACCAACTCGGATGCATGTTACTTCCGCTGCATGCTCTGATGAAACAAGAAGTTCAGAAATCCTAGGGTTTATGGTTTCGGACATTTTCGCGGCCGAGGCAACTAATTGTCATTATTCTCAGTACGTTACATGAAATATCGAGTGGATCCAAACTCAACGTCTCACACAAAATACTAAAAGGTTCTGACAGTCAATTGTCTAAGTCTCTAGCTGACTCAATCTATCTAATCTTTTGACTATTAGGTCTCTAAGTCCGACAAGGTCGAGCTGCTCTGATACCAAAATGTAACACCTTAAATTTCATCTCACAGTGATAAAAAAGGTCTTAACATAATCATAAACAGCAGAGTATAACCTGCTCATAATAATGGACCAAATAAAATCTAAAGTGTATTACAACCACTTACAAAACTTTGAGATAAAATATTTCTCAAATACAATATCCGAATAAGTACTCAGAAGGTATATATTCGATAAATTATACATAACTATGGTCCAATTACAAGACGCGGTTATAAACGCTACACAACCTTGATACAATTCAAGGATTTATACATAATAAAACATAATGAGGGAGTAAGCAAAGTACAACCTAAAGATCACTAAAGGATCTCCCTTCAACCTGAGCAGCTACAACATCTGCCATTTCTCCTCAATAAATGCTTTGCTTTCCCTGCACATCTGAAAACACCACAATATATACAGTGAGATTATAAATCTCAGTGAGTTCTTTCGCACCCCCTCACATATCCTCTCTCGATTCAATTATGAATCCTTATTCATTCGTAGCTTAATTTATAAATTACTTCTTTTTAACTTAGCACGACACCGACCCCTGCTATAGTAATCCCGATGACTCGTACTATTCATCCTTAAACATAACACCAGCCCCAGCTTTGGTAACCCTGGTGAATTATTCTTTCTAACGGTAGTATAACACCAGCCCCAGCTATGGTAATCCCGGTGAACCCCCTTCCCATTAGTACTTTCCCTAATGGTAAAAACAGGGCCTAGGGTAAGGGCTCATGACCTTCACCTCCTAGTATGCTAACCTCTTTGGGTTGTCACTCATACTCGATATAATTTATATATCATAACCTCAAACAGTCTTTTATTAACCTCTTGGACATTAAGTTTGTTACTCAACACGAAGTCATATTCTGTAACATTAACTCGGACACGAAGTCCGTTCTTGGCACTTTGATTGTTTTCGCACTCGATACAACATTTGCTCGGTTTATTTTCAAACCATACATGAACTTACTCGTTGTATACAGTGAAACATAAATAGTTCGATACGTCAAACTTCGGTTTTGTATTTAAACCCTAACGTAACAAACTTCATAATATAACTTGACAAGCAACATATCTATGTTGAATGATCATTGGGAAGGGTTAAGAAATGAGTTAGAAGAGGTTTGGAATCAAGAGAAATATTTTTAAACGTGTTTTAAAAACGGTAACAAAATTCGGGGAATTGATTCCCAATCCTAGGAATTGATTCACAACTCCTGGGAATTGATTCACAACTCTTCATAACTCTTAGGAATTGATTCCCAACTCTTGGGAATTGATTCCCAACTTTTGATGACTCTTGGGAACTGATTCCCAATCCTTCATAACTCTTGGGAATTGATTCCCAACTATTGATGACTCTTAGGAATTGATTCCCAACTCTTCATAACACTTGGGAATTGATTCCCAACTATTGATGACTCTTGGGAATTGATTCCCAACTCTTGACCTCACTTGGGAATTGATTCACAACTCTTGGGAATGGATTCCCAACTCTTGTGAATTGATTCCCAACTCTTGGGAATCACAACAACCACTTCACACAATCCAATTCAAGCCATCAATTCACACAATAAAAAAATGAATTTGACATCGAATACGTTTTTAACGGTTTTTACTCAAAAACATTTCTCGACATATACAACAAACCGAAACATTAACATTCAACCTATCAAACATCAATCTTGGCACCAAATCACATCAATCAACCTCAAATTGAAAAACCAATTCAATAAATCATCACATTCGTAAACTTTCACATTCAATAATTAATCGAAACCTCAACTAAATCGAAGAACTCACCTCGGGTGTCGATTCCAACACGTCAATTACGCAAGAAACTCCTAGCTTGAAGCATCAATTCGCTTCCTAATCACCCAATTCGCTTCAACCCCCAAAAACCCCCCAATTTGGAACCCTAACTCATCAATCCGCTTCCAACACCAAATCGAACTTCAATACTCGCTCAATCTAGCTTGGCCTCGCTCCTAATCCTTTAGGAAACATCAAAACCAACTATCAACCAAAGATTTCATCTCACCTCACTCTCTAACTCATAAATTCGAAATTCCAAAAAGGAAAGGAAAAAGGAAGGGATCTTACCTAGCTCATGGAGGATGAAAGTGGAAGGGAAGATGATGATGATGATGATGATGATGATGATGATGATGATGATGATGGTGATCTAAGTTTTAGGATTTGGGTGAAACCCTCTTCCCTTCTTCTTCTTTCCCCTTGTTCTTTCTTCTTTTCTTTTCTTGTCTCTTTTCTCTCATTGTTTCGACCTCTTCATCTCTCTTTCTCCCTTTCAATTCTTTCTTTTCTTTTTAAACAATTTTCAAGTCAGGGTGTGGGGAAATGACCTCTATGCCCTCACTTAACTCTAACATCCCATAAATACCCCTTTCCATCTACTATTCATTTAGAAACTCTACACCAATTAATAATTAATCTAACACTCAATTAACAAAAATTATCAATTAAGGGCTAAATCAAATTAATTGAGTTAAACATCAAAATAATTAACTTAATTATTTTGGGGATGTTACACCCCCCTACACTATTATACTTATATTATGTATTTATATTACATATATTAAACTATATATATATATAAATTTAAAATTTGGGTTACTTGTAAAAGGGCGAATCTTTGGGTTACTAGTTGGCCCGCATGACCCCGTGACACTATTAAAAATTACCCCCTTTGTCTGATATTATATGACGTTTTGGCCATTTCACACAAATTAAGAAAATTAGTTAATTTTGTATGGAAAAAAGAAATTTTGAGTTACTTTACAAAATTATTCCTCATTAGTGACATTGAGAAGATACATTAATAGTAGGCTAAAGTGCTCCCGGGGTCCCTTATCTTTATTTAAAGTAACGATTTTGTCCTTTATCTTTTTTTTGTCCCAAATCAGTCCTTTATGTTTTAAATTTTTGACACATAAATCCTTTTCTGTCCCAAATCAGTCCTTTATGTTTCAAATTTTTAACACATAAATCCTTTTTTTTGACACATAAATCAGCATTGTTAACGGAAAATGATTTATGTGTCAAAAATTTGAAAGATAGGGGACTTATTGGGGACAAAAAAAACATAAAGGACTAATTCGTTACTTTAAATAAAGATAAGGGACCCCAGGAGCACTTTAGCCTTAATAGTATTGAAAGAAAAGAGGTTATTAAATAAAGGGTGTGATAGGAAAAAAATATTAATGATGCATTCGTATTATAAAACGTCATATAATATGGAATAACTCTTTTTG
This sequence comes from Astragalus membranaceus, assembly GCA_039519185.1. Lineage (NCBI taxonomy): Eukaryota > Viridiplantae > Streptophyta > Magnoliopsida > Fabales > Fabaceae > Astragalus > Astragalus membranaceus. The sequence continues at coordinate 91,236,737 of CM076850.1, forward strand.
GCTAGAACAACTGAACAGCATATAATATGGGATGGAGGGAGTAATAAAAATAGGCATGACTTTACATTACAGAGCTATAATTTTTTGCCATACCTTAAAATGTCTAAAAAAGGGCGGCTCTTAGATTTTGAGTGCCCTGGGCAAGTCAAAAATATGGTGCCCTCATAAACTTAAAAGTAAACATCGTAAGATTTTTTGTTGTGAAATTACTAATAAATAATTTATAATTAGGTTATGTGAAAACCATTAGTAATCAAAACAAGATTATTTAATCTACCTTTGACATGCTAAATTACAAATTCAATTGACGAATTCTTTTTTCAGCAACGCAATAGTAAGATAAATAATTGATTTTATTTCATATGTCATGTATGCATAGAGAAACAATTAAATGTCTTCAAAGAGCTAAATACTATATAACTTGATTTTTATTAATATATTAAAAAAATTACAAATTTTTCAAAAAACAATTACTACAAAAGTTTTAGTTTACTTTTAAAATCACAATTTCTTTCTATCTTAATATCTATATATACTATAAGAAATTTGGTGCCCCTCAAAATATGGTGCTCTGGGCGGTTGCCCCTCCCGCTCATGCTCAGGGCCACCACTGGTCTAAAAAGCTCAAATAATACTAACATAACTAACAAATTCATTTTTCAAATTCATAATGAACAACGACTAAATAAAAATGGTCTCACAAATATTATTCATATTAATTAATATTCTATTTATAAATTTATATAAAATTTAATAACTATCGAATGTGTTACAAAATATTAGATGTTAATTTTTTTTTTTTAAGCAAAGAAAAATCTATTAAAAAGAGAAAAAGAAATACATAAAACCAAGGGGGGACCAGACCAAAACCCAAGGCCAGAATAAACTAAAAAAAGTAGAGAAAGGGAGACCTAGGGGTTAAGGCTCCCAAAAACCAACCAACCAAAACCAGGAAAAACAGACCAAATAAATGGCTTATAAAAAACTACATCAGATCAAAATGACACAGAGACTGAGCTAGCTTTGGACCGAGTGTTGTATCCAATAGCAAGACCATTTTTCTGCCTCAATTTCTTCTTTTGTTGCTTGGTCATAACCGGTTCAGTGTACCTTTCAGCTAAATCCGGAATCACCGGATCGCCAACATCATCTGTCGACTCCCCCCGAAACCTTCTTAAAATTTTCATGTCAGCTTCAACTGCCGGATTCAAGGCTGAATCGACAATCGACACTTTGGCCTTCGGAAAGAGGTTCATTGTTGGTTGAGAATTAGAGACAACCTCATCATTTGAGATATCTTCCCAATTTTTACATAAAACAGTTGCCTCCACCGCGTAGGAAGCATCAAAATCAAGCCTAGTTGTGGGAGACTTGGTGGAGTGTGCTTCACCAATAGCATGACCCCCAGCCATCTCTTCAGGCGTGATAACAATGCTGTCAAAACCCAAGAAACGATCGGGGGCATTTTCTTCCATCACCAAAACCACACTATTGTCTTGCAGATTGGATGGACCAGCGTCCAAAGTAGTGACTTTCTTCCCATTATCCTTCTTTTGCAGAAACCGAAGAGATGTTTTACTAGGGACGTGATTCACCTTTCGAGGCTGAATCTGGCCACCTTGAGTCATCTCCGCGTTTTTAGGTAACTTACAATTCTGGATAGAATGACCAATACATTGACAAGAGTTACAAAACAATGGTACACTCTCATATTCCACCCTGATGAGAAAGGCGTATCCCTCTCTTTCTACTAACAACTGATCATGCAGCTTCTCAGAAATCAACATCAATAAGAACTCTAGCAAAATGACCAAACGGCCTCTTCATAGTGGCTTCATCCAAGGCAATAGGAGCTCCTAGGCCTACCACTAATCTCAAACAAAATTTTTGACCTCCAATATTCCCGGGAAAGACCATGGAGTCTAACCCAACACTGAGCATTGGTTTGTTTTGCAGAAAGAGGGTCAAAATCAGGCCTCCAGGCAAACAAACGCAGCACACCAGGATGGAGATTACGAGATCCAAGCGACCAAACACGCCTAAAATCATCATTGGATACAAAAGAGAATTCAAAGAATCCCTTACCAAGCGAAACCAGAGACCAATCAGAAGAAATATTCCACATATTAGACAATTTTTCCTTTAATTCTTTAATCTGATAAGGTTTATCTCCTTTGGACAAAATAATTCTACCATGTAATAGATTGACGCATTCAGCAATACTAGCCTGATATTCATCTTCAGAGATCTTAATAGCAAGCACACCACCTTTTAGGCAAGATGTCGGTAAATGATTGATCTGATTATCAAAAAAGGGTGATTGAGGCTTACCTACCCGCACTTCAGAAACTGTTTTCTCCTTTGGAAAAAAATATTAGATGTTAAATAAAAATTAGAATATAAACGTAATATATAATAACACATATATACATACTTATATATATATATATATATATATATATATATATATATATATATATATGAGTAAAAAAATACAAACCTATTATCATTAAAAAAAACATATCTTTTTATTTCAAATGAAGATAGTATAAATTTAATATTTGTAAGTCAATGTACAAAAAAGAAAGATTGGGGCAGTGGTAAGCCACTAGTCAGTTTGGTATATTGGTTATATGTTGGATTCCCACCATTGCATTTTGTAATAATCTTGGCATAATTTAATTTGTCAAAAAAATGAGGTGATCAGGTCAAAGTCGGGTCACACCAACGGGTCACCGGGTTGTATCGAGTCTAGTGCATGTTCAATCCAACGAGTGCCTCGAGCTGATCACTGTACTGGGTCTCGATCCGATCAATAGGGTCGGTCCGGGTTGAATAGTACTTGCTTAGGTAGAATTGATATATTAGACAAAATTAATATAAAGGTTTTTATTTTAATTTAAAATATCACATTAGCTATTTATCTTTTTTTCCCTCAAATTAGTCATCTACGTGAATATTAAATTGTTAATACTACTATTGAAATCCCCAAAATGTTACTACTAGTAGATTTTTTTGGTTGTAATTTTTATCTATTTTTATTTACACTCCTTAATATCAAAAAAGACTTACTTGACAAAAAAGTATAACAGTTGGCCCCCACAATGAATTATGTGAAGCTATGCCAGGGTTGTCAATGTTGTTTTTTCAGCGCTATGTTAGTTATCTACGGGGTATCTCAACGCTTTTAACGAAAGACTAATCTCTGTTTGTGCTTAGGATCAAATTTTGCATTGATCAATACCGAATTTGTCCACTGCGAGAATCGAATTCGGGAGCACCGAGTCGTCCCCCGTGTCTCGGGGTAGATTAAGCCACTTGACCAACGGTATTGGTTACTGTTGTCAATGTTTTGATACTTAAAAGACTAACTTAAAAAAAAAGATAAATTTAACATTTAATAAAGATCTTGGAGTTCCGTAAAAAAAAATAAAGCTCTTGGAGTGATTTTACCTATCAAACAAAATTTTGGGTCAGGGGAGTTTTAATATGAGAGGATGATATGATTAAATCTAGACTATAAAACAATACTTAGATGGTCATGATTAAAAGTTGTTTAGTGATCATGTTTAGTGATCACATGATTACTTAAAAAAATCACATGACTTTTTGTTTTATTTTTAATCATTCATAATTTGATCTATGGCCACAATTTGTTCCTCTCACACTCTCATTGTAAAAGTCATCTTATTACTATATAGTAAGGTGTTGAACTTTTCTTATTGAAAAAATAACTGAAAATTTCATAAAAATATTAATTAACTAACACATATTTAGGTAAAAAGCACGTCAAAACTGCAAACAAAGTAGACACTAAATCATGGGCTCGTTTGGACGAATTTATTTTTAGGCTTATAAAAAACAATTTATAGAGATAATAAGTTTTTATGATAATTCATAAGTTCTCACCAACAAAACTCATATTTCCATAAGTTGTTTTCCATACACTACCTTAAAAAAACTTATGAATAATACATAAAACTTATTTATTTGCATAAGTTGTTTTTCATAAGCACAAAATAAGTTACATCTAAACGGGCCCATATTTGATAAAGCCGATAATGATACATACATATGGAGTTTTTTTAATAACACAACAAAAATAATAAATACAAAAATACCACAAGTGTGAAATTTTTTCCTAAATGCCAGACTTTCTTTATATATTTTTTCCTTTTTTTCTTCTTATTTTAATATTATTTAGTGTGTTTTTAGGTATTTTAGGATCTGAAAAAATATTAGTTGTTCAAATACGTGATGTTTGTTTCACAATAACCGATTTGATAAAAAAATAATTCGGCGACAAAATATGTAAAGTACGAGGCTAAGCAATGTGTTTTGGGGTACCTTTTTGGAAAAAAAAATTAGTTGTTTAATTATGTGAATCCTATAACCAGTTTGGAGATAAAAAATTAAATTTTGTGACAAAATGTTTAGTGTGACGCTCGGCAGTGTGTTTTGGTGTACTTTAGGGTTTCGAAAAAAGAATTAGTTGTTCAAATATACAAAGTTCAATCCTAAATAATAGGTTTTGGCAAAAAAAAAGTAATAATTTTATGATAAAATATATAAAGTGCGATGTTTATCAGTGTGTTTTGGGTACCTTAGAGATTGAAAAATATTTTAGCTGTTCAATTATGTCAAGTTTGATCTTCAATAATGAGTTTAGGAAAAAAATAAATTAATTTCATGATATATATATATATATATATATATATATATATATATATATATAGAGAGAGAGAGAGAGAGAGAGAGAGAGAGAGAGAGAGTGATAGGCCGCAAGTGCACGGTCCTGTCGCGTAATAAAAGAGTTATCGATCCACAGGGAGAGCCTAGGTGATTACCAATTTAATTTTCCAAAGTTGATTAACTGAAAAGAAAGTCTTTTTAGAAAGAAGGAATGTTTTTGTTGATATTTTAAAGATAAAAAGAGACTTGGGGTATTAGTTTCATCAAAATGATAAGGTTTCCGTTATTAATCCTTTCGACTATTTTCCAGTTTAAAGACCGATATATTTCTTAAGACAAGGCGACGGTTGTAGCAAGAGTTTCCTTTCGGAATACAAACGCGTGTTCTAAACTAATTATCAAGCCTATTTTCATGGTTGATTATTATTAGAACCCATTAAGCAAAGACCTTTTCGTGTCTCAATAAAACCAAAACTATTTTCATGTGTTGATTTTATTGTCTAATTTCATAGATCCAACAACCACACTTCCCCTTTCGGTACATCGTGTGGTGTTTTGAAATAATAATGAAATGTGATGAAATTAGATTTAAAAATACAAAGCGATTAAGGTGGAGAATAGTCTCGGGAATTAATTAGTAGGAAGCCATCATTTGATGGTTGCCAAGAACCCCAAGGCTAAGAAAGTCTACTCACTCATGATCATTGTAGACAAAAGAGGAGAAGAGGAAGATTGAATATTTGTAAATTGCAAGAATTTGTAAAGAAAGCGATAAGTTGAGGAATGTGTAAATTGCAAGAATTGTAAAGAAAGCGATAAGTTGCGGAATGTGTAAATGAGTTAGGAATTAGATGTTAGAATGGCAAGAAAATAAATGTTAGGAATTGAGAAAATTGCAAAATTATAAATAGCGGAATTGTAAATGACAAGAAAGTAAATTGCTTAAAAAGTAGATTGCAAGGAATTTAAATGACTTGGAAAATAAAAGAGCAAGAAAGTAAAAGGGCAAGAAAGTAAAAGGGCAAGAAAGTAAAGAGCAAGAATTAAAAGAGCAAGAAAATAAAAGGGCAAGAAAGTAAAAGGGCAAGAAAGTAAATGAGCAAGAATTAAAAGAGCAAGAATTAAAAGGGCAAGAAAGTAAAAGAGCAAGAAAGTAAAAGGGCAAGAAAGTAAATGAGCAAGAATTAAAAGAGCAAGAATTAAAAGAGCAAGAAAATAAAAGAGCAAAAAAGTAAAAGGGCAAGAAAGTAAAAGGGCAAGAAAGTAAATGAGCAAGAATTAAAAGAGCAAGAATTAAAAGAGCAAGAAAATAAAAGAGCAAGAATCATAAAGAACATGAAGAGTAAATTGAAGTCATGAATCTTAGAGAGTTTATTGAGAGTGATTTTTCTAACAAAATTCAAGCTTACTTACAAGTGAGGATCAAGGTCCTATTTATAGGAAAATATGAGGGAAAAAGCACTTGAGTGGAGGGGCAAAATAGTCAACTCAAGTTTTGGCAAAGATAGCCATCAACAAGTGGCCAAAGCACTTGAGTGGAGGGGCAAAATGGTCAAAAAGAAGTGAAAAATCAAGTTGGCAAAGATGGCCATCAACAAGTGGCCGCAGCCAAAATTGACTGCTTTTTGGCGCCCTGTCCTGTGCCAGTCTGCGCCAGTTTTGCTCCTTGGCACCCTGTGCTGCGCCAATTTTGCTCCTTGGCGCCCTGTGCTGCGCCAGTTTTGCTCCTTGGCGCCCTGTGCTGCGCCAGTTTGCGTTGTGCTGCTCCTTGGCGCCCTGTCCTGCGCCATTGTTGCTCCTTGGCGCCCTGTGCTGCGCCAGTTTTTCTCCTTGGCGCCCTGTGCTGCGCCAGTTTTGCTCCTTGGCGCCCTTGGCGCCCTGTGCTGCGCCAGTTTTGCGTTGTGCTGCTCCTTGGCGCCCTTGGCACCCATGGCACCCTGCAGAGTGCCTAGTGCTGTCTCAAAAATTGTTCCTCCTCAAATATTTTCTTTGTTCTTCATTTTAGCTCATATTTTCTCTTTTGCTTCAAAATAAAACCTGAAAATAAAAAGTAAACATTTGTAGTAAAATAGCTCAAAAATATAATTAAAATACCAAATAAACCTAATAAAAATAACTATTAAAAAGACTCTAAAAATAGACTTATCAAAGAGAGAGAGAGAAAGAGAGAGAGAGAGAGAGAGAGAGAGAGAGAGAGAGAGAGAGAGAGAGAGAGAGAGTGGCACAAACAAAGACAAGTGGAATGCAACGACTATTCTGATCTGCTTATCAACCGTAGAATGACATCAAACTGACAGGGTAAGATTCCACAAGGTATACTAAACCCACCAGTCAATATGGTGTACTACCACAACATAGATTTGACATCTGACAACCATGCATCATGGTCTGAGGTGCACGCCGAACAGATCATGACTTGGAGGGGGCGGCAAAAATTCGTGTTGCATCGAAAACCTTTTGAGGGTGAAGTAAATCTCTCAGATGAGTACATGGTCTGGTTTTACAATAATTCCAGATCATACTTATCTATGGTCTCACAGTTTGCCGACCTGCGAGCGCGTCCACAACCACCGCCACAACAAGAAATTCCTTCCAAAGCTCCATCACAACGAAACCGAGGGCGTCGTAGGGTGGAACCAAAATCTAGCCCACTGGTTCATGACGGAGTGAACGCATGTGAACATCAACCTCATGACCAAACATTTGAGTACACGCCAACGCCTCCATTCCATTACCCATCACAGGCGGATGACTTTGAACCTCACAAGCATTCTCTTAACTTCACGTATGGGAAATCCTATGACTTTGTCCAGTACCTGTAACACCCCAATTTTCGTGCGTTGTGGCTCTTTTAAAATATTTTTATTGTATTAAGTATTTTAAATTGATAAGACTAAATTATTTTAAGTTATTGTGTATTTGAGTTATTAAAATTGGTTGAAAACATATTTAAATGTACTTTATATGCTATTGGTAATATATAATTGTTATTATATATTTATTTTATTTTTATAAATATTATTATTTAAATGTTATTTATGTTATAAATTATTTTGGGCTTCTGAGGTGTTAAAATAATAGTTGTGATGAAATTGGGCTTCAAAAACGAATTAAAATAGAATTTGGGCTTTTTATACGCATACAGCCCCCTTTCTCCTTGCTAAATGCACCACCTGTGATCCACTCCCTTCAGCAGCCCAGTCCAATGCGCGACCCGCTCCTGAGGCCCAGACCCGACCCGCGCCCTGTTCTTCTTCCTCTGAAACGCAGAACCAACCGAAAACCCTAAGCCTCTCCTCCTCCATTTCGTTCTCCGCCCATAGACCACGGCTTGCTCCGAAAATCGACTCTCCCACTCGAAAATAGCCACTGAATCTGAATATGGACTCGATTTCATCAATTGTGTAGCCATCTTGCGAAGAGTAGCCGCGCCACCAACGCCCCAACCACACTGTTTCCTTCCTTCTCCGGCCACCGTCGCCTCCGTCTATGTGAACTGAATGCGGACATGAACTCCCCTCACCGGAATCGACATTCTTGCGTTTGATTTTGCCTAAATCTCCTCAGTTTCGAAATCCCTTTCAATTCAAGTTTTCCCCTCACTAAACAATAACAAAATTTGTGCATGTTCTCGCCGGAACCGTGACAGTTTCGTACCTTGTTCAAATCCGGTCATTTGATCATTCGATTTGCTATTTCAAACCGTGGTCATCATAGGTAATTCTTTTCGAAAAAACACGACTAATTAATTAAAGAATATATTTCTATTTTTCTTTTATTAAATAGCTAATAACTAATTGAATGTTCTTGTTGGCTAATTATATGTGCTCGAGTCGCGTTCGCGTTGTCAAATTTAAAGCATACCTGAGAGCTCGTGATAATACTCTTCGGCTCCTATTGGAATATGATTCGTTATCAGGTAAGGGTGGGGTTCTTCCTTATAATAGGGTTTTATGATGGGGCTATGTGGGAATAGATTCTATGATGCCTAGGGTTAAATTTTGATGCGTAGTTTGATGGTAGGTGGATTGTAACTAGGTTGATTGAAAATACTTGCTTGTTGGTGATTGTTATGACCCTAGACATTGGTGATTCGTTGTTAGTATGACTAATAGCATGCTAGGTGTTCAATAAAATGTTGTTTGATGTTGTAATTCCCAAATTATAGTGATTGGCATCGGTGATTAAAATTTGGTGAGCTAAATTGGTGATGTGATGTGCATATGTGTTGTTTTGGTGAATTGGTGTGTTGCTGATTTCGGGTCCCAGGCGCTGGGCGCCATGTTGGGTGTTGTCTGTGTTGCTATTTCTGGCGCCCTGCTGCTGGGCGCCGTGTGCCATTGTGGATGTTGCGTTTCCTGTTGCTGTTTCTGGCGCCCAGTGCATGGGCGCCGTGTCTGGTGGGTGTGTGTGTGTGCCAGGATGTTGTTGCTGCTGTGTCTGAGTCCTGGGCGCCATGGGCGCCTGTTCCTGAGTTGTGTTGCGCGCTGTCTTGGCGCAGGGGGCGCCATGGGCGCCGTGTCTGGGCATGTCCTGTTAATGTTGCGTTTTGTTCTGGGTTGTATGGGCGCCAAGGGCGCCATTTCCTGCTGTGTGTTGCGTTGTGTTGCTGCCTGTTGCTAGGCGCCCTGCTCCTGGGCGCCAAAGTCATCTGTGTTGCGTTGGTTGCCAGGCGCCCTGCTCCTGGGCGCCAAGTCCAATGCTATTGCCTGTTGCTGGGTGTCCTGCTCCTGGGCGCCAGTTTCATGTGTTGCGTGTTCCTGCTAGGCGCCCAGTGCCTGGGCGCCATCTTCAGAATGTTGCTCAATTTTTTCCCGGTTTTGTTTTTGACATATCTTTTGACTCGGGAGTCCGATTTAGACGTTTCAAAATGTTTTGCAAAGCTTATTCAGAGGCCTAGCTGAATATTCTAATTTGAGGCAAAATTGTCCATTTTTCTGGAAAAGTTGTTAATCTTTGGTGTAGTCGTTAAATGGTGGTGTTTTAAAAGAAAGTTGTCGTGTCTCAAATACTTTGAAAAATTTTCGTTTGTCTCCGGTGTTGTGAAAAACCCCCTTGTCTTAAATGTTTTAGAAAATTGTTGTCATCTTGGTGTATTGGTGCTGTTTTGGGTAATTATTGTCTCCTTGGTGTCTTGGTGTTGTCTTTGAGAAATTGTTGTCCTCTAGGTGCCTTGGTGCGGTTTGATGCTAGGTGTGCAGGCTCAAACCTTGGTGTTGTTGGAACTAGGTGTGAAGGTTCCAAGTCTTGGTGTTCCGTTGTGTCGGGTGGTTGGTGTTTTTGGTGTCGTTGTGGCTAGGTGTGCATGCCCAACTTTGGTGATATTTGGTGATTGTTGTTGGTGTGTCATGTTGTGACTAATTGGTGATTGTCTGTGTGCATTCATGGTGTCGCATACAACATATGCATTATTTTGGTGAAGACCTTTGGTCTTGGAGCTAGGTGTGAAAGCTCAAACTCTTTTTAAAAACTGGCGAGCCAGGTGTGAAAGCTCGATTTTTGGTGAATTGGTGAGCCTGGTGTGAAAGCTCTCAATTTTGGTGACGCCCCTATTTACGGGCAAGACTTTTGGTGGTTATGGTACCACATGCATATGCCCGTTGGTGTGGGTTGCATTCATGCATCGTCATGACATTTGGTGACTGAATGTGGTGTTTATAATTGATGTATAACTATAATTGATGTGTGCTTATAACTTGGTGTGCGTAGTGAGGTGGTAGACATAGTTGTCGTATTCTAGCATATTCCTATCATTTTACACTATTATATTGGAGATATCTCACCCCTTCTGTTTGAATGTTACCCCTATGCGGTAACGTGCAGGTGATTGCGAGTGAAGGCTTAGGTACCTTCGCTAGTTGAGTCTTGTTTCGTCGCTCTGATACGTAGCACTCGGAGGATGAACACTAGTTTTAGTTATTGTGGTTACCGTTCGGTTTTGGAGTTTTGCAAAGATGTTATAATTGTTTTATTCGAATTTTACTTTTAGTTCCGCTGCATGGTGAACAAAGTCATTGTTGGCTGAACAGGTGTTTTGGGTTCGTCCCAGTTATATTGTGCTAAGTATTCGTACTACATTAATGAATAAATGTTGTTATTGGCGTGTGATGAAAATTGGTGTAAATGTGACATCCCTTGTGGGTGTAGCGAAAAGAAAAAAAAAATTTTGAAACTCTGATTTTACTAAATAATTACCGGGTAGAAAAGGGGTGTTACAGTACCAACAAGAAAAAAAATGTCGAGAGTCTCTCGCTTTAGCGATAAGGAGCGCATGGGCAGCTTGTTTGGTACACGTCTTAGAACTTGTGAATCAGAAGCTCGGGCGTTTCACCACATGTATGCAAAGCCCTCATTTGGCCAACCATATAGCCCTCTCGGTTCAACATTCGTTTGGGACTGTGGTGATTCTAGTTCTTGGGCACCAGGTGTGCTAAAGTTAACACTTCAACCAACAGTGCCTCCTAAACCATCATAGGACACGCCTATGATGGAGGAAGAGGAACAAGTTTACCAACCGAGGCGCAACCAACAACCACAAAGAAAAAATACCTCCTTAATGTGGAACTAAGAGAACAAATCGGCCACCATTAGTTATGTGTTGATTATTAAAAAATCAATAAAAATTTTACATATTTTTTTCTTTCAATTTTGGTCCATAAATAGTGTCGCGCATTACATATTTTATCACAAAATTTATTTATTTTTGGTGGACCTACATGTATATCTTAGGGTTCAAATGAACCCCCTGAAAAAATTAAATTAGCACCAATACCCTCAAAAAATTGTTTTTGCACACTCCGGAAAATATCTTTTGCACCCAAGTCCATAGTTTTGCACCAAAGTTGTAACATCCCCAATTTGGTTAATTTCATTAATCGAAATTAGCAAGAGGTCATGTTTAATTAATTAAATAATTAGGCATAATTGATTATGTGTCAAAGTGATTTAATTGATAAATTATGTGAAGCATGTGAATTATTGATTGAGTGTTTGATTATAATTGGGGTTTTAAGTGAGTAATTAGAATGCAAGGGTAAAACGGCCATTTCGCGTTCTTTTAAAAAACACCCATAGATGAGTCATTTAACTCACACTCACTTTCATAAAAACAGCAAAAACACACACACCCTTATTATTGCTGAAATTCAGAAAATAGAAGAGAGAAGGAGAAAGTGAGTTGCGAGAGTGAGAGAGGAAGAACAAGGGAGGATAACTCTTCCAAACCTTGATGCATGTTCCTCTTTTTAGCATCATTGAATCCTGCTTTTCACCCTCCTCCTACAGATACTAGTTTCACCACCTATTCCTTCCTCCTCCACAAATCACCATTTCTCACCTCAAAAGCTTAATATGATGAATATGGAGTCTTTTGAGTAGCCGAAGGTTTGCATGTCACTACTAGAGCTAGAGTAAACCATTTCTGAAGCCACATTGTAGATTGAAATAGTTGGAAGGGGTTGTAGTTGCCGGAATTTAAGTTTGGTTCGTTTGGGTTAGTTTTGGAGCGGTTTTGATAGCGTGGAAATCGATTTGGGGATCGCTCAAGAGGTTTTGTTCGTGTGTAAGCTCTGTTAATAGGTTGTTGCGATTTTCATCGCAAGAGGTGAGTTCTATACTCGCTTAGGATTTTATTTTTCGAAAATGCGGTTGTGTGTGCCCTGAACCGAGTAATGTTACTTTTCGTTTCGTAAAATTGTGATTAAACCGTTATTTTCGAAATGGTGAAATTGATGTGTTGGAATGAACAATTGAATGATTGATAAAGTGATTGTTTGATTGTCTTGGTTGATGTTGTGTACTGAAATAATGTGTTGTTATGTTTGGGAATCGATCGGAATGGATATTGGAACGAACGGGATAGCCATTCACACGAAAAACCAAAGTTTTGTAAAACTGATGGACACGCACGGACCGTGCACCCCTGTGGCACAGGCCGTGCGTATTGTTCTATTACTCATGCGTAAATTTTTAAAAATGCACAAGGGTCGTGCGCCTTAGCGCGCAGACCGTGCGTACCCCTCTGTTACCCTATTTCAAAACATGTCCTAGGCTATTCCAATTGGTTCCAAGTTCATTCTAATCCCTTCCCCGACCCAATGTATTGATGAAATAACCGTAATTCGTGAAAAACACGTAGGTATGAATGATATGATGTGAACATTCTAAGTTATGTAATATAATGTTAGTAACCACGAGTGAGGTAATGTCAAGAAAGGATAAAATGGACTATATGTCCCATGAGGTTGAGGTCATGTTATGATATGATTAAATGGACTAAATGTCCCTTGAGCTTGAGGTTATAATAATAATGAGGTCATGTAATGAGGTTTTTATATAAATTGAGGATGGGTGACAACCCTAAGAGGTTAGCGTACTAGGGGAGGGGAAGTCATGAGCCCTAGAACCTAAACCCCGTGAGGGACCCGCTAATAGAAAATGGTTAGCAGTTTGGGTTCACCGAGAATACAAAATTGGTTCTCGGTGATATGCTATACTAAGTTAAAAGAGGTTTCCCAGCGCTATCAAATATTGGGCTACGATTCATGTGATGCATAATGAACCGTGATTGTTTTAGTAAGGGGTCTCGATAGGACTCATTGAGATGTTTATCTCTCCCTTTATAATTGTGGTTTTTACAAAGAAACAGGGAAAAGCCAAGGCGAAGAGGCACGGTTAGACGGTGTTACCTAAAGGAGATGTTGAAGCTTTAGTTTTTAATGCTCATGTTATTCTCCCTGGTTATCTTTGTATTTTCAATTGTATGACTTATACACGTTAAAAGTTGTAAATCGTTTCCGCTACTTTTGGTTTTGGATATTGAACACTAGGACATGAGGAGTTTGTAAGGCATGCAACTTAAGTGTTTAAGTAATTTAAGTTAAGTTATGAAGTTAAAATGACTGTTTTGGATGATTATTCATCAACGTTTTTAGTTGTATTCAATATCTGAGACAGGAAGTTATCTCTGATGTATGCTATGTTGTATGTCTTGGTACTTTCTACATGTTAGAAATACTAGGGTGTTACAAAAGTCTCTAGTTTTGCACCACTCTAATTCACCACACTCTCACATATTTTATTTTAAACTTCTGTGTCTCCTTGAATCAGTTTTGTTCTTATTATCCTAATTTTGATTCTGTTAAAGCTGATTAATTGGTAATTTGTGTTAGTGCTAATTAATTTGTATTTTGTGTTATAGCTATTTAATTTTTTTTATTATGTTAGTCTATTTAATTTGAATCTGTTGTGTATTTTATGAAAATGTTAATTCTTTTAGTGCTATTTAATTTGTATTTAAGAACTTGTTAGTTCTATTTAACTTGTGTTGCTCTAATGCAACACAACTTTTGAAGTTGTTGAAGTCTTATTTTTATTACATTTTTAGCAATGTGTGTGTTTGAAAAATCTTGCACCACTAGCCCAGGGTCCTGAATCTGCCACTGCCTAAACTGGTTATTGAGGATCAAACTTGACATATTTGGAATAGCTAAAATATTTTCCAATTACTAAAGTACCCAAAACATACACCGATAAGCATCGCGCTTTATATAATTTATCACAAAATTAATTTGTTTTCCTAAACCAGCTAATTTTTTTTTCAAACCCTAAAATACACTAAAACACACTACTTAGCGTCGTGGTTTACATATTTTGTCACGAAATTTATTATTTTTCTCCAGACTGGTTATTGAGTATCTAACTTCATGTATTTGAAGAGTAAATTATATTTTCCGAAACCCTAAAGTACCCCAAAACACGATGTTTAGCGTCACACTTTACTCACCGAATTAATTTTTTTTCTCGAACACTAGGACATGAGGAGATTGTAAGGCATGCAACTTAAGTGTTTAAGTAATTTAAGTTAAGTTATGAAGTTAAAATGACCATTTTGGATGATTATTCACCAACGTTTTTAGTTGTGTTCAATATCTGAGATAGGAAGTTATCTCTGATGTATGCTATGTTGTATGTCTTGGTACTTTCTACATGTTAGAAATACTAGGGTGTTACATTATGGTATCAGAGCGGTTCGACCTAGTCGGACTTAGATGTTAAGAGTCTTTTACGTTTTCTAGGTATGATTCTTCTTAGTATGCTATTAGACATTGAGCTTGATCAACTTAATACTTTGTGCATATTTCGCAGAATCATAGCTGGAAGAGGTAGAAGAAATCCTGCCACGATGATCCACATGTCGAGTGGATGCAAGATGTGATAGAAACGCAGCAGAAAATGATGCGAGACATGATGCATATGCAACAACAACAACAAGCTCAGCAGTAACAAGCTCATGAGCAACCAGTGAACCCAAGACAGATTTACTCTGAATTCCTCAAGATGAAACCCTCCGAGTTCAGAGGAGGACCTGATGTTATGGAAGCACAGCACTGGCTGGAGGATATTGAGAAAATCTTCCTTACCATGCAAGTCAATGATGAAGATAAGCTGAGATTGGCATCGTATATGCTGAAAGGAGAAGCCAACAATTGGTGGATTAATGCTCGGGCCATGATGGTGACAATGGAAACTCCTCAGACTTGGGAGAATTTCCGGCGTACATTTCTGGAACAATTCTTCCCAACTGTAATGAGATTTGATAAGGAGAATGAGTTTCTAACTCTAACTCAAGGAAGCTCAACTGTGGGTCAGTACACAGCTAGAATTGAAGAACTGTACCAATTTTTCGGTTTAGCTGGGTATGCTCCCAATGATAGATGGAAGACTGATAGATACAAGTGTGGACTTAGAGAAGACATTGCTCAGAGTCTAAGTTCCTTTGCGTGTAACAACTATGCAGCCATGGTGCAACAAGCTTATATTGCTGAAAATGATTTGAAGAGGTTATATGCCAGCCGAAAGGCGTATGGACAGAACAAGAAGAATGCAGGTTCATCTAACTCTCAGATGGGTTCCAAGCAAAATTCCAATAAAGGAAAGCAAGTGCAATCATCGGATTTCTCCAATTCCAGCAAGTGTTCCAAATGTGGAAAGTTCCACCAAGGAGAGTGTCGTATGGGCTCCAATCATTGTTTTTATTGCAAAGAGGAAGGTCATTATGCTAATGCATGCCCAGTAAGGAAGAGGAATAGAGAGGAACAAGCTGCTCCCACTCACGGGAGAGTCTACACTTTGGATGCTGAGACAATCAAGGCTACAGGCAACTTACTGAGGGGTACGGGATTTCTTTTCTATAACTCCGTCGGTATTTTATATGACTCAAGTGAAACACATTGTTTTATATTGCAAGCATGTCGATCAGTTGGGCTTGGCTTTAACTCTGTTGCCTCAACCAATCTCTATTCTAACTGCTGATGAGGGTAGTGTTTAGACCCAAGCTTTATGTGAAAACTGTCTGCTTGCCATAGGAGACAGAAATTTTGTGGTGGACTTTATTTGTTTGCCAATTAAGGGTATGGACATTGTCCTAGGTATGAGTTGGATGTCTACCAACCATGTAACAATTGATTGCTTTAATCGGACTATCAGTTTTGCCTCCGAATTAGTGGAGTTGCCACAGACCGATTCCGAAGCAGTTATCTCATTTACTTCTGCAAGTCAGTGTCTATTCCAAGGCGCAGAAGCTTATGTCATGATGTTGTCTGCATCAACTGAAACAGGTTTAGATCTATCTTCTGTGCAAGTTGTAAATGAATTCCTAGATGTATTTCCAGATGAAGTCTCTTCGTTACCTCCAGATCATGAGCTAGAGTTCTCTATAAAATTGGTTCCGGGCACAAGGCCAATTTCTATCCTTCCATATAGGATGTCTCCTTTAGAGCTTAAGGAATTGAAAATCCAACTTGAAGAGTTGATTTCAAAACAGTTCATTCGACCTAGTGCTTTGCCATGGGGTGCTCCTATGTTACTTGTCAAGAAGAAAGATGGGAGCATGAGATTGTGTATTGATTACCGTCAGTTGAACAAGGTGACTATCAAGAACAAGTATCCTATACCAAGGATTGATGATTTGCTAGATCAACTTAGGGGAGCTGCAGTGTTTTCCAAGATTGATCTAAGGTCGGCCTATCATCAAATCAAAGTTAGGGCTTTGGATATTCCAAAGACAGCTTTCTGTACCAAATATGGACACTACGAGTTTGTAGTGATGCCCTTCGATCTAACCAACGCTCCAGCTGTATTCATGGATTACATGAATCGAATTTTTAATCCTCGTAGTATTCATCGATGATATCTTGGTGTACTCTAAGACGATGAGGAACATGTGCAACATCTCCGAATTGTTCTGAATGTACTCCGAGAGAAGAAGTTGTATGCTAAGCCTTCCAAGTGTGATTTCTGGATACCTGAATTGAAGTTTCTAGGACATGTAATATCTCAGTCCGGTGTTGCAGTGGATCCCAGTAAGATTGAAGCTGTAGTAAAATGGGAACAACCATCTTCAGTCAGGAAAGTAAGAAGTTTCTCGGGATTGGCTGGGTATTATCGGATATTTATTCAAGAATTTTCTCAGCTGGTTCTTCTGCTCACTCGGTTAACTCGCAAGGGTCAACCATTTGTATGGGACTCTGACTGCAATGAATGTTTCTCAGAGTTGAAAGATCGTTTGATTTATGCACCAATTCTAATTCTTCCAGATCCGTCCCTGGAATTCCAAAATTACAGTGACGCCTCTGGTAAGGGTTTAGGATGTGTTCTTATGCAGAACCAACAAGTGGTAGCTTATGCCTCTAGACAGTTGAAACCTCATGAAGAGAATTACCCAATTCATGACCTAGAGTTAGCGGCAGTTGTGTATGCCCTAAAGATTTGGAGACATTACCTGTACGGTTCGCGTTTCGAAGTCTTTAGTGATCACAAGAGCCTTAAATATTTGTTTGATCAAAAGGAATTGAACAACAGACAGAAGAGATGGGTAGAGTTTCTGAAGGATTATGATTTTGAACTGAAGTACCATCCAGGAAAGGCTAATGTAGTAGATGATACTTTGAGTAGGAAATCTATTCACACTGCGGAGTTGATGATGCATGAGGGGGCTCTTTTAGAGTCTTTTCGAGATCTCAACTTGAAGGTGAAACCTAGAAGGAATCGGTTGGTGTTGAGCCATATTCAGATTTGGAGCTGCAGAAACAGATAAGGTTGCCAAATTTCACCGAAGATAGTGACGGTGCGATTTGCTTTGATGATAGAATCTGTGTGCCGAATGATGAAGATATAAAGAAGCAGGTTTTAGAAGAGGCTCACAAGAGTCGGTTCTCAATACATCCTGGGTCTACCAAGATGTATTGAGATCTTAAGCAGTTGTATTGGTGGCTGGGGATGAAGGTAGAGATTGCAGAGTTTGTATCTCGATGCTTAACTTGTCAAAAGGTTACGATAGAGCACCAGAAGTCTTCCGGCCAGTTATAGCCTTTGAATGTGCCAGAGTGGAAATGGGAAAGCATTTCTATGGACTTTGTCATGGGATTACTGATAACTCTACTTTATATAGAGTTATTTACGCATCTAAATCTAAACAATTGTGAAATTCTCAGTAATAATGTTTATTAAATATAGGAATATAGAGGAATAACAACATTCAAAATCAAAAGAAGGTTTTTACAAGCAACTTAGCATTTTGCTTATATTTTGGTATTTTTGATGTGTTTGTTCAAATGCTACATCATTCGATGCCCCAGCACTGGTGACACTACAATGCCCCAGCATTGGGTGCCCCAGCATCTAGAAAAACTCACTTAGATAGATTGTTAGATTTATTTTACACTCTCTTGTAGAAGGCAAGAAGGAAATTGACAACTTCTTTCTTTACTTCCACACAATTGCTAGTGCTGATTATATGCTGTGAGGAGAATGCTAGAGCATTGCTAGGAAGATTCACGCAAAGGAACTTCAACCGTGTAATCTTTACTTTGTTTTATTCCTTTTGTTTTATCTGATATATAAACATGTTTACTTCTGTTTATATATGCCTTATAATGCCTAGTATGAACTAAACTTCTTTAGTTGGAATGCCTTAAACTTTGTAATGAACTTCTAAATGGTTATTATGTTATATTGATGCTTACAATTTAGTTCTTGTGTTATAATTCTTTCAAACTTATTTTGAGGTTGATCACTTAGAATAAGTAGGGTCATAAATACAGACATGGTTTATGATTTGAACTCAAGAACTAATATGGATAAGAGTTTTAATAAAAGGAAACTTTGTTAAATCCATGCTAAAACCTAGACATAGGATAGCATAGTCTATAGGGTGATATTGTGGGTACTTCATATACAGGGGTGAACTTATTTAGAGCTTAGACATAAGACTTGTAATGAAACACTGACGTTAGTTGCTGAAAAGCACGCATCAAATGCTACAACATCCATTGTAAGAGCACCAAGTGCTCCAGCACCAAGTGCTCCAGCACCTAATGCTCCGGCATCAAGTGCTTCAGCATCATATATAACATAATACTATCAAAAGTGATTTATTTAGTAAAAAGCATTCCAACTATCTTTCTCACTTGATTTTTAAAACTCATCTTATTTAACTTGTTTATCTTCTCTATCATCCAATATTATTGTTTGTTACTTGGTTACTCATCACTAATACAACTATCAACTAAGCTTTAGAAATTAATTCAATCCCTGTGGGTACGATCTCTACTTTCATTATATTACTTGTTAAAGACTGTGTATACTTGCACAATACCCTTTTTGCACAACAAGTTTTTGGTGCCGTTGCCGGGGATTGCCATTAATTTTTATTAATTAGCTTTATAGTAAATTAGTGATTATACTACTCTGGTATTTTGTTTCTGAGAATGCTACAGCACTAGATGCCATAGCATATGCACAGGATTAAATCACCAGAATACAAATTAGATCCTGAGATAGAAAGAATATTTAGAAGGTTGCGAAGACTTCAAAAACAAAGACTCAGAGGCAGTGGTAAAATCACAATGGCTGAACAAGGTGAAGGTTCTGCTCAAGGCTCGGGAAGGGGCTCAGGCAGAGGTTCAGTACATGGCTCAGGTAGGGGACATCCAGGGTCACATCATGATACTGAAGATGAACACAGGCAGCAATTCATCAACATGGGACCAATAGGTATGATAAATGACAGGGATAGACCAATGAGAGACTATGCTATGTTTGATCCTCAAAACATGCAAACTAGCATAGTCAGACCTCATATAAATGCAATACATTTTGAATTTAAACCTATGATGTTCCAAATGCTTCAAACAGTGGGACAATTTGGTGGTTCTCCTCATGAGGACCCTCATTTACATTTAAGGCAATTTTTAGAAGTATGTAGCAATTTCATCATTCCTGGTGTTTTAGAAAATGCTTTTAGCTTGAAACTTTTTCCATACTCTTTAAAAGATAGAGCTAATGCTTGGCTAAACTCTTTGGAGCCTAACTCTATCACTGATTGGAATGATCTGGCTGAAAAGTTTTTGGCAAAACATTTTCCACCTATTGTCATACCCCAATTTTGTCCGGCTTAGGTCCAAACCCTAATTTTCCACACAAAAATAAATTATGCATCATTTTTAGGGTTAGAATGCACGTTTTGGGAAGTTAGAGTCAAAAAGGGCATTTTGGTCATTTCTCACAAAAGGGTCTCTAAAAACAATTTTTGCAATAAGCCTCATGCATCAAATTAGGGTTTTTGAAAATGTGTTATGTATGCATGGCAAGTTTTGAAAAATATGTTATGCATGCATGGCAAGCTTTGGAAAATTTTTTATACACTATGGCCTAAACCTAAAAACATTTTTAGGCAAAGCAAAAATCAATTTCTATTTTGTTCTTATGGCCAAGAATCGATTTATACCTCTTTCCTAAGCCATGAAAATCGATTCTTTATCTCACCTATAGGCCGATAATCGATTTCCCTTGCCTATGTTTAAAGCATGAAATCGATTTCTACACATACTCATGCAAAAGCTAAGAATCGATTTCCTTAAATTTTAAAAGACTATGAAATCGATTTTCAGGATCTCCAAATGTCCTGAAAATCGATTCTTACCTTTTTCCATAGGCCATATAATCGATTCTTATCATTTCCAAAAATAAAGAATCGATTCCTACATATTTCCAAAGGCCACATAATCGATTTTCAGGATCTCCAAATGTCCTGAAAATCGATTCTTACCTTTTTCCATAGGCCATATAATCGATTCTTATCATTTCCAAAAATAAAGAATCGATTCCTACATATTTCCAAAGGCCACATAATCGATTTCCAGGATCTCCTAAAGGCCATGAATCGATTCCTCCCTATTTCAACTAAGCAAACAATCGATTCTTTTAATTTCTAAAGGCAATGAATCGATTATACACTTGTTACACTTCATACAATAATCGATTCTTCACTTACATTAACTGTCTTTTCAAAAATTCTACTGTTGCCTAAGCCTATAAATACGTAGGTGTGATTTTCATTTTACACACACATCTCACAAGATCAGAGAAGAATTGCTCCAGAGGCACATTTTTCACGAGGTCTGAGAAGACAACTCTCGCAAATCTCATTTTCCAGTTCTACGCTTCATTTTTTCTCTATTTGCGCCGTTGGTCCGTCCGAGCTGATCTCCTGCAAGAGTTAGTCGGGGTTGCGTTCTTCAAAGTTGTAACGTCTGCCTTCATCAGAGGTATTTCTGTCTTTAAATTTGTTGATATTTAGTTAATGTGATCTGTGCCAAAATTGCCCCGTGTGATTTAGCTTAGCTATAGCGTTCATTTACTCGTTCTTGTATATTATCGTCCATTTCTGATGACGAACCACATGATTCCCACTTATGCCTAGCGCATCATGTTCTAAGTGGTGAAGATGGTCTCGGATGATTCAGCTTACCCCTTTCAAACCCTTTCAAAAACATTTTTCATCAGAACTACGTTGCTTTGATTCCCGTTTGGGATACGTAGGAGCGAGTCACGTTCTCGTCAAGCGCAACAAATAAAAATTCTTTTCACCCCCCTAAATCAATCATTTTCATAAAACAAACAAAAATCATTTTCAAACCCATTGTTGCTAGTAGCTCATCAGAACCTCTGTTCGTTTAGCTATTAGTGACAATGTCCTTTTCTCCTAAAAATAATAAACGATGATCCATCATAACCTCTGTTAGTTTGATCATCGTGCGAATCAATCTCTTTCGAAAATCACTTTCAAAAAAAGATAATAAAAAACGAGTTGTTATTAATAGTCCATCAGAACCTCTGTTCGTTTGACTAGCGGTACAACTCTCTCTTTTGAGTATTTAGTAAGTGATTCATCATAGCCTCTGCTAGTTTAATCATTCACTAATGCTCGTCCTATTTCAAAAACTCACCAAAAAAAGATAAAAAACAAAAACTTTTCAAAAAGAACCAAGAACTACGTAGCTTTGAATTCTCCATCGCACCGGGAGATACGTAGGAGCGGGCCATGTCCCGTCAAGCACTTTTTTCTAAAAATCTTTTTTTTTCCCCTTCCTCGCCAAGAATAAAATTTTCATTAAGTTTTCCCATTCATCTTCAAACAAGAAATAAATAGGCAAATCTAGGTATTTTTCAAATCAGACGTTAAAACCACACATTTAATTAGAGGTTCCCTTTCGGTAGAAAGGACGTGCGCGGTGCTAACACCTTCCTCGCACGTAATCGACCCCCGAACCCATATCTCTAGTTTTCAAAGACCATCTGCCTTGTCCAAATGACCTTTTTTCAATGTTTTGGTCTTAAAATTAAAATATTGGTGGCGGCTCCAAAAATTTTCCACGTTGTACATCGAGAAACCCCAACCGCGGGATTTTTCGGGGTGCAACACCTATATATTAAAAATGCCAGAATGAGAAATGACATTACTTCTTTTAGGCAAAAAGAAAATGAATCACTTTTTGAAGCATGGGAAAGATGGAAAGAACTTTTGAGAAAATGCCATCATCATGGTATACCTGTCATTATTTAAATGGAAACATTTTACAATGGTTTAGAACCCCAAACCAGACTAATGCTTGATGCATCATCTGGGGGAGTGTTGTTAAATTCATCATACAATGAAGCCTGTGAACTAATAGACAGAATAGCCACCAATAGCTACAGTTGGCCCACAGAAAGAGTTAGTGCCCAAAAGAAACAAGCTGGTGTTCATGAAATCAGTGAAGTATCAGCCCTTTCAGGTCAAGTAGCCTCTCTTACCAACATGATTAAAAATCTCAGTTCCATAAATGCTCCAGCATCCAATGCTGCAGCATTAACAGAAACCACAGCAGCTACAATAGAGCAAGCCCCTCCAGGATCAACTAGTTATGTATATTGTGGAGGAGGACACTTGTATGAGGAATGTCCCAGCAACTCTATTTCTGTCAACTATGTAGGATACAACAAAAACAACAATCCTTACTCAAATACCTATAATTTTGAGTGGAGAAACCATTCAAAATTCTATTTGAGCAACAATGCCACAGCACCCAATGCTGCGGCATCATCTACTCCACCAGGATTCCACTCTCAAAATTACCAAAGACCTCCTGCACCAGCAAATGATAACTCCCTGGAATCTATGCTCAAAGCATATATGGGAAAAGCAGATACCTTTATAAGTGAAGCAAGAACTGCAAGGCAAGCTCATGATGCTTCAATCAAAAATTTGGAGAATCAGGTGGGGCAATTAGCAACAGCTTTATACCAAAGGCCCAATGGATAACTTCCATCCACCACAGAAGCGTCAACCTCACAAAAGCATGGCAAGGAACAGGTAAAAGCTATCTATTTGAGAAGTGGAAAGGATTTGACAGAACCATATGAAATAGAAGGTGAAGGTAAGGAAGAAAAAGAAAAAAATGAAAAAAATAGAAAAGACAAAAATTCAACTAATGCTGGAGCATCCAATGCTGCAGCATCCAAAACTGCTTCTATACCACCACCAAGGTTAGTTCCAGAGTACCCTCCTCCACCTTTTCCACAAAGGTTGAGGAAGACTCATGAAGAAAAGCAATTTGGAAAATTCCTTGAGGTATTGAAGCAATTACACATCAATGTTCCCCTAGTTGAAGCACTTCAACAAATGCCAAATTATGTCAAATTCATGAAAGATGTGCTTACAAAAAGAAGGAGATTGGGGGAGTTTGAAACAGTAGCCATGTCCAAAGAATGCAGCATGATCATGCAAAATAAAATCCCTAGGAAACTAAAAGATCCTGGCAGTTTCACAATTCCATTTTCAATTGGAAAAATTTATACTGGTCGTGCACTATGTGATTTAGGTGCAAGTATCAACTTGATGCCTAAATCCATATTCACACAACTTGGAATTGGAACTGCTAGGCCAACCACTGTGACTCTTCAGTTAGCAGATAGGTCAATAGCCTATCCTGAAGGAATCATAGAGGATGTTTTAATTAAAGTTGACAAATTTTTGTTTCCTGCAGATTTTGTTATCCTTGATTTTGATGCAGATATGGAGATACCAATCATACTTGGAAGACCATTCTTGGCAACTGGAAAGACAATCATTGATGTACAGAAAGGTGAACTGACCATGAGGGTCAATGATCAAGAGGTGAAATTCATGTTATGAATACTCTAAATTATCCTAATGAGGATACTGAGGAATGTTCGTTTGTAGTCTTTTTGGATCAAGTAGTGCAGAGGCATTTCCACAAGCGACATGATCACTTAACCAATGCTCTAGCATCCATTGCTCCAGCATTCTCAGAAAAGGAGAGTGTGGGAGGAAGAAATGAATCAGAAGAAGAAGGGAGTGTTAAAGAGATTGCGCCTGAACCAGACCCTAAATAAGCACTCAACAAACAACCAACTCTCCCAACCCAATGCCCATCTCACAAAAATCCAACTCCACAATTTTCTCCCCAATCAGCTATCACCACACCAACCAAAACACCACCCAACAGACCTATGTTGACACCCCCACAACCAAAATACACCAAAGTTGAAGTGCACCATGCTGTAGAATCTGTTGCTACAACATCTGCTGAACAAGTGAATGGTGCAGCAACTACTGCAGTAGCCAAGAAGATTCAAAGACAAGAGCTAAATAAAGGGGGACAAGTTCTTTTGTCCAACTCAAAGCTTAAAGTACTCCCTGAAAAGCTCAAATCTAAGCAGTCAGCACCTTTTAAATTGGTGATAGTGTATCCTAATGGGGCAATGAAATTGTTTGATGAAGCCACCAGTTCCACATTCAAAGTCAATAGAAAAAGGGTGAAGCAGTATGATGGAGCACATGTGGCGATGGACAAGGGCACCACAGAGTTACCAGAACTCTAACATGAAGCTTAGTCTAGCTAAAGACTATAAATTAAGCGCTATTGGGAGGCAACCCAGATTTTTAGGACTAATTGTGTTTTGTGTGTTTTTGTTTTTACTTTTGCAGGTGTGAATAAGTGGTCTTGTGCAGATGCTGTCAATTATGCATAATTCTGATGCTGTAGCACCATGTGCAGCAGCATTCGTGGCTGAAGATATCTGCCACAAGACTTAGTCTGGCTAAGGACTCTTAAACCAAGCGCTACTGGGAGGCAGCCCAGATTTTAAGATTGTTTTTGTTTTTATTTTTGTTGTTGTTGCAGGACTGGTGAGTTGAATGAGTGAAGTGAGCTTTCACTGTGAAGTAGTAGCATCTGATGCTACTGCATTACATGCAGCAACCATTGCTGGTGCATCGAATGTAGGAGCATCCAAGACAGAGAAGCCTAAGAAGAAAAGATAGACGGTGAAACATGCAACTATGAGGTCCACCAATAGGATCAAGAGTGGGGCCACCAAACAGTAAACCACTTTGAATGTTGAAAATTAAGTACTTATATTTTGTGAAACTTATGTTTTGTTATGTTTTAACTATATTTTGTGAACTAATATTCATTCCCTATGATCTGCATGGTAAAAGCAGTGAGGACACTGCTCACTTTTAAGTTGGGGGAGGAGTTTATAAACTTATGTATGGTTAATATATGTATGTGTGTTTAGTAGTATGTATGTCTTTATGTGTTTTTTATTATTACATATGTTTTGTTTTACAAAAGTGATAGATTAGATGAAGTTGTTAGATTAATTATGCTAATTATTTTAATTTTGGTTTGATATTTGATGCATGATCAGCTGAAAATCTTTACAAAAACATATGCCTTTTTGAAACTGATTTTTGATGATGATAGAAATAAAAAGACACACCAGCCTTGTTTTTACAAATGATCAATTTTATTACTGCTTTTACACTTCAAAACTGAGTTTAGAAAGGAACTTAGCTAACTAGAGAAGAATCGGATGCTAAATGTAGTATTAGTGAGCCAAGATCAATGCTAAATTTTTACTAAAAATCTAGAATAGCATAAAGAGTTAAGTTTGGGGGTGCATCAGTGATATTAAGGCTAAGTATGATGATTGTAGAGAAGCCAATGCAATAGGTTCACAAAAACACTACAAATGCAAATTTCTTGTAAAGCTATATTCATCTGAATCAAAAGCTGTACCCGTTCCAAGAATGCATGAGAAAAAGAAAAACAAAAAGAAAAAGAAAGGAAAAAGACAAAGGAAAAAGTATGCAAAAGGGGGGAAAGTGAAGAGGGCAATATAAGCTAAATTCCTATGTGTAGTCTCAAAGCTTGAGCATCCAATGCTACAGCAATCAATGCTAGAGCAATCAATGCTCCAGCATTACAAGGAGTTTGATGCTCCAGCATCCAGGAACCACCAAAATAGAAATTAATGCATTGGCTCAAAAGTTAGAAATACTTAATCCAAGCCCTTTGTTGTGCTTTAAAGCCTCCCAATTACTTGAGGAAATTTTTAGTCTATTCCACCTTTTGAAAAATCTTTAGCTTGATCAAAAGTAAACTATTTCTTTCTAAAGCTAAGAAAACTTTTTGAACTTTGTTAAGAACTGATCTAAACTCAGCTAGCACACTCACACAAATGATCAGTAATAACGTTGAAAGTTGTAGAAGCAAAGGTATGGATGAAAATTCCGAGAATTGAAGTTCTTAAAGGTGCATTTCTTGAAAAATTTATTTTGAAAGAATTTAGCTGATCTGTTCTTCTAAATTATGCAAACCATGTGTTTTAATTTTTGTCTTGTTCAAGTGTCATTACTCGAGGACAAACAATGGTTTAAGTTTGGGGGTGTGATAACTCTATTTTATATAGAGTTATTTACGCATCTAAATCTAAACAATTGTGAAATTCTCAGTAATAATGTTTATTAAATATAGGAATATAGAGGAATAACAACATTCAAGATCAAAAGAAGGTTTTTACAAGCAACTTAGCATTTTGCTTATATTTTGGTATTTTTGATGTGTTTGTTCAAATGCTACAGCATTCGATGCCCCAGCATTGGTGACACTGCAATGCCCCAGCATTGGGTGCCCCAGCATACAAAACAAACCATAATTCCCAAAGCTCTTGGAACATCAAAATGCCCCAGCACCCAAATGATGACGTCATGATGCATTCTCAAGAGGCAGATGCAAGTGGCCCATGTGCAAAAAGATTTCGGTGCCTCCTTTGAAGACTTCATAGCTCACAAAGTTGAATTTCATAGGGACACTTGTCTTCATTAGAGGACCTCTTCTCTTTAAATGAAGCAAAGATCAAATTTACTTTCTGAAGCACATGGAATTAAAAGATCAAACTCTTCTCCAAGCAAAACCCCTCATGAAGGAAACCTCGTTCTTGGAGCCTATATAAAGAACTTCACCTTCTCATTCAAATATATCATATCATCTAGAAAAACTCACTTAAATAGATTGTTAGATTTATTTTACACTCTCTTGTACGAAGGCAAGAAGGAAATTGACAACTTCTTCTTTACTTCCACACAATTGCTAGTGTTGATTATATGCTGTGAGGAGAATGCTGATTTGAACTCAAGAACTAATATGGATAAGAGTTTTAATAAAAGGAAACATTAATTTGTTAAATCCATGCTAAAACCTAGACATAGGATAGCATAGTCCGTAGGGTGATATTGTGGGTACTTCATATACAGGGGTGAACTTATTTAGAGCTTAGACATAAGACTTGTAATGAAACCCTGACGTTAGTTGCCAACATCCATTGTAAGAGCACCAAGTGCTCCAACACCTAGTGCTCCGGCATCATATATAACATAATACTATCAAAAGTGATTTACTTAGTAAAAAGCATTCCAACTATCTTTCGCACTTGATTTTTAAAACTCATCTTATTTAACTTGTTTATCTTCTCTATCATCCAATATTATTGTTTGTTACTTGGTTAATCATCACTAATACAACTATCAACTAAGCTTTAGAAATTAATTCAATCTTTGTGGGTACGATCTCTACTTTCATTATATTACTTGTTAAAGACTGTGTATACTTGCACAATACCCTTTTTGCACAACAATTACCACCGTCCCAAGCTGGGAATGATTCTATTTGGGTAGTGGTGGATCGCTTGACCAAGTCCGCCCATTTCATTCCGGTGCGTTCAAACCACGGGTTTGCGAAATTAGCAGAAGAGTATCTCAAGAATATTGTGAAGCTGCATGGAATTCCCACAAGTATCATCTGTGATCGTGATCCCAAGTTTACATCACGTTTCTGGAGAGCACTGAATATGGCGTTGGGAACTAAGGTTTGTGCTAGTACTGCTTGTCATCCGCAAACAGACGGACAAACTGAAAGGACAATTCAGATTTTGGAAGATATGCTTAGGGCTTGTGTACTTGACAGTGGAGGCCGATGGGAGGATCATCTTCCATTGGTGGAGTTTTCTTACAACAACAGTCATCATTCCAGTATCGGAATGGCCCCATATGAGGCATTGTATGGAAGGAAGTGTAACACCCCTTTCTACCCGTTACTTCGTTTATAAAGATCAGAGTTTAAAAAAAAAATTTCGTCCATAGGGAATGTTACACATACTTCACTAAAACGTCGCTTATCAATTTCAAAACAGTTCAACTCAATAATTATCACGTAGCACGTCACAAATAAAAGAAATCTCAAGCCTCAATTTAACGTCGCTTATAAAACTCAACATAATAAAACCAACTACGCAGCGGAAAATAGTAAAACATGAACAAATAGTCCACATGGACATAACAACCAGAAATCATTAATAAATGCCGAGTTCGTTTTCCCCCCCTGAGTGCTACGTATCAGAGCATGACGACTCGACTCAAAAAGTGAAGCTAAGACCTTCACTGGAAATCACCTGCACGTTACCAACACGGGGGCAACATTCAAACAGGAAAGGGTGAGCATCATTTCAGTCTATATAATAGAAAATATGATAAGTACTGATCATAGGCTACGCACTAGAACAATCAGCATCCAAAACACCAAATATTCACATCATAGCCATCACTTACATCATTTACAATAACTCATTTCATGTCATGTAGATTTATGAAATGCAACCCACTCGCGGGTATATGCATGAAGGTACCTTTTCACAAAACGTCGCTTAGCCACTCAGGCCTCATCATCACTTAGCCACTCAGGCCTCAAAAACATCACTGGGTTTATGCATATGGGCATGAGACACTATGACATGCACCACTCACAATACACAAATACACAATTACTCAATTCATAGTCAGCTATGTGACCCGTCACTTACCGGTTTGCTCGCAAGGAGCACAGCACCTGTCTAATTCACCATCAGCCACTCAGGCCCCCAAAACATCACTGGGTTTTCATCGTCACTTACACATAATTATCAATCAACTCAAATAATAGCCACTGAGGGCGAAAACGTCATTTGACTAGCCACCGAGGGCATCCTCGTCATTTACACATCGTTATCATCAACTTTGGCCACTAGGGGCAAAACAGTCATTTGACTAGCCACTAAGGGCATCCTCGTCATTTGCACATCATTATCATTAACTTTGGCCACTAGGGGCAAAACAGTCATTTGGACACTACCATGTTAAAACTGTTGTTTATACACCAAAAGGGATTTTTAAAGTGTTCCACGTCATTTTTCAATGTCACTGGGACGATCACCGGGGACAGCCACTTGGGCGCCCACAAACAGTCAGAAAATAACAATTTTTCATTTTAAAAATTGAACACATAGATAGACAGCGTAAAAAGCTTCACGACACTTTTTGAATCGTTCGAAACGGACGTCTGAGTCAAAAGTTATGATAAAAATAATTTTGGAAAAATCAGGCAACATCCTGGGAACAGGCGCCTTAGGCGCCCAGGCAACCAGGCAACAAGTGCACAGGCGCCATGCGCCCAGGAGCAACAGCGCGCCACACAGCGCAACACGCAACACAGACACGGGCGCCTAGCGCCCAAGCGCAACAACGCAACACAGACAACAGACACGGGCGCCTAGCGCCCAGGCGCGCCCCCCCACGCGCAACACCACACTGCACAGGCGCCCAGCGCCCAGCACAGGCGCTTAGCGCCCAGAAACCAGCAACCAACCCAGAATTTGTCCAACACTTTTAACACTAAAAATTGGTTTTCTAACAAATTTAAAGTGTAACAACTCAAATTTTTCCAGCAACTAAAACGCATTTATCCCATTCCAAATTACCAAAACTCAATTTATTAAAATTCAATTAAAACAAAACAACAACACTAACACCCTCATGGCGCCCTAGGCGCCCAAACACCTACAACCCTTATGCGACTTCACTTCCAACAAATCAAACGCATAGATCAACATCATATTTCTCATTACATACGCATAGCACCAACAATAATACAAATTCGTAGATCAAGAACCAAGCAATATATCAAATCGCATGAACTCATGGTATATATATATACGAAAATTTGCACCAAGAACATCAAGAACGCAAAGAACATCACAAACGCAAAGTACATCAAGAGCGTAAAGATCATCAAAACGCAAAGAACATCAAGAAACATACGGTTCTAATACAAACCCTAGATCTAGAACCTATCATATGAATTATTAGATAGAATGATAGAGCTCCCCTAACCTCGAAATTGAAGAACGGAGGCTCCGGAGATAGTCACGTACAGGACCACAGCAACAAGATCACGTTCTTGCTCTTCCTTGGTTGCGACTTCTCTCCTCTTCTCCTCCTCTCCTACGGCGCCTCCTTGCTCTCTCTCTATCTCACGCTCTTTCTTTCTTTCTTGTCTTTTCTCTTTTGATTTCGTGAATTGGCCACCAAACCTAGCCCCCAACTAAACTAACACTTCGCATATGACAAGAATAATGGGCTTGGGCTTCTCACTTAGGCCCAAGTCCATTTGGTTTGGCACCTCCACTTTCTAATATTTCCTACACATATTAGTATAAATTCTAATTAATTAAAATACATCAAATAATTTAATTTAAATCCCCAATTACTTAATTAAATTAATTAAATAATTTTAGGGTGTTACAGGAAGTGTAGAACCCCATTATGTTGGTGGGATGTCGGTGAACAAAGGTTGTTGGGTCCTGATTTGGTCCGAGAGACTACTGAGAAGATCCGACAGATTAGAGAAAGGATGAAGACCGCCCAGAGTCGGCAAAAGAGTTATGCCGACAAGAGAAGAAGACCGTTGGAATTTGATTAAGGCGATCATGTGTTTCTGAGACTTTCTCCAACAATTGGTACCGGTATAGCATTGCGGGCAAATAAACTCAGCCCTCGGTGTATTGGACCTTTCCAAATTATCGAGCGTATTGGGCCAGTAGCGTACCTCATTGCCTTACCTCCAGCTTTGTCTAGATTGCATGATGTAGTTCATGTGTCTCAATTGAGGAAGTACATTCCCGATCCGAATCAGCCGTTGAGTTTTGAGACGGTTGATATCCCACCGGATTTGTCTTACCAACCCAATCCAAGTCGAATCATCGAATGTGGCGAGAAAACACTCCGGACGAGGTCAATTCCTATAGTCAAGGTGCTTTGGGATGGTGCATCACCTGACGAAGCGACATGGGAAGTAGAGGACAACATGTGGGTGAAATATCCCCATCCTTTCAGTTGAGGTATGTTTTGTTCAATTTTGAGGACAAAATTTTTCAAGTTGGGGTGTATTGTAACATCCCCAATTTGGCTAATTTTGTTAATTGAAATTAGCAAGAAGTCATGTTTAATTAATTAAATAATTAGGCATAATTGATTATGTGTCAAAGTGATTTAATTGATAAATTATGTGAAGCATGTGAATTATTGATTGAGTGTTTGATTATAATTGGGGTTTTAAGTGAGTAATTAGAATGCAAGGGTAAAATGGCCATTTCACGTTCTTTTAAAAAACACCCATAGCCGAGTCATTTAACTTACACTCACTTTCATAAAAACAGCAAAAACACACACACCCTTATTATTGCTGAAATTCAGAAAATAGGAGAAGAGAGTGAGTTGCGAGAGTGAGAGAGGAAGAAGGGAGGATAAATCTTGCAAACTTTGATGCATGTTCCTCCAGCTTTTCACCCTCCTCGTACTGATACTAATTTCACCACCTATTCCTTCCTCCTCCACAAATCACCATTTCTCACCTCAAAAGCTTAATATGATGAATATGGAGTCTTTTGAGTAGCTGAAGGTTTGCATGTCATTACTAGAGCTAGAGCAAACCATTTCTAAAGCCACATTGTAGATTGAAATAGTTGGAAGGGGTTGTAGTTGCTGGAATTCGAGTTTGGTTCGTTTGGGTTAGTTTTGGAGCGGTTTTGATAGCGTGGAAATCGATTCGGGGATCGTTCGAGAGGTTTTGTTCGTGTGTAAGCTACGTTGATAGGTTGTTGCAATTTTCATCGCAAAAGGTGAGTTCTATACTCGCTTAGGATTTTATTTTTCGAAAATGTGGTTGCGTGTGTCCTAAACCGAGTAATGTTGCTTTTCGTTTAGTAAAATTGTGATTAAACCGTTATTTTCGAAATGGTGAAATTGATGTGTTGGAATGAAAAATTGAATGATTGATAAAGTGATTGTTTGATTGTCATGGTTGCTGTTGTGTACTGAAATAATGTGTTGTTATGTTTGGGAATCGATCGGAATGGATATTGGACCGAACGGGATAGCCATTTACACGAAAATCCAAAGTTTTGTAAAACTGATAGACACGCACGGACCGTGCACCCCTGTGGCACGGACCGTGCGCCCCTGTGGCACGGACCGTGCGTATTGTTCAGTTACTCGTTCGCAAATTTTTAAAAATGCGCACGGGTCGTGCGCCTTAGCACACGGACCTTGCGTACCCATCTGTTACCCTATTTCAAAACATGCCCTAGGCTATTCCAATTGGTTCCAAGTTCATTCTAATCCCTTCCCCGACCCAATGTATTGATGAAATAACCGTAATTCGTGGAAAACGCGTAGGTATGAATGATATGATGTGAACATTCTAAGTTATGTAATATAATGTTAGTAGCCACGAGTGAGGTAATGTCATGTTATGATATGATTAAATGGACTAAATGTCCCTTGAGGTTGAGGTTGAGGTTATAATAATAATGAGGCCATGTAATGAGGTTTTTATATAAATTGAGGATGGGTGACGACTCTAAGAGGTTAGCGTACTAGGGGAGGGGAGTCATGAGCCCTAGAACCTAGGCCCCATGAGGGACCCGCTAATAGAAAATGGTTAGCGGTTTGGGTTCACCGGGAATACGAAATTGGTTCTCGGTGATATGCTATACTATGTTAAAAGAGGTTTCCCATAGCTATCAAATATTAGGCTACGATTCATGTGATGCATAATGAACCGAGAGTGTTTTAGTAAGGGGTCTCGATAGGACTCACTGAGATGTTTATCTCTCCCTTTATAATTGTGGTTTTTACAGAGAAACAGGGAAAAGCAAAGGCGAAGAGGCACGGTTAGACAGTGTGACCTAAAGGAGATGTTGAAGCTTTAGTTATTAATGCTCATGTTATTCTCCCTTGTTATCTTTGTATTTTCGATTGTATGACTTATACACGTTAAAAGTTGTAAATCGTTTCCGCTACTTTTGGTTTTGGATATTAAACACTAGGACATGAGGAGTTTGTAAGGCATGCAACTTAAGTGTTTTAGTAATTTAAGTTAAGTTAGGAAGTTAAAATGACCGTTTTGGGTGATTATTCATCAACGTTTTTAGTTGTGTTCAATATCTGAGACAGGAAGTTATCTCTGATGTATGCTATGTTATATGTCTTGGTACTTTCTACATGTTAGAAATACTAGGGTGTTACAAAAGTCTCTAGTTTTGCACCACTCTAATTCACCACACTCTTACATATTCTATTTTAAACTTATGTCTCTCCTTGAATCAGTTTTGTTCTTATTTTCTTAATTTTGATTCTGTTAAAGCTGATTAATTGGTAATTTGTGTTAGTGCTAATTAATTTGTATTTTGTGTTATAGTTATTTAATTTTTTTATTATGTTAGTCTATTTAATTTGAATCTGTTATGTATTTTATGAAAATGTTAATTCTTTTAGTGCTATTTAATTTGTCTTTAAGAACTTGTTAGTGTTATTTAACTTGTGTTGCTCTAATGCAATACAAGTTTTGAAGTTGTTTCGCTAGTACCTTTAGTAGTTCCTATACCTGTTATGTTCCTTGGATTATTTACAAGTGGTATTCAAGCTCTTATTTTTGCTACTTTAGCTGCGGCTTATATAGGTGAATCCATAGAAGGGCATCATTAAAGTCTTATTTTTATTACATTTTTAGCAATGTGTGTGTTTGAAAAATCTTGCACCACTGGCCCAAGGTCCTGAATCTGCCACTGCCTAAACTGATTATTGAAGATCAAACCTGACATATTTAGAATAGCTAAAATATTTTCCAATTACTAAAGTACCCAAAACATACACCGATAAGCAACGCGCTTTATATAATTTATCACAAAATTAATTTGTTTGCCTAAACCAGCTAAATTTTTTTTCCAAACCCTAAAATACACTTAAACACACTACTTAGCGCCGTGGTTTACATATTTTGTTACGAAATTTATTATTTTTCTCCAGACTGGTTATTGAGTATCTAACTTCGTGTATTTGATGAGTAAATTATTTTCCGAAACCCTAAAGTACCCCAAAACACGATGTTTAGCGTCACACTTTACTCACCGAATTTATTTTTCTCGAAACTGATTATCGAGGAACGAACTTCAGATACTTGAACATCTAAACTTTTTTTGGACATTAAAGTACCTAAATGCATACTAAATAACATTAAAATAAAAAAAAATTATAAAAAACTATTGCACTTTGAAAGTGGAACAGACTAATTAAGAAATTAAAAAAATTATTAAAAGTTAAGGTTGGGCTACTGCAATTTTAAAATAAAACATTCCTTCTATTTCAAAAAGTGTAACATTTAGAGAAATAATGCCTTCACATTTACGGCATTTTTTTTATTTTCATTTTTTTTAGTGTTATTGAAAAAAAAAAGACATGAGTTTCTAGAAGACTCAATGAATATAATGAGTATATTTGGAAAATTTTGATGAATTATTTATTAAGTTTTAAAAAATAATATTATTTTCTGACAAAAATAAAAGAGCAAAAGTTTCAAAGATTAGGAACGGAAAAACATTCCATATCTCTTATCTCACGCACATACAGAGACTAATTAATGATCAACATATTATATTTGGTTATGTTTATTTTTTTTAAAAAAATAACATATTTACTATTAAATATAAAATGATAATATAGTTTGTATATGAAATATTAATATATATAAAATGATAATATAGAATTCATTATTTAATTCATATGCTTCATTTGTATAGATGTTCAAGAATCCAGACATAACTAAACAAGGAGCATAACTAAACTTTGTCGCTACCACAACTAAACTTTTTCAATAACTTCACTCGCTACTTTGTCGTCGTCGGCAGAAAGTGATGTGTCCCACTACCACAACAAGGAGCATGTTACCCCTGTCCGGCCCCATGCATGCACCCCCAGCCAAATTACATGTAGCTAGATTTTTTACATCACACATACTCTTTTAAGATTTAATACTAACAAAATGTATACAACAATTGTTTTATCTAACAAATTTAACATTTTTATAATTATTTGATAACATTATTTGTTCAATAATTATAATATAAAATTTTATTGCAGCTGGGTAAGATTCAATACCATAGCCTCGATATTTGACAGCTAGCTTGTTCATCTGCTTATAATTATGATGCATCATATCATCATATCAAATATATATATATATATATATAGTTTGTTGAAAGTATAATATGGGACGGAGGGAGTATCATATATCATATCAGTTAAGAAAATTGAACTCTTGATTTCCTTTTTCTAGGTAATTATGCTAAGGAATGAATTATGTTCCTCAACTATGGATTATCTAAATACTCTAAAGAGTGATAGGATTATAAACTTTTGGAAATGTCTGGACTCAGTAACAAAGCTAACATAAATTTTACGAGGGGAATATAAAGTTTTACTTGCATATTTTGTGCCTCAACTTTCTCTGATTGACGAGTTTGTTAATTCTATTTTACTATTGGCAACTTTTTCAGTGATTTTTTCATTGCACTGTTTGTCCTCTAAAAAATGCGGATTGTGCAATTTTTTTCCCCCATTTTTTCAAAATCCAAGATTTTTGGAAACCAAAAATGAAAATTATTCATGAATTTGGGGACTAAAAATGCAGTTAAAAATATGAGCACAAAAATGCCCAATTAAGAAAATTAGGGGCCAAAATTGTCAAAAATAAAATAGAGGGACCAAAAATCACAATATTTTTTTGGGCTAGTAATATACTAATAGAGTTGTTGTTCTTTTATCTCTTTAAACAAACAAAGCATGGTTGATATAGCTAAATAATATATTATGTGGGATAGAAAAATATAAACTATGGCTACTTATTAAATTGTGTATCTAATATTTTTGGGGTAGCAAGTGTTACCCCCATCCTTACACCACCCTCCGCGTCCGCTGCCATACTACACTACAAAAAGGCATTGTAAAAAAGGACATAAAAATACTTGAAAAAATAGATTTTGATTGATTGTCGTGAGTTTAATACATTTACAAGCTTACTATTTAACAGTCTTTATTAGCCACAATCACTGGCCTACAGTAAACCACGATAAAAAAAATTTAATCGGCTGATATTTGTTGGACTATATGATAACCTTAGAAGGGGGTGAATAAGGTTGTATACTAAAAATGAAATGTTTTTATTTTTGAGAATTGAAGATGCTAGTTTAAATCGAATGCGGAAAAAGGGATTTAAACTATATGCAACAACTATGCAAGCTATAACAATAGACAGAAACAATTACAGAGATAATGATATCTAAGCACAATAATATCAAATGCAATAACAATTAACAATTATAAGGGAAAGAAGTATACCGTGATTTTTACGAGGTTCGGGATAAAAAGCTCTACGTCCTCAGCCTCCGGCTTTGCAACCTTCCGACTTGATAATAACCACTATAAGAGAAGAATTTCTTCAATGTCTTACAAGCAAGCAAATCCCCTATAGCTATCTCACCAATCTCAATTTTCCCAAATTGAGAACCCAAGCTCCCCGATAAGGATTTCACTGCAATTCAATCCCCCTGATTGAATTACCCAAGACAACTCCCAGGATTTCACAACAATCAAATACAGATGTTTACAATTGAGAACTAGGATCCAATCACTCAAGCATATGACAATGATGTAGTTGAGAGAGATGAGAGATTTGGATCAGCGTGATTCCCAACTTAACCAGTGATGAAGAACGTGAAGAGTGTGACGGTGAAAGTTCGCGTTCTGTTCTTTTTAGGTTTTGTGGGTTGTTCTCTCTGATTATTGAAAACGTAAGAAACCCTAAGCCTATTTATAGAGTTTGTGAAAAATATGACCGTTGGAACAAATCTAACACTGTTTCACAAGTGAACAATCGATTGTTGCCTTATATAAACATAGTGTCACAATCGATTGCTTGCTTTAAGAAAACAAGACAAGAATCGATTGTGTGCTTTAAACAAACAAGAGAGGAATCGATTTTGTTCTTTTAAAAGATATATATATATATATATATATATATATATATATATATATATATATATATATATAATCGATTGTTTGCTTCCAAAAGCAAGTCAACAATCGATTGCTTGATTTAAAAAGGAAGTCAACAATCAATTGCATGCTTCCAAAGAGAAGTGCACAATCGATTCTTTGCTTCCAAAATCAAGTGCACAATCGATTCTTTGCTTCCAAAGTCAAGTGCACAATCGATTGTGTGCTTTATAAATAATAGGCTACAAATCGATTTTTCACTTTAAAAACACAAAGTCATCAATCGATTGTTTTCTTTCCAAAACAAGTTCTTTTAAAAACACCCAAGTCCAAAATCGATTTCTTCCTTTGACAAGGGAGCCATGAATCGGTTTTACACTTTTAAAAACAACAAGCCATGATTCAAAAACTTTCTTTAAAACAACTAGTCAGTATTTGTGCCTAACCTATTTACCATGCTTTTATATAAAGGATTTTTCCGAGCCTAGCTCAATTCTATTTTAACAAAACAGTTCTATTTTAAAAGATCATCTCTCAACCACAAAAGTCATAAAGCTGAAGTGACGGGATCTTACACGCGTCCTATGGAAAGCAAAATAACACATAAGTCTTGAACGCTTGAGTAGCTTCTCCTCCGAGCTGCTACACTTTAAGATATCATGTGCTTTGGTTCATGCCCTGTGCTTTGGTTCAACTATACCATTAGTAAACAGATTGTAATTTGTTATCATACAAAACAAAGAGTGTTTGACCTTGGTTCAACAAGATTAACGTCTATTATGCCTATTACACGCTATAACCCCCGAGAAACCGCCCCCATGGCTAGATTTTAGGCGCCTAGAAATGACCTTGACCATTAATCCATTATCTTGCTTTGATCTTCAAATTAATTGACCACATGCTTGGTCCATATGCCTTTGTGAATTAAACTTGGGCCCAACTGCTTCATCGGCTAATGATCCATCGGCTGAAACCTCTCTACTCAACTGATCTTCCATCGACAATGCTTATAGTTCGGTTGTGCCCTCACTTGGCTAAGCACTTAGGTTTTGTATAAATGCAAACCGTTCATTTTCATGGTACAAAACGAGTAATATTAGGTTATGTATAAATGCAAACCGAATAGTTTTGTATCGAGAGAGAATATGACCAAGTGTCAAATAATAAACTTAAGGGTTAAATATGTTTTTGGTCCCTATAAAATTTGGGTTTTCGTTTTTAGTCCCTAAAAAAAATTTCACCAACTTTTGGTCCCTATAAAATTTGAGTTTTTTGCCTTTAGTCCCTCATGACTTTTAATAGTGCTTATAAAAGGTCAAAAAGCGCTATTAAAAGTTTTGAAGCGCTATTAAAAGAAATGAGGGACTAAAAACAGAAAATCTAAATTTTATAGGGACCAAAAGTTGGTGAAACTTTTTTGAGGGACTAAAAACAAAAAACCCAAATTTTGTAGGGACCAAAAACATATTTAACCCTAAACTTAATAGTCTAAGATCAAGTAATAAAAGGAAAGGATACGACCTCGTGTCGAGTAACAGACTTAATGTCCGAGATAATGATGAAAGATATTGAGGGGGATGAGGATCCCGAGTTCATGTAGCATACCTAGCGGAGGGGAGTCATGAACCCAAATCTAGGACCCTAGCATTATTCGGTATAGCTATACGAATTGGGATTTCCGTTGAAATTGGGTATTCTAGAATACCTAGAATTATTTCTCGGATTGTGCTAAGCCACAGATAAGGTTAAAAGACAGGTATGAACAAGAACAGTTCATAAGACAGGGTTAATTCACAGACAGGGAAAACACCGAGAGAGGAATAGTGAGGGGTGCGAAAGAACTCATTGAGATTTATAATCTCATTATTTTCATTGTGGTGTTTTTCAGATTCATAGGGCAAAGGAAAGCAGGCTGAGGAAAAGTAGCAGATTCCCGAGCTACTCATTTTGATGTAGGATTTCTTTTGAAATCTTTATGAGACATTGTGTAGTTGCTTTCTCATGTATTTTGGGATTTAAATCCTTGAATTATTCAACGTTATGTAAGTGTATATAACTGTGTTTCGTAGTTCGACCGTAGTTGTGTATTATATCTCGATTATGTACCTGTAAAGTACTTATTTCGGAGTTATGTTTTAAGAAAATTTTATCTCAAGTAAGAAAGTGGTTTAATTCCGCTTTAGTTTATTTAAGGTCCAATTATATAAGCAGGTTATACTCCGAGTTATGTTATTGTGATAATGCCCTTTTTGATCACTTTGGTGAGAAATTTAAGGTGTTACATTTTGGTATCAGAGTAGTCCTCCTTCTTGCACTTCTTTGGTGCATTTTTTCGACCTAGTCGGGCTTTGATTAGTTTAGGGTTGAGTGTGATTCCTTGTTATATTTTGTTATCTTTCTTTTTATAATGCTAAGAGACATTGAGCCTGATCAACTCAAAACTTGGTGCATTGTATGCAGAATTATGGTAGGGAGATCGAGACGTAATCCTCAACCAAGACCTGAAACTCAACAAAGTCCTTGTTCTGAATGGATGCAGCCTTTTGTCCAAAATATGCAAGCTCAACAACAGATGATGCAAAATCAGCAGATGATGATGCAACAAATGTTTAATGGTCAACCGAACCCTCTGGCACCACAACCTCAAGCTGATCCTCTCCAGGCTTATTCTAAATTTTACAAGTTGCATCCTTCTGAGTTCAAAGGAGGGCATCAGGATGTGAAGCCATGTCAATGTAAGATCCATCTTTAATTTTCTCCAAACATAGACCCTTTGGAAGAAGGGAATTTTTTTGTTCATAGTTCAACTAGTATTTTACCCGTGCATACGCACAGGTGATACTGTATGGTCGGTGTATTGCTATGAAGTCATAATAGTAATTTGGAAGATAATCATAAGTTGTAAACAATGTCCAAAATGTATGATTTGAAATTCAAAGTGGAAAGAGATAGGTATTATGTCATATAACATATAAATGAAAATTATATTGAGTCGAAGAAATTAAAGGAGATTGACAATTAGAATTACATTGATCCATAATAATGTATTTGGACATTAGAGGTAAAATATGCATCCCTGTTGACCCTCCCGTTTGCATCCTCGTTGGCCCTCCCGTTGGCGCTCTCCTTACCTCTCCCGTTGGCGCTCATGTTGGCAGTCCCGTTGGCACTCCCGCTCTCGTTGCCACTCCCGTTGGCGTTCTCGTTGCCACTCCCGTTGACATTTTACTCGTTGGCCCTCCCGTTGGTGCTCTCGTTACCTCTCCCATTGGCACTCCCGTTGTTGCTCTCATTCCCACTCCCGTTGGCGCTCTTGTTGCCACTCCCGTTGGCATTTTACTCCTTTTTAGTAATTATAAAATAGTTATTTGCTAATTTTTTGTAGTGGTTAAATTGATTGATTTTATTTTTTAAGAAAAAATTGATTGATTTTAGTAGTTTTAGTAGAGAGATTATAGTAAATAAAAAAAATTAGATTATTCAATTAATGAGTATAATATCAATTTAATAATTTAGTTTTTTGGAAATTTTAGTTTTTGAAAATTTTGTTAAAGGTATAGGTTTTTCTGACAATTAATAGTGGTTAAATTGATTAATTTTAGTAGTTTGAGTAAATTATAAAAATGAATAAATTTTCTTTTAAATAGTTGTGTTGGAAAAGTTTTAAAAAAGTCGGTACTCCCGTTGGCAATTGGCACTCCCATTGGCATTTTACTCTTTTTTAGTAATTATAAAATAATTATTTGTTAATTTTGTGTAATGACAAAAAAATTATTTTTTTAGTAAAAAAACTGACATCAAAAAATGAATTTTTTGGAAAATAAATGAAAAACAAATTCAGAAAAAAAATGAAAAAAATTTATTTATTTAAAAGAGATTTATAAAAGAAAAGTGACTTAAAAAAAAGTGATTTAAAAAAATTCAAAGAAAATTGATTTTCAAAAAAAGGGAAATTTTTTTTTAAATAAATTTCTGACGCTGACGCGTCATAAGTAGCTTTCCTACTTTCTCTATGGCAACTTTTCTCTTTTTTTTACCAACGTGTGGCAGCTTTTCTACTTTTTTCTTTTTGCAGTTTTTAATTTTTTTTTCTCTGACTTTTGGTAGAAAGCAGATTTGTCTTTTAGTGCGAAATGTCTAAAATATCCAAAAAAATTGGACACGTGGCAGTCTATCTACTTTCTCTATAATAAAACATTTTTGCTAGCGTATTTTTTTATTATAGAAAAAGTAGATACATGATATTGGTTTAAGGAAACTTTCAAGTTCAAAAGGGATTCCTGGATTCCTGCTCCATCAACAATAGCTCAACTCAGTAGTCACAAAGTAAATAGTATGTGGTGTCAGTGAATTAAATATGTAGCTAGAAAAGGAGTTAAAAATATATTGACTAATGTCCATAAAGAGAAACAAACCAAACCCAGTTGAATTGTGTGACAAGCAGCACCTGATGAAGAGGTCTTGAGAAAATATGACATGAAACAAACCAGACCCAGTTAAATTAGTGTCTTTTCTTTTCTTGTGGGTTCTTTGATGATTGTACCGTGGATGGGAAATTAAAAATTGAGGGCTTTTTTATGTCATGTGTAATATATGAAGTGAAATCGTGAAAAGCATTAGACTCTTGGACTAAACAGTAATAATTAGTTTATAAAGTTTTTTAATTTATTTGAAAAAAGGGGTTTTTGAAATTTTATGATTACTCTATATTTATCACGAACAAGAACTTTCACTTTGATGAGTTTGGTGATTGAATTTTACATCATGTATGTGAGTCAGCATCTCTTTGGATAATGGTGTTAAATAAACTGTGATATTAATGCATCAGATGTTTGGAATTTTTAGTTGTTTTTTTTAAAAATGAGAGATTTGGTTTTGAATTGCTTGAAAACATTAGCAAGTAGGCTTATTGATGCTGGTTGTGTGGTCTTTTCTAGATTAAACAAGATTGTGGCGTTCTTTTTTGGTGAAATTAGTCTATTTCAGCGTGGGCTGGTTTAATAAAAAAGTTTGTTGATGATTATAACGTACACATGTTTAGAGTTTCTCTTGACTTTGCAAGGTTGGTAGGTTTGGTGTATTGATTGTTGGAGCGGCTGTTTTATCATGAAAAACTTTATAGCTGATGGTATACTGTCAGTCAAACAAATATTGGCTTCAAGATTTCGAGTTAGGCTGGTGCTTCCATTTGCATTTTACATTAGTTGTTGCTATGTTGTTTATTTGCAGCTGTGGTGAGCTTGTAATGTATGGTATAGTGTCAAAAAATATATTAGCTTCAAGATTTTGTAAAGTGGTTGCTATGCTGTTTATTTGCATTGCAGCTATGCCTGTGCTGATCTTGTAAAGTGCAGAAAGTTCCATGGAAATTTGGTGTTGCACCCTTTTTATTTGTTTTTGACTTTTTGCGATGATTTAATGATTATAAATATCAAACTTTATTTGCAGAATATGTTTGGAGCAAAGCAGATCAGTACCCTATCAAGCAGTGCTAGGAGCTTTTTCCTTGGTTCAAGTGTAATGCCGCAGATGGCAATTCATGCACGTGCCCTGAAGATGAAACCTGTCAGCACCAAACATTAGCTTGGCACTTTGTTAAAATCAGCTATCCCAACAATTAAGGTTGAGAAGAGAGACAGCGAGGGCATCGAGCAGAATGGAGGCCAATTTTGATGGTTGGATCATAGTGGAGATTTCCGCTTCTCAGCTTCTCTTCGTAAACCTCTCTTGTACTCATTGAATTTTAAAATCCTGAATGCTACAAAGACCTACACAACACTCCACGAAGGAAATTAATGCAAAACAAATGAAAGATTTTTTTTTGTTTTTAACCTCAGTAAGGCAACAAAATCAATAAATCATGACCTCTTTGGTCGGAAAGAGTGAGAGAGGAGTGGTGGGTTTTGAATTCGTGTGAGAGGGAGAAGATGAAGGAGAGGAGGAGAGGCGCTGAGAGAGGGAGAAGATGAAGGAGAACACTGGTTTGAGGAACCATGGAGTGATGGAGGAGAGGCGCTCGTTTGAGGAGAGAGTGAGAGAGCCTTCGAGGGTTTTGTGAGGAAGAGTGAAATGAGCCTTCGAGGGTTCTAGTTTTATTTTAATTCGTGTATGATGGTTTCCGACGGATTTTTAATGGTTTCCGACGGAAGTGTCCATTGGAAATTTGCGACGAAATATATTTTGGTCGGAAATGTTGAGTGGGA
Source organism: Astragalus membranaceus (assembly GCA_039519185.1). Classification (NCBI taxonomy): domain Eukaryota; kingdom Viridiplantae; phylum Streptophyta; class Magnoliopsida; order Fabales; family Fabaceae; genus Astragalus; species Astragalus membranaceus. Next base: position 91,280,522 of record CM076850.1, read on the forward strand.
ATTGTAGCGCATTTATCCTGATTGGTAGCGAGGAACATTCCGTCGCAAACCCGTCGCAATTTGCCACGGAGTATATTCCGTCGGAAAGTTTGGCAAGAAATGAGTCTTATTCTTGTAGTGTCGAAACAATCATTAAGAGCCTTGAGTTATATGTTATCATTTAGTCTTGGTTCATTGCGGGAATAAAGTGAGTAAAGTATTAGAAGGGAAAAACAATTGTTTGTACTATTTTTATTTCGAATGTCATATGCTAGATATTGAAACTTTTTTACATTTAGAAGATAATAATTAATATTCTAGTAGTTGGAACTTGTATGTATATGATTGCTAGTAGTGTGCCAAAATAAAGTAGAAATATAGTTTAAAAGGTTGCAAATTATCATTAGGCTATTTTAATGACTTTAAATTAGGGATTATTGTCTTGTATATTAGGAATGAGTTGTAGGTATTCTATAAATGTAGTATGGTTGTATGATTAAGATTTCATATATTTGCTTTTCGGATTGACAATGGCAAACCGATTTAAGTGGTTATGATTAGAGATCGGAGTTTGCAATAAGAATGAGATTATGTGCCATAGTTATAGTATATACAAAGTTTAGACTCTCAGGGTTGGCAATATGCTTTGTTACCTTGAGTTGAGCTTGTTAAGAGAAAAAGGGCATAAATTATATGGGGTTAATATATTAGTATGTCCTAGGACAATGCCCTATAGGACTTCTTTGAAATTGTGTGATTAAATATGGTGCAAAGCAACTGTCTTAGTGATCATCTTAGATAAGACCAACTTTGGATTATAGATAAATTAATTTGGAAATGATTTTAATAGTAAGTTTGTGTAGGTCTAAGCAATCGAGGAGAATATGGCATTTAACATCCATCAAGTTGTTTAATGAAGATAGTATTGAATTTCTGAATTTGTTAAACTGAATCATACTCAATTGATGTGAGGGTGATCTCTATCGAGGATATAACTCAATAAGAGAGAGTATGAAAGTTGTAATGAGAACATGACTTTGGTCAAAGCAGTAGGAAAAATAATTTGTTCAATGGAGAAGATTTTATGTAAGAGAAATAAAAGCTTTTGCTTGAAGCTTTAGATAAGCATATTTAAATTCGGGGACCGAATTTATTTTAAGGAGGGAAGAAATGTAACAATCATTGTTTTAAGAAATTCAAATGATCCATACTTATTAGATTAATATATATATATATATATATATATATATATATATATATATATATATATATATAAATATAAAGTAATGGACAGCAAGGCATCGAGAACTTTCTCTCAAAAAATACAAGAGGACCAAACCTATAGGATGAGGAAAAATGAAAACTTAGTAAAAAAAAAGAAAGAAATGGAAAACGCAGCTGGGAAGAAAGATGGAGAAGCAACAACGAATGAGAGAGTATTTGAAAGATGAAATTGGCACATGGGAAATTGCTATCAGATAAAAGGCAACAACCATTATATGCCGGTCACTAGTCTTAACAAGCTACAACCATTATATGCAGATCCACAATCCCTGTCTTCATGATCAACCTTCAACAACAAATCTCTTTAATCCTTCTTCCAACTCCTTCAATTACAGGTTTTCTTAACTGTCCAGTTATACTCAGGCGACCATTAAGAACGGGTCTAATTTGAACAGGACTGATGCAACAACTAGCATTCAAAACATTAACATACAAACACTTTAATGTGATGCGTCGGTAGTAATTGGTTTAGATTTTGAAAAGTATTATAACAATGTAAGAAATTAAGGTCAGAAATGTGTTGCAGGTTGAACTACTGCAGACAGGGTCCCAAATTCATTAAGATGGGGGGGGGGGGGGACGAGGGAATAATGCTCCTGATCTTGAGAGCATAAACAAAAGCACGGGATCCACAGGCAGAAAACAGTTGAGGCAAAACGAACAAAGGTAGTTTAACACAGTTAGCACATGCCTTTCTTACTTAAAAAGGGATAAGGAAGTTAGGAAGAGTCACTGATAATTAAAGGAAGAAAACAATGGTGCTGGCTCCTGAGACTTGAATACTCTTCAAGAAATCGATCATCATCCAGATAACTTTTGATGTCTTTGAGCTCATCTTGACTTTTCTGACATTGCAAATCTGATTCTGAATCTCTGATAGCATGCCTACTGCAAGTTTCCATCTATGTTTACAAATCTAGTCCACATAAAGGGGGGATTACACGTCATCTGCTGACAGCGTACAACAAAAGCATAAAAATTACAGCAATAAATTAGTTGTGAATATGACGGCAACAGCATTTTGTATGCAGAGTAATCTTGCCTCAGGTGAAAGTTTGCGAAGCTAACTCTTCAGGTGTAACAGGACTATGTAGCTGCAGTACAAGCAAATATTTAGTTAGGTAAACTTAAAAAGCTTTCGCAGTAAACTGTTAATTTTGTATTTTATATCTTCTCGATCATTTGAATCAATTTGACTGTCATATATATGCTACTATTAGATGCAATATAAAGGTCCATAAACACAAAGATGTGCAGGAAACAGAATCGTTAAAACAATTCACTTTGTCCCTAACAACATTTTGTTTTTCATTTTACTTCAAAACTTTGAATGGATTAACCAGACTACAAAGCTAGTACATCAAGAATGGCCAAATTTTGGGCTTCCAGCAACACATCCCTGACCCAACATGAATCGCTATGCCTAAGAGAGCAAGAAGGTAATACATGGGCTACCTTGTTCCCCTGCCTCCTAATATGCAACAGAAATGTCTAAACAAAGACAATATACTTTTACAATTGCAAACTACGAGGCACCCATGTTACTTATGTGTCTAGACACTACATTCAGTTAACCGGTTATACTCAAAGATCACACTATCCATCACGACAACAACATCCAACATGCAAACTCCCTTAACATTAACATAATCTAAACAAAGCCAATATAGTTTTACAATTGCAAACTAAGAGGCGCCCATGTTACTTATGTGTATAGACACTGCCTTCAGTTAACCAGCTGAGCACACTCAAAGATCACGCTATCCATCACCACTGAACCAACATGCACACTCCCTTAACATTAACATAAATGCTATCAAAGTTACAACTCAAAAAGTTTTAGCCTAAAACTAAAAAATATTGCTAGGCTGACTGTGGTGACAAAAACTTGAACAATAACCTTTAGAAGATATGAAAAAAATATATAATATCTTGATTTTATTTTCGAGCATCTTAAATTATCTCAAATAGTTTTTCATCTCATATAAAAAAAAATATTTTTTTACCTGAAAATATCACAGGTTATCACTAAAGATCAATAGCCATATTCTTTTGTTCTTATCATCATGATTCACTTTTCTATTTAATTAGAATTTGGTGTATTTTACTAGTATATATATGGGTTAGTGCTTAGTCATCATGTTCATCAATAACATCAACAATAACTAATTGTTGCAGCATACCTTATGACTTTAAATAATTGATAATAGTCATTCAGTAGCAGTTACTCAGTAGAGGTAAGAGATGAGGAAAATTCATACACATGAACCATTAAGAAAACAAGAGGCAACGCTGAAAGATTCATTTGTTTAATCATATAGTAATTATTTTCAGAAGAACATGTGTAGTAAATAATTCACACAATCATGTCTAATAATTCAAAGCCAGTAAATGGAAACAAAATGCACGAGAAAAACAGAGTTGCCTCAAATTGTAATCGCAAACACAAACAACTTACAGCTTTTGCAAGAGTGAGCCAATGAAAAGCACGGAAGAAATCATCGTTGTGAGAAGGAACGTAGTCATGGTTCCAATACGTGATATCATGAAACGTTGCATTCGTCTCCCAAGAGTTGGAGCTTTCTCCAGAGGTGTGAGGCGAACTTTTCTTTCCTAAGACAAAACCTGCAGAGTCATCATACGCATCAATAGATGAAGACATTTCTTATATATCTAAATAGTTATGAAAAGAGAGTGAGATGCCAATTACCAGAGTAGCCTTGAGGAAGCTGAAGAGCAGTTCCTTGCAGTAACCTGCCTCTAAAATGTGCTTGTTGCAACGGTAATCCTTCTTCTCCGACGCCTGTAAGAAAACTCTAACCGTCAGTGTTGGGAAGGAAGCAAAAGAGTTTAAGATAAAGCGAGTGAGAGAGAGTGAGGGAATGAGTAGCTACCTGAGGGTTTAGGTTTGAAATAGTGAGAAACATCGGCGGGGCCATCGTGCTTGACGCAACAGGGAAGCAGATGAACACGGCCGGTTAGATCCTCCATCCCATCTCGCTTCAGATCTACCCTCGCCGCGCCTCCCTTTTCCATTCTTTCTCGCGCGCTTCTTCTTCTTCTGCTGTCCCTCCGAATTGTAAATCAAACTTCCCTCGTTGCGAGTTTTCCAATCTACTAATTTTGTTCCAATCTACTAATTTTCAAGTTAGAAGAGGCCTTAGCTAAGGCGACCCTCTTTAGCCATTCCTTTTTTTGTTTGTTGCTGAGGATTTGTTGACTATGATGGCTAAGGCGGTGGATATAGGCTCTTTTGTTTTTTTTGGTTTTACTCAGGGTATCCACCGCCGACTGCAGTGACTAATTCTCTCGCTGAATTGTAGGTGCCAAAAGGGACAGGACAACTGGCCCAGAGTTTTAACGCTGCTCCGTACCCAAGGTGGGGATCGAACCTCCGACCCTTGGTTATATAGGCTCTTTTGTTGATTATAAGGTTCATGATAATCTCCATTTTTCTATGTTGCAATTTGCTGATGATACTATTATGTTGGGGAAAGCTAATTGGGGAAATCTTTGGAGCATCAAATCGATTCTTAGAAGCTTTGAGCTTGCATCGGGTTGAAGGTCAATTTTCACAAAAGTAAACTTATAGGGATTAATGTCTTAGAGGATTTCCTAAATTCAGCTTCTACTTTTCTTCATTGTCATACGGAATCTATTCCCTTCAAGTTCTTGGGCATCCCCGTGGGAGCAAACCCAAGACGTTGCTCAACTTGAAAACCGGTGGTTGACAAACTTCGTAAGAGATTATCTTTGTGGCAAGGGCGTTATCTGTCGATGGGTGGTCGGGTAACTCTTATTAACTGTGTTAAATAGTATTCCTCTTTACTATTTATCGTTTTATAAGGCGCAAAAGACAGTGTTGAAGAGATTGATTAAGATACAACGAGACTTTCTTTGGGTATTAAAGAAAATGTCCAGGGAACGTATTGGGTGGCCTGGGAGAAGGTGTGTAAATCTAAGGAGGAAGGTGGCCTAGGTGTTAAAAATATTGAGTTGTTCAATATATCTCTTTTGGCTAAATGGAAGTGGCGTTTTTTGACGGATGATGAGGCTTCTTAGAGGGGTATTCTTTCTTTTAAATTTGGTGATTTGAGTTCTATTCTATTCAATGGTTCAACATCATCAGATAGAAGGAAAGATTCTTTGTGGTGGCGTGATCTTTGGAATGTGGGTAATGATATATTCTCGGAGGGGGTGGTTTGAGGCGAATATCATAAGGGGCTTGGGTGATGGTCTGGGCGTGGATTTTTGGCACCACCATTGGATTGGGCAGCGCCCTTTGAAGCACGGGTTTTCTAATTTCTTTTCAGGTTGCTCTAATCAGAACTTGCGCTTATCGGAGTTGGGATCGTGGCAGCAAAACAACTAGCATTGGAACTTCAATGCTCTCTCGGTCGCAAATCAGCAGCTTTGCTCCGAAGGCAATGCGTTGAAGAACGTGTTACAGGAGGTGAGATTAAATCAGGGTGTCGCTGACTTTTGGAGCTGGATTTCGGACCCTTCGAAATTGTTTTCCATCCGGTCTTGTTATAAAATTTTGGCTTCATCTGTTGCAGCAAATTTAGCGCTTAATGACAGTGGTTTCTCTAATTATAAAGCTATTTGGAGTATTGCCATTCCATTGAAAATTTTGATTTTTGAGTGGAGATTGATTAATAACTCTTTACCGGTGCGTGACTTGTTGTTGAGGCGCCATATCATTCATACGGAGGAGGGGTCTATGTGTGCTTTCTGTAATACTTATAGGGAGGAGGCGCTACACTTATTCTTGGAGTGCAACATCTCTCAGGATAGCTAGACATCCTGAGAGATATAATTGAGATATAATTAAGAAGCTAACAAATTGAGATATAATTAATAGTATCATATTTACCTTCATACATATTCAATTTCAACAAGTATTAGTATCATATAGTTTTCAAGGTCAATTCCAATCAAATGATTCCATGTATAAAACCCCTCTTAATTATCTCCTAACTATAAAGTAGAGGTATATTCAGTAGTGTGTTATTTTGTATTAACAGTACAATATATATACTACACAGGTTACCTGATAGAGTAAATAGAAAAGCAAGATTAATGCCTAACTTTCTGCCTAAACTTAAGCTAGCTGTTGCATCATACAAGACAGAGATATTATCTCTATGAATGCAAATAATGACCCAACAAATTTCCTTTAATATTTGTTGACTAAATCAAATATTCCTTTTATTGTTTGATGATCCGTTGGATACAGCTTGGTCCATTACGCCCCCTCAAGATTAAGGTTCCATCAGTAACCTTTATCTTGGATATTGTGAGTTCAGCAAACTTGGCCATGGGCAATGGTTTGGTGAGCAGGTCCGCCAGTTGGTCCTTGGTAGACACATGTGTTACTATGAGCTTGTTGGTTTGAACTTGTTCCCTAACAAAGTGATAATCTAATGATATGTGCTTCATTCTTGAGTGGAGTATAGGATTGGAGCAGAGGTAAGTGGCTCCCACATTGTCACACAATAAACGTGGAGGGTCATGCATGGGAATTCTTAGTTCATGAAGTAAGTTTTGGAGCCACATTAACACGGTAGTAGCAGTAGCAACGACACGATATTCTGCCTCAGTGGATGATCGTGCTACCGTTCGTTGCTTTCTTGAGAGCCACGAAATAGGATTGCCTCCGAAGAAGATAATGTATGCGGACGTTGAGGTGCGATCATCGTCGTTCCCCCCAATCTGAATCAGAGTAGGCTAGCAAGTTGTTGGCAACTGTTTTGCGTAGCATGAGACCATGATTCATGGTTTGCTTGATATACCGTAGGATACGCTTCACATGCTGCAAGTGTAGTGAGGTTGGTTTATGCATGAATTGAGACAATTTATTGATGGAGTATGACAAGTCAGGACGAGTAAGATTAAGATATTGAAGTCCACCAATTATCCTACGATACTCAGTAGCATCTGTGGATGGTGTTCCATCATGGAGCTGAAGCACTGCCGTAGAAGAAAGTGGGGTGGGGGAGGGCTTCGCCCCCTCCATGTCAAACCTTTGTAGGAGCTCACGAATGTATCTGTGTTGTGAGAGAAATATTCCAGTGCTGGTTGGTATTATTTCAATGCCCAGAAAATAGTGAGGTTGTCCCATATTTTTCAACGAGAATCATTGAGATAGCGCCTCAATGAAACGATGAAGGAATATGGAATTGTTACCTACGAGCAGTAGGTCATCTACATAGACTAAAAAGTAAGCCATGGTGTCTTCTTTGTGATAAAGGAAAAGAGATGGATCACTTTTGCTGGTTGTGAAGCCATGTGATAGAATAAATGCCTTAAGGGAGTCATGCCAAGCATGTGGGCCTTGACGGAGGCCATATATAGCTTTGTATAGTTTGCACACATAAGTAGGGTGTGCAACATCTTTCATACCTGGTGGTTGCTCCATGAAAACCTCTTCGGTGAGTGCTCCTTGTAGAAATGCATTGTGTACGTCATGTTGATGCATTGCCCACTGATTTGAGATGGCAAGAGTGAGGATAATCTTGATTGTTTGTGGGCGAACAACAGGGGCAAATGTCTCCTTGAAGTCTATGCCTGGACATTGTGTAAAACCCTTTGCAACAAGCCGTGCTTTATATCGAGCTATGGAACCATCACTGTTTCTCTTGATGCGAAATAACCATTTGCAACCAACAATATTTTGACCTGCCATGGGAGGCACAAGGGAAAATGTGCCATTTCTGATTAAGGCTTCAAATTAATCTGCAACTGCCTTGCGCCAATGAGTATGTTTCATGGCCTCACGAATATTAGAAGGTTCCAAGTTCTCTAATAGTGGATGTTTAGATACATTGTACATCCTCTTAGGCTTGAATATGTTGTTCTTGGACCTAGTAATAATTTGGTTTGGCTCATTGGTGGATGGTGGGATTGCAGAAGAATTAGTAGTGACAGTAGCAGTAGTAGTAACAATAGAGGGTGTAGGAATATCATTACCTGACATAGTATTTGAAGGCACGAGTACCTCATCTTCATGGGACATCGCATGTGACTCTGATGGGTCATGGTTTTGGATGGGAATGATGATATGAAGGGGTTGTAGTATGTTGGTTGTAGATACTAACGGTAGTGGTGTGGGTTTGGTGAATTGGATATATGGAAATATGTGGTCAAAAAATTTGACATGCCTAGAGGTGTATATTTTTTGAGTTTTTGGATCAAGGCATATATAACTATACTGAGAGTCTGCCTATCCTAGAAATATACACAGCTGAGACCGTGGTTGAAGTTTGTTGGAGACATAAGGGCGCAACCAAGGAAAGCAAAGGCATCCAAAGGAGTGGAGATGAGAGGGTGATGGGGTTTTCTTATGTAATGCTTGGTATGGTGACCGCATATTGAGGACAGGGGTTGGCACCCTATTGATTAGATACACGGCTGCCCGAAATGCAAATGACCAGTATTCAGATGGCAATTTTGACATATGTAGAAGGGCTCTTCCTGTTTCAACTATATGTCTATGGCGTCTTTCAGCTGGGGCATTTCGCTCAGGTGTATATGGTGGTGTGGTGAGATGAGATATGCCATGAGTGTGAAGAAATTGTTTTAACTTGATGAATTCCCCTCCATTGTCAGAGTACAATGAGACAATTTTTGTATTGAAGTAATTTTCAACAAGATTTTTAAATGTGGGAAACAAAATAGAGACATCTGATTTATTTCTTAATGGATAGAGCCATACATACTTGGTGAAATGATCAAAAAATATTAGATAATAGGAGAAGCCATCTATGGATTTTATATGGGATGGACCCCATATATCAGTGTATATGAGCTCAAGTGGTTTTTCTGTATTAATACTAGAGATTGAGAAGGGTAACTTATGACTCTTGACACTATTACAAGACGTACAAGGTTCTTGTTGGCTCTTTATTTTGCAAAATGGAAGAAGATGTCTAAGGATGCGATCAGATGGGTGCCCCAATGTGTGATGCCATGGTGGAGTGATGAATGTAGTTGTGACTAGAGCCTTTGGTGAGGATGATGGATGGGGCTTGTAGTAGAGTCCATTGCTATGCTGCCCTCTTAGAAGAGGTTCCCTTGTCTTCAAATCCTTTATCAAGAAATGATCAAAAAATAATTCAATAGAAATCGGATTAGTACGACATAGAGAGGACACAGACAAAAGTTTTTGGGTGATTTTAGGCACATGTAAAACATTTGATAGATGAAGTGATTGAGAGGGAGTTTGTAAGACAGTTTTACCAATGTTGGCAATGGTATGTCCAGAGCCATCACCAACCACAAGTTGATCCATGCCTGTGTAAGGTTGAGTCAGATGCAGTTGGTCCAGATCATTAGTTATATGATGAGATTCTCCTGAGTCTAAGATCCAATCAGTGACCCCTGATGGCATAGCTCGCGTGTGAAGGGTAGAAGGAGGTTGATTCCTCTTTGAAGGGTATCCATGCAGCTTGTAACAAACCTTGGCTGTATGGCCGAGTTTGTCACAGAATTGACACACTATTCGTCTTGAAGAACCGGGTGATGTTGATCTGGACATTGTTTGATTGTAGGATTGTTTTCCAGGTTTGTTGTAAAATGGCTTCCCTCTATGTGCGGTATTTGCAGTAGCAATGAGAGGGGTTTCTTGCACAGTTTCATCCCTCTTTAAATAGTTTTCATGACCTGAGAGAAGATCATGGAGATCATCAAATCCAATAGGATTTTCTCTAGTTCTGAGAGCAGCAGTGACCTCATGATACTCAGTACCAAGGCCATTCAAAGTGTGGATGACAAGATCCACATCATCCAAAGGAGAGTTGATGATAGCTAATTCATCAGACAAAGCCTTAATACCATGTAGGTATTCAGAGATGGATTTTGACCCTTTTGTGGATCGAGAGAGTCTCTCTTTTATGGTCATGATTCTTGCACGAGTTTTGCTTGCAAACATCTTGGTGGGAATGTCCCAAGCTTGTTTGGAAGTCTTCACATTACCTAGCATGGTAATGACACTGGGGTCAACTGAAGACATAATAGCATGAAGGATCAATTGATCCTATCTTTTCCAACGAGTATAAGCTGCGTTAGTTGTGGCAGGAGTTGGAGTGGTGCCATCAACGTAACCAATGAGATCATATCCCACTAGGAGGGCATTGAATTGAACATGCCGGGCAGGGAAGTTGCTGCTATTCAGCTTTAGTGATGAATGAGTGTTAAGGATAACAACAGAATTGGCATTTGAGGTAATTGGTATTTCAGATGTTGTAGAGGAAGACACGGTGAGGTAAAGGATCGATTTGCTGTAAGGCTGAGGAACTTCTGATACCATATAAAGTAGAGGTATATTCAGTTGTGTGTTATTTTGTATTAACAGTACAATATATATACTACACAGGTTACATGATACTGATGATAGAGTAAATAAAAAAGCAAGATTAATGCCTAACTTTCTGCCTAAACTTAAGCCAGCTGTTGCATCATACAAGACAGAGATATTATCTCTATGAATGCAAATAATGACCCAACAAATTTCCTTTAATATTTGTTGACTAAATCAAATATTCCTTTTAGTGTTTGATGATCCGTTGGATACAGCTTGGTCCATTACTAACCTCCTTGCATATATATATATATATATATATATATATATATATATATATATATATATATATATATATATATTCAAAAAGTTCTGTGGGGGGTTTTAATTAGTCAGCATATCTGCAAACAGAATTCCCGCCCCGTTGATATAAAACACAAACCAATTTGGTTTCTCAATATAAATAACAAAAAACAAAATAAAGAACATGACAACAAAAAATAAAAACTTGGCGCCCAATTTAATGCAAAAAATAAAAACTAGTTGGTAGCCTTACAAGCGTATCTCAACCTGCCTTGCAATGCCAGCCATATTTAATGCAAAGGCAGCAAATAAACTTTAAAGATATGGAAACTGTTCTGGACTGGGCCGAAGCCCGATATGGCGGCCAACCGTAACCGGCCCAATAGACCGGCCCAATAGCAAGGCAGATAAGAAGGACCCGGATCCACTAAGATCAACGGCTCAGATCGACCCTCGCTGCATCTCGCATGATCAACGGTCGAGATCGACCACGATGATCCAACAGCCTGCGCTGTTCCTCGAGCACTATATAAAGAGCAACTGCTCCTAGTAAACAGGGACGAATTAACCCACACAATTACTTGCTCAGACTCTTATTCCACTGACTTGGGCGTTGGAGTAATATTGCAGGTACCACCACCCGCTCAATCCTCCGAGCACGACGTGACATCGCTCAATCCAATCAATCCACACATCAGACAAAGCACTAGGAGCTCGTGCCCGTACCAAGGACGAGCACTTCAGTACATTGGCGACCACAGTGGGAGAACCACTCCAGGCGTTATCCCACCTACGTTCCTATGGCTCCGCGAGGTAGACTACCCCGCCAAAGGAACCAGCTCTTGCGGAGCATTGTTGGTTGCCCTAACCAACCGCAATCAACTCCAGAGGGTGTCCCGATTACAGCCGAGAACACAGTTCAGAGCGGACCCTCTCGAGCGGCCACTCAGGCAAACATCGTACTCTCGGCCAACGCCGTCCAGCAGATTCTAGAAATACTAACTCAGGCGACTTCAGGACGGGCGTACACCGCACTCGAGCAATACCGACGAAGCCCCCAAGGGGGGAACCCTGGGCAACCTCCCAGAACGCATCTAGTCCACAGATCGCCTCCTCGGCGAAGGAATCAAAGAGGGGCTCTGACCCCACGTGGGGGACATAGGACGTCGCCCTCCTCGACCGACCCCATTTATTGGCCAGAAGAGCCCTCTTACCAAGAATCCTCATGTGATCGGTATGCTCACCCTCAGTATGAAAATCGATCGTCAGAACGACACAATCGACACTCCCCAGAAAGCTCTACAGAGCGACGTGGTCATCGAGGGCGACGCTTCGAGGACCGGCCACCTCGCAGAGAAATGAATGGTATGAGGATGGGACCCTTTACCCGAGATATTGACGAGTATCCCATCCCTCGTGCCCTAGAAAAACCACCGGCGGACTTAAGAATGTACGACGGCGTAAAAGACCCCGATGCTCACATGAGGTACTTTGATCTGATGATGCAGTACCGGGGGGCGTGCGGGTCGGTGAAATGCAGAATCTTCCCGTTAACACTAGAAGGCCCAGCTTTGGAGTGGGTTACAGAACTAATGCCAAACACCATCTCGTCATGGGATCATTTAGCCAGAGCATTCTCCGCTCGATTCACAACATCAAGAGTGAAACCAAAATCACGCGCGGTACTCAAAGCGATCAGGCAAGAGGAGAACGAGACGCTCCGCAAATATATGGAACGCTTTAATGAGGAAGCCGCCAATATAAGAGGACTGGATGATCACATGAGACTGTGGTTCCTGCGAGACGGTCTTAGGACCGGTAGCTTATTCGAAATTGAATTCGGCGTCAACGAGCCACCAGACTTGGCCGCGTTCCTCCGTCGTTCACAAAGGTTCATGAACTATGAAGAGAGGGCGATGGCCACGCGAGCGGTAGCAAGGGGAACTACTGAGAGACAACCCCAAGATGAGCGAATGTCCTGAAAAAGAATGAATCATTGTAATAACCGGGCGGGGTACTCTTTTTCCCTCAGGGTTTTTTATCGAGGCCCGCCCGTCCGTCAGTAATAAAAGAAGGCGTTTTTCATTACTTTGGGTTGAAGTTTGTTTCCCCGTTCTTAAATTCATTCAAACCGATCTATGGGCGAGGTGAGCCTGAGCCGCGCCTCAGCAAACCACCCAGTAGGTCGAACATGCACAAAGAGCGGGCAACGATTGAGCCCCGCATGAGCCTATGGGCGAGGTGAGCCTGAGCCGCGCCTCAACAAACCGCCCAGTAGGTCGAACATGCACAAAGAGCGGGCAACGATTGAGCCCCGCACGAGCCTATGGGCGAGGTGAGCCTGAGCCGCGCCTCAGCAAACCACCCAGTAGGTCAAACATGCACAAAGAGCGGGCAACGATTGAGCCCCGCACGAGCCTATGGGCGAGGTGAGCCTGAGCCGCACCTCAGCAAACCGCCCAATAGGTCGAACATGCACAAAGAGCGGGCAACGATTGAGCCCCGCACGAGCTTATGGGCGAGGTGAGCCTGAGCCGCGCCTCAGCAAACCACCCAGTAGGTCGAACATGCACAAAGAGCGGGCAACGATTGAGCCCCGCACGAGCCTATGGGCGAGGTGAGCCTGAGCCGCGCCTCAGCAAACCACCGAGTAGGTCGAACATGCACAAAGAGCAGGCAACGATTGAGCCCCGCACGAGCCTATGGGCGAGGTGAGCCTGAGCCGCGCCTCAGCAAACCACCCAGTAGGTCGAACATGCACAAAGAGCGGGCAACGATTGAGCCCCGCAAGAGCCTATGGACGAGGTGAGCCTGAGTCGCGCCTCAGCAAACCGCCCAGTAGGTCGAACATGCACAAAGAGCGGGCAACGATTGAGCCCCACACGAGCTTATGGGCGAGGTGAGCCTGAGCCGCGCCCCAGCAAACCACCTAGTAGGTCGAACATGCACAAAGAGCGGGCAACGATTAAGCCCCGCATGAGCCTATGGGCGAGGTGAGCCTGAGCCGCGCCTCAGAATACAAACCCAGTAGGGGAAAACGTTTTCAAGCCTGAACCCGCTCCTCTGGACGGCTTCGGCTTGGGGGGCAATTGTTCTGGACTGGGACGAAGCCCGATTCGGCGTGAGACCAACCGTAACCGGCCCAATAGACCGGCCCAATAGGAAGGCAAATAAGAAGGACCCGGATCCACTAAGATCAACGGCTTAGATCGACCCTCGCTGCATCTCGCATGATCAACGGTCGAGATCGACCACGATGATCCAACGGGCGGCGCTGTTACTCGAGCACTATATAAAGAGTAACTGCTCCTACTAAACATGGACGAATTAACCCACACAATTACTTGCTCACACTCATATTCCACTGACTTGGGCGTTGGAGTGATATTGCACGTACCACCACCCGCTCATCCTCCGAGCACGACGTGATGTAACACCCCTTTTCTACCCGGGAATCTTTTGACAAAAATCAGAGTTTCAAAAACATTTTTTTTTTCACTACACCCACAAGGGATGCCACATTTACACCAATAAAACATCACACGCCAATAATAAAATTCACCATTAAAAATAGTACGATACATAGCACGTAATAAATGGGACGAACTCCCAAAACACCTGTTCAGTCTACATGACAGTAACTCCATCATCACGCATTGGAATAAAAATAAAGGTTTCTATTGAATAATCATAACATCACCGTAAAACTTCAGCAATTAAATAATAAGGAAAACTAATAAAGCCTAGCGTGCATCCCCCCGAGTGCTACGTATCAGAGCGACGACACCGACTCGACTAGCGAAGGTAGACATGCCTTCACTCGAAATCACCTGCACGTTACCAGCATAGGGGTAACATTCAAACAGAAGGGGTGAGATATCTAACATTATAATAGCATATATGATAGGCAATATGCTAGAGTTACGACAACTATATCTACGGCTTCACAACAACATCAAATTACAATCACCAAGAATCATCACCAATGTCATGAGTAAACGAATGAGATGCAACCCACACCAACGGGTATATGCATGTGGTACCAATTATCACCAATAAAATAGCCAATAAGGGCATCATCACCTATATCATCACCAAGTTTTGAGCATCACCATCATCACCTATAGCTCCAAGGACGAAGCCTTCATCACCAAATTAATGCATATGAAATGTATGCGACACCATGAACAATGCACCAGAGACAATCAACAACAATAGTCATCTAAGTGACACAACAACACCAATATCAACAAATGGTCATAGACCCATCACCTATCACCTTAGCCAATAAAATAGACACATCACCTGTTATATCATCACCAATATCACCAATCTTCACCAATAACACCAACACCTATAGGGCAGTCTAACAATTTGACCGTAACATTAACTAACACCGACACCAAGACCCCAATAGATTTACAACGTCAATGGCAACCACAATTTTACAACACCGAGAATAACGACCATTTTAGGACACCAATGACAACACCAATTTACAGCAAACAGCAACAATAGTTACAACAACAGCAACAATAATTTACAGCAACAACGACAATAATTACAGCAACAGCAACAATAATTTACAGCAACAACAACATTAATTACAGCAACTTAAGTTTTCAGCAAAACAGTATGGCAGGAACTGGCGCCCAGCACCAGGGCGCCAACAGACAGCATCATCCAGCAGGAACTGGCGCCCAACAACAGGGCGCCAACAGGCAACAACAACAAACAGAAACTGGCGCCCAGCAACAGGGCGCCAACAGGCAACAACAACAAACAGAAACTGGCGCCCAACAACAGGGCGCCAACAGGCAACAGCAACAACCAGAAACTGGCGCCCAGCAACAGGGCGCCAACAGGCAACATCAACAACCAGAAACTGGCGCCCAGCAACAGGGCGCCAACAGGCAACAGCAACAAACAGAAACTGGCGCCCAGCAACAGGGCGCCAACAAGAGCAACAACCAAATAAGACATGGCGCCCTAGGGACAGGGCGCCTACCACAACAGGAACAGCAGAACAATTTTCAGGAACAGGCGCCCAGGGGCAGGGCGCCATCAACAGTGACAGCAAATCAGCATATGGCGCCCAGGAGCAAGGCGCCTATAGCAATCAGCAACCAAACAGGCGTGGCGCCCAGGGACGGGGCGCCTAAATCAGCAACAGACACAAGGACAGAGAACCACACAGAATGACACTGGGTGCCTAGGGCGCCACTTTCTGCAACACAGAGGCACACTGGACGGCGCCCAGGCGCAGGGCGCCTAAATAAGCAACAAAACATGACACAGACATGGCGCCCAGGAGCAGGGCGCCTTCCATAGAAACACAACATGAAACAGACATGGCGCCCAGGAGCAGGGCGCCGTTTCCAGCAACTAAGATAGCATATGCGACAACATCAATGGCGCCCATGGCGCCCATGGCGCCTAGGGATCAATTTTTTATTTTCACCATGATCAATCACCAAACACCAATTACAATCATCATGAATACATTCAAACATCACCAAATAAACACCAAACAAGATCAAAGGGACAACATAGAGCCTATCTCCCACATAGCACCCATCATACACCCTATCATAAAGGTAGAACCCACCCTTACCTTAGATTTGCCGAATACGAGATCCCCTTGCACGAAGACTCCAAAGAACCACAGCAACAAGAGCTCCTCTCCTC
This sequence comes from Astragalus membranaceus, assembly GCA_039519185.1. Lineage (NCBI taxonomy): Eukaryota > Viridiplantae > Streptophyta > Magnoliopsida > Fabales > Fabaceae > Astragalus > Astragalus membranaceus. The sequence goes on from CM076850.1 coordinate 91,297,077, forward strand.
TTTCTCCTTGGTTGCGCCGCCCCCCTCTCTTCTCTCTTCGCAATCTCTCCTTTCTTTTCTTTTTCTCCAAAAATGCGCAAGTGACTCAAACCCTGGCTAATGCTCTCACCTATGCGCCTATGCCATTGGGCTCTTGGATCACGGGCCTCCTTCTACTACTCAACTTAATTATTAAACACCACTCCCTGATTTAAATGAAACACCATATTATTATTTTAATATGACTATACTAATAAAATACCTAAATAATTTAATTAAATAAATAATTAAATTATTTGGGCGTTACAACTCTCCCCCACTTAGAATATTTCGTCCTCGAAATTTACCTGATTCAAACAGCTCGGGATAGGATTCCCGCATCTTGCTCTCCAGCTCCCACGTCATGCTCTCTCCGGCAGCTCCTAGCCAGACTACTTTCACCAACGCAATCTCCTTGCCTCTTAGAATTTTCACCTCATGATCTTCGATTCGTACAGGCATCGTCTCCACCGTGAGATTATCCCGTACCTCCACATCATCCATGCGGATTACATGAGATGGATCTGAAATGTACTTCTGAAGTTGCGACACATGACACACGTCATGCAAATTCGAAACGTTAGGCGGTAAAGCCACTCTATATGCAACATTCCCGACTCTCTCTGAAATCTGATAAGGACCAATGAAACGAGGAGTGAGATTCTTCGACTTCAAAGCGCGTCCAACACCGGTCACTGGAGTGACTCTCAAAATTACATGCTCACCCGCTTGAAACTCTAAATCTTTCCTCCGCTTGTCGTGATAACTCTTCTGTCGACTCTGTGAAGCCTTCATCTTCTCACGAATCAACTTCACTTTTTCAGTTGTCTCTCGAACAATCTCCGGTCCAAGCACCACTCTCTCCAGACTCATACCAACACAGCGGGATTCTACACTTCCGACCAAATAATGCTTCAAAAGGTGCCATCCTAATACTAGAATGGTAACTGTTGTTATACGTGAACTCTATCAGTGGAAGGTAGGAATCCCACGAACCTCCTTGTTCCAAAACACAAGCCCTCAACAAATCTTCTAATGACTGAATTGTCCTCTCCGACTGACCATCTGTCTGAGGATGATATGCCGAACTCAACCTCAACTTAGACCCCAACTTCTCTTGCAAACTCTTCCAGAAATCTGAAGTGAACCTCGGATCTCTCTCCGAAACAATACTCATAGGAACTCCATGAAGCTTCACAATCTCCCGGATATAAATCTCCGCCAACTTCGACACCGGATACGTGATGTTGATAGAAACAAAATGAGACGATTTTGTTAACCTGTCAACAATCACCCAAGTTGCATCATACCCTCTCGCAGTATTAGGCAATCCCGTCACAAAGTCCATCGAAATGCTATCCCATTTCCACTCTGGAATTTCTAACGGTTGCATCAATCCAGCAGGCTTCTGATGCTCAACCTTTGGCTTCTGGCAAGTCAAACATGCATAAACGAACTGCGCCACATCTCGCTTCATACCAGGCCACAAAAACAACTTCTTTAGGTCTTGATACATCTTTGTAGCTCCCGGATGAATACTTAACTTGCTTCTGTGACTCTCTTCAAGAATGGCTCTCTTCATCTCTGCATCATCAGAAATGCAAATCCTACCACGGAACTTCAACAAACCTTGGGAATCCAACCTGAAATCCTTATTCTCAGACTGATCAATCCCAACCATCAAGTTTACCAGTTTAACATCTGATTTCTGGGCCTCTCTGATGCTGTTCAGAAAATCATTACCAATCTTCAACATCCCTAACTTAACACTCTGAGGTGTCACTTCACAAACCAGACTCATATCTCTGAACTCCTCAATCAGTTCTAACTCCTTAACCATCATTGCCGACATATGCAAGGTCTTTCGGCTTAAAGCATCAGCCACGACATTAGCTTTGCCTGGATGATAGTTCAAACCGAAATCATAGTCCTTCAACAACTCCAACCACCGTCGCTGCCTCATATTCAACTCCTTCTGGTCAAACAAATATTTCAAGCTCTTATGGTCACTAAACACCTCAAATCTAGAACCATAGAGATAGTGCCTCCAAATCTTCAGCCTTGCACACGTTACTCTTGTCACCAGCTTTGCCACATTTGTAACATACAATGCTAGCAAGAGCATCTCCCCCACTAGTCCTCTTGTCAACAGCAGTTTTCTGTTTACCCTTACCAGCCGGAACATCATACGGCTTACCACGACTTTGAAATTTGCTCCTCTTCTCATTCATAATCTTGTAGTGAGCATTGTTGTCTTCCTCATAAATTCTGCAGCTATCAATTAAATCAGCAAAGACGCGGATCTTCTGATATCCAATGGCCTTCTTGATCTCTGGTCGCAACCCATTCTCAAATTTGATACACTTCGAAAATTCAGCAGTTGCTTCACTGTAATGCGGGTAAAACTTTGCTAATTCCACGAACTTAGCAGCATACTCAGTCACGGACATATTCCCTTGTTTCAGCTCCAGGAACTCAATCTCTTTCTTACCTCGGACATCCTCCAGATAATATTTTCTCTTAAACTCCCTGCGGAACACAACCCAAGTGATCTCTTCGTTTGCAGTCTCCAATCTCTGCCTAGCCTCTAACCACCAGTCATCGGCCTCCTCTGCCAGCATATGCGTACCATAACGAACCTTCTGCGCTGGAGTGCAGTCCATCACACGGAAGATCCTCTCCATCTCCTTCAGCCAAGCCAACGCTCCATCAGGATTATACTTGCCTTTGAAAGTAGGCGGATTCTCTCTCTGAAAGGTAGCCAAACTACGAGACCCAGCATTCTCACCAGCATTCTCCTGACCCTCCACGACCTGAGCCATAGCAGCCAATGCAGCAGCAATAGCAGCATCGTTCCTTCCAGCCATCTCAACTAGTCACTACAACATAAGCAACAGTTAGAACTAATTGACAATACTTGATCGTCAATGACACAATAACTTGACAACTTGGCCGGACAGACCGAAACTGCTCTGATACCACTAATGTAACACCCCTTTTCTACCCGGTAAACTTTTGACAAAAATCAGAGTTTCAAAAACATTTTTTTTTCACTACACCCACAAGGGATGCCACATTTACACCAATAAAACATCACACGCCAATAATAAAATTCACCATTAAAAATAGTGCGATACATAGCACGTCATAAATGGGACGAACTCCCAAAACACCTGTTCAGTCTACATGACAGTAACTCCATCACCACGCAGCGGAATAAAAATAAAGGTTTCAACTGAATAATCATAACATGACCGTAAAACTTCAGCAATTAAATAATAAGGAAAACTAATAAAGCCTAGTGTAACGCCCCAAAATAACTGATTAATTTATTTAATTAATTATTTTAGTTATTAAGTGATAGTAATATAATAGTACATTTTTGTTGTGTGTTATAATATAACTTATGTCATATTATATGTGTTATATGATTATGTGTTGTTAATTGTGTGTGGGGATTGGTGTTAGTAAAATATTAGCATAATTATATATATATATATATATATATATATATATATATATTATTTTATGTTATATTATGTGTATTTTATGAGGGGGTTAGTATTAGTGAGAAGGGAGGTGTAAGGAGAAAAGGGGCTTGGGTAGTTGCATTAGACCAAGTCCATGATGAGTAAGTGAGTATATAAGGAGGGATTAGGTCTAGGATTGTGCATACCTTAGAGATTAGCGAAATTTGGAGAACTAGGAGAGGAGAGGAGTGCGACGGCTAGGGAGGAAAAAGAAGAGAGAAGGCGTGACTTCCAAGCAAGAGAAAGAGAGAGAAGGAAGGCGCACAAGGAGAGAGAGCTCTAGGGCAAGGATTTTTGTGATCATCTAAAACAATGTAAGGGTGGGGTTCTATCTACCTAATAGGTCCTATGAAGGGGTCATATGTGGGGGTTAGGGTTTTGACTTGTGAATTACAATATATGCTCATGTTATCTTTCTATATGATTTGAATTGCTATGTGAACCTATGATGTCTTGATGATGATTTTGCATGCATATGAATTCCTATGTGTTACATGACCTTGTTGAATGCTTTATCGTGTGATTGATGTTCATATTCCCTAGATATTTGTTGTGTCTTGCCATGATCATGAGTAATTGAATTGATATGCTGAAAGTGGAGCCCTAGGCGCCCAGTGCCTGTCCCCGTTTCCTGTTTCGTTTGCTTTTTGGTACAGGTTCAGTAACTCTGTGATCGTGAGTGTTCTATTTGTCTAAAAATTATGTGGTTTGTTTTTTCTGGAAACTAGACACAATTTTCTACAAATTAGGCACTGAGTTTACTCAATTTGGATAAGTATAATGGGAGAATTTTTGGTTGAAAATTGGGTCAAAAATCTGGGACGGTTTGGGATATATGTTCAGTTTTTGTCTAATTGTGAATGCCCTGATCCTCCAAATTTTGTGGGGTTTGTTTTGTTGGAAAGTAGACTTAATTTCCTACTGAATAGGCACTGATTTCGCTAAATTTCGTTGAGAATTGAGGGAGAAGATTTGATTTCAAAATGACTAATAATTCTGTCCGAATTTTGTGGGGTTTGTTGCTCCGAATATTGTGGGGTTTGTTGCCCCACTTAAGTTGTCAATTATTAATTGTTAATTTGCTAAATTAGTTGGTTGATAATTGTAGGTTGTTGGGCGCCATGTGTGGCTGCCCTAAATTGATTGGTTAAGTTGTTGATTGCTAAACGTTGCTGATGATTGAGAGTGCTGAGTGCCGAGTTGTTGATTGTTTCTCTTAGCGACGAGGGAGTTCTGCTCCATAGTGACGATATTAATTGTTGCGGCGTGATTGTGTTGACATGTTGTGCATACCCGTTGCGTCGCATGCATATCATGTGGATTAGGCTTCGGCTAGCGTTGTGGATTAGGCTTCGGCCAGCGTTGTGGATTAGGCTTTGGCCAGCGTTGTGGATTAGGCTTCGGCCAGCGTTGTGATTTAGGCCTATGGCCAGCGTTGTGACTTGGTACCGCATGCATGTGCATTCCATACTGCATGATTGACTGGTGAAATTATGTGACTATTGTGACGAGATGCATGTGATGACCTGACCGAATGCATATTGCTTTTCATACGATTTATTAGTTAGTGTGATATCTCACCCCTTCTGTTTGAATGTTACCCCTATGTTGGTAACGTGCAGGTAATAGCGAATGAAGGCGGAGTACCTTCATATAGTCGGTCGGTGTCGTCGCTCTGATACGTAGCACTCGGGGGGATGAACGCTCATTTATATTCCTTATGTCGTTACATTTGTTGAACTTAAGTTTATGGCCGTTATGACTATTCATGTTGTGAACCTTTTGGAGTTTTATCGTTGAGTTGAACCCTTGATTTTTCCGCTGCATGATAAATGAAAGTCAGTTATTTTTGAAGTATGATTTCGTTGGCGAATTTCAGTTGAAAACTGTAGCGCTCAAAATGATTTTTGAAATTCTGATTTATTTAGCAATTTGCCGGGTAGATTTTGGGTGTTACACCTAGCGTTTATCCCCCCGAGTGCTACGTATCAGAGCGACGACACTGACTCGACTAGCGAAGGTAGACATGCCTTCACTCGAAATCACATGCACGTTACCAGCATAGGGATAACATTCAAACAGAAGGGGTGAGATATCTAACATTATAATAGCATATATGATAGGCAATATGCTAGAGTTACGACAACTATATCTACCGCTTCACAACAACATCAAATTACAATCACCAAGAATCATCACCAATGTCGTGAGTAAACGAATGAGATGCAACCCACACCAACGGGTATATGCATGTGGTACCAATTATCACCAATAAAATAGCCAATAAGGGCATCATCACCTATATCATCACCAAGTTTTGAGCATCACCATCATCACCTATAGCTCCAAGGCCGAAGCCTTCATCACCAAATTAATGCATATGAAATGTATGCGACACCATGAACAATGCACCAGAGACAATCAACAACAATAGTCATCTAAGTGACACAACAACACCAATATCAACAAATGGTCATAGACCCATCACCTATCACCTTAGCCAATAAAATAGGCACATCACCTGTTATATCATCACCAATAACACCAATCTTCACCAATAACACCAACACCTATAGGGCAGTCTAACAATTTGACCGTAACATCAACAAACACCGACACCAAGACCCCAATAGATTTACAACGTCAATGGCAACCACAATTTTACAACACCGAGAATAACGACCATTTTACGACACCAATGACAACACCAATTTACAGCAAACAGCAACAATAGTTACAGCAACAACAACAATAATTTATAGCAACAGCGACAATAATTACAGCAACAGCAACAATAATTTACAGCAACAGCAACATTAATTACAGCAACTTAAGTTTTCAGCAAAACAGTATGGCAGGAACTGGCGCCCAGCAACAGGGCGCCAACAGGCAGCATCATCCCGCAGGAACTGGCGCCCAGCAACAGGGCGCCAACAGGCAACAACAACAAACAGAAACTGGCGCCCAGCAACAGGGCGCCAACAGGCAACAACAACAAACAGAAACTGGCGCCCAGCAACAGGGCGCCAACAGGCAACAGCAACAATCAAAAACTGGCGCCCAGCAACAGGGCGCCAACAGGCAACAGCAACAACCAGAAACTGGCGCTCAGCAACAGGGCGCCAACAGGCAACATCAACAAACAGAAACTGGCGCCCAGCAACAGAGCGCCAACAGGAGCAACAACCAAATAGGACATGGCGCCCAGGGACAGGGCGCCTACCACAACAGGAACAGCAGAACAATTTTCAGGAACAGGCGCCCAGGGGGAGGGCGCCATCAACAGTGACAACAAATCAGGATATGGCGCCTAAGAGCAGGGCGCCTATTGCAATCAGCAACCAAACAGGCGTGGCGCCCAGGGACAGGGCGCCTAAATCAGGAACAGACACAAGGACAGAGAACCACACAGAATGACACTGGGCGCCTCGGGCGCCACTTTCAGCAACACAGAGGCACACTGGCACGGCGCCCAGGCGCAGGGTGCCTAAATCAGCAACAAAACATGACACAGACATGGCGCCCAGGAGCAGGGCGCCTTCCACAAAAACACAACATGAAACAGACTTGGCGCCCAGGAGCAGGGCGCCGTTTCCAGCAACTAAGATAGCATATGCGGCAACAGCAATGGCGCCTAGGGATCATTTTTTGATTTTCACCATGATCAATCACCAAACACCAATTACAATCATCATGAATACAGTCAAACATCACCAAATAAACACCAAACAAGATCAAAGGGACAACATAGAGCCTATCTCCCACATAGCACCCATCATACACCCTATCATAAAGGTAGAACCCACCCTTACCTTAGATTTGCCGAATACGAGATCCCCTTGCACGAAGACTCCAAAGAACCACAGCAACAAGAGCTCCTCTCCTCTTTCTCCTTGGTTGCGCCGCCCCCCTCTCTTCTCTCTTCGCAATCTCTCCTTTCTTTTCTTTTTCTCCAAAAATGCGCAAGTGACTCAAACCCTGGCTAATGCTCTCACCTATGCGCCTATGCCATTGGGCTCTTGGATCACGGGCCTCATTCTACTACTCAACTTAATTATTAAACACCACTCCCTGATTTAAATGAAACACCATATTATTATTTTAATATGACTATACTAATAAAATACCTAAATAATTTAATTAAATAAATAATTAAATTATTTGGGCGTTACACGTGACATCGCTCAATCCAAGCAATCCACACATCAGACAAAGCACTAGGAGCTCATGCCCGTACCAAGGACGAGCACTTCAGTACAGAAACAAAAGAGAGAACTAGCTGTCATAGAAAGTTGAATGCTGCTGTCATGGATGGGGTGGGGAAATGTTAGTTTCCGAGAGTTGAACCCGGGACCTCATTCTTGGACTCATTTGGTGTACTCCTTCGATATTCCTTAGCTCGCCAACTGCGCTACCTACTTGGGATTTAAACAACAAGTACACTTTACATTATTCAATTTGTAAATACAGTTTTACAAATATAATCAAGATAACAAAATGGTTTGGAACCATATTAGTCGCTCTAGCATTTAAACCTTGATATTGAGCATTCGGAGTAATGTGTTGTTTGTTTAAACTTATACTGAACATGAAGGTTAATGTATTATTCGAGAGGTGGGGAGAAGAATTTAATTAAGGGAGTTATTGGGTGGTGATAGAATCTTTAAGTTGTTGAATAAAAACAATGAACATGATGTATGATGTATGGAATTAGTAAAGACCACCTTATTGTTATATACACAAGCTTTATGGAATGCAACTGATGAACATAAAAAAAAGTTACTAGGAAATGGATATTAAGTGCTTATATCAAATCTTGAAAGTGCTTTTGAAATTTGTGAGTGAAAGATGATTACAACTTGCCTGTAAAATAGCAAATTCTAGGAGTAACTTGTATGAATTCATCCGCATGTTTGATGTTAGCATTAACTAATCAATTTTTTTTATAAGCCGAGCATGCATCAGCCGTGCTTTCCTTTTAAATGGAAAAAAAGGGGTTCAGTGCATTTTTATTCATACTCTTCAAACCATGCTAAGTATGACTTACGTTACGAAACTATTGTTTAGCAACTATTACTAAATGGGCAAAATTGTCATATACCCCATCCAATATAAATTCCTAAAATCATGCATTCATCAATTCAACACATTAAATGCCAAAAATCATGGAATTCGGTTTTTTTTTTTCAAATTAAAATCTGCCAAAAATATTTTTAATCATGGAATTCAATTTTCTGAAATAAATTCACCACTGAAACGAATTCATCTCTTTTTCGTTCCTACTTAAGCACTTCTCGTTTCATCTTTTATCAAAAAAATTCTGAGTGTTTTTTTCACACGAAAAAAGATCGTTCATTAACCACTGATTTGTAACACAATGGTTGGATGTCACTAACCACAAATGTGCATCGCAATAGTTAGTGGCCACTAACCACAGATATGCATAAATGTGGTTAGATGTCAATGGTTAGATATTACTAACCACAAATGTGCATAGCAATGGTTAGTGGGCACTAACCACATATATGCATAAATGTGGTTAGATGCCAATGGTTAGTGGCCACTAACCATTGCAATGCACATGTGTGGTTAGTGACATCTAACCACATTTATGCACATTTGTGGTTAGTGATATCTAACCACAAATGTGCATAGCAATGGTTAGTGGGCACTAACCACATATATGCATAAATGTGGTTAGATGCCAATGGTTAGATGTCACTAACCACACATGTGCATAGCAATGGTTAGTGGCCACTAACCACAGTTATGCATATAATGAGAAGAAGAAGAAATCAACCTGCATAATGAGACATCAATGGCGTAAAGGAAAAACGTGCTTCAATGGCGTGGTTCAACGGTGTGCGTCGCGGCCTATTTCCTTGCGTGAGTGCGTTTTTGCGACTTCCTTTGCGTCGTGCAATGACGTGCGAAGAAAAAGAGCGTGGAATAGAGAAGAAGAATGTGAAGGAGAAGAAGAAGAACGTTGAAAAAAAAAAGATAGGAAGAATGTGAAAAAAAAAAGAAACGTGAGAGAGAGAAAAACGTGGAAATTTTGATTTAGTTTTGTAACATACCCTAAAAAATAGAGACGGATTTAATGGTTAATTTATTTTAATTTTTTAATTTAATTTAAACAAAAAAAAACTGTGACAACAATGCCCTTATTCATTTCTATCCATTAGATTAAATTTGCTTAAAAATAGAAAATCTAATGACTACTATTTATTTAGTAAGAGTTACTGAGACTTAGTAACATCGGTATACTATTTCTTTCTTTCTAATCATACTTTATTATTTACTTAAACTGCTTTATTGGGTTTCCCATTCATTTTTTAATGTGATTTTTTTCATTAAGGTGAATGTGGCATGTTGGAACTCAGATTATTGGTTTGCTGGAAAATGGACAAAAGAAAAAAGCCTGGCGGAATCAGTTTTTCTCACAACATGCTGCAGCATTAAGTGTGAACAACTTCCCTCCCTGACATGATGACATGGTCCATGCTCTCAAACACGATATCCCAAGTTATTTTTTTTGCTATAAATTAGTGACACCCTCAAGAGTTCTTTATATCTTACCCAAGTCAAGTGTCCCTTCCAAATCCAATCTTCAAACAATGTCTCTCACACCCATTTCTCCATTTCCCATCTCAAATCTCAAAATACCAAGCACCAGCTACCACCTCATAGTGACCATAGGAACTCCAGAAACATCACCAAACAGTAATGAAGTAAAAGAAGCCACAATAGAGATACAAGTTGAAGGATGGTATAAGCTTTATCTTCAGCCTGTAAAAGACAATACACCTCTATCAATGGAAAATGCTTTTACTAAGTCACCAAAGATCACTTACAATTTCAAGCTTGCTCTTTTCATGACTCTCCCTGACTCTTCTCTTCTTTCTGATTATGTTTCCCAAGAGTTGGCCAACTTTACCATGAGCTCTGGTTTGGTTATGTATCTGTCACCCCGCATTGTTCAAAATGCTATGGCAATTGCACAACAGAGGCCTACCTCGGAGTTTAAGCTTATTTTTTATGTTAAGGTTATCACTGTTGACTTAGCTGATCACGAAGAATGTGAAGGGTACCGTAGACGTGGTCTTGTTTTGAGTTAAAGAAATTTTAAGGTTGTCACCGTTGACTTAGCTGATCACCAAGAATGTGAAGGGTACTGTAGACGTGGTCTTGTTTTGAGTTAAAGAAATTTTAAGGTTGTTTCTTTTATGTTGTTTGTTTGTGTAATGTGTGTGTTTCAATGTCTTTTTTATTTCTGCAGTTTTCATGGGAATAATGAAGAGGACCATTTCTCCATTTCTTTGAAAGAAGGTGGAAATCGGTTCTTCTTTGATGTTGCCGTCTATGGCTTTCTGTATATGCATTAATAGTGCTTTAGTAATGTTGTAATGCTATATGGAAATGGAAATTCGATGGGTATGTTTTCTGTTTATGAATTAATCCTTTGAATGCGCACACATAATGATGGTATAAAGAAATGGAAATTCGATATGGATGTGTTTTATGTGCCTTATAGTTGGCAAGGGAGAACTATTGTCTAGTCTAGGGTATTATAATATAGTCAAGATTACTGTAGCTCTCTCTGCATATGCATTAATGTATTATTAAATATTTGTAATGCTACCAGGAAAAGGAAATTCATTGAATATATATATATATATATATATATATATATATATATATATATATATATATATATTGACAATAAGGCTATGTTTTCTATATATGCATTAACGTACGTACACACAATGACACACTACTTTTTTTTTGGTGATCACACAATGACACACTATATGGAAATGGAAACTCATTCCTTAAATGTTATTTCTATGAGCAATGCTATTTAGCCAAAAAAATTCAGCCAAAAATAGACAAAAACCACATTACAACATCAATTAACCAAGTTTTTTAAGCCACTAACCAACCTACTTTTTCACAGTTTTTAGTCAATGGCCTAGAAAACTGTGAAAAAGTAGGTTGGTTAATGGCTTAAAAAACTTGGTTAATTGATGTTGTAATGTGATTTTTGTCTTTTTGGCTGAAAAGCTTTGGCTAAATAGCATTCCTCTTAGCAGAAGGTAGCTTTTACCATGTTTTCCTATCATGCATGGGAAAATGGCCATATGATATCACCCCCTCAAATAATAATATTAAAATAAGGTATGGCTTTGATCTTTTCCTGGAATAGAATATACACTAACCAAATCCGATCCATAGAAGTTATTTTGTGACAGGTGTCTTGGAACTTTGAAAAGATTGATCAAAAAAGTCGGCCTAATACCCGAGACCACTTGGATGAGATCGTTGGGGTCTCTTCTAGCTTAATCAAGGTCTTGGGTTCAAATCCAGTATTGGACATGCAGTAGTGTTAAATCTCTTGAGGGAATAGTATATGGGTGTGCTGCAAAGTAATAAATGCTATTGTAACAAACAATTATTACTGAGAAAATTGAAATGACCAAAATACCCTCGATTTTGGCGGACTTTTTTCCGCCTAAATGACAACTTTTTGGTGGATTTCGTATCATACTTTTATATATAAGAGATTAATTCAGTTTTATGGGGAACTAGCATTTATACTAGTGAGTCAGCTTCTAATTAAGTTGGTTATAACCAACTAACAGAAGCCTAGCTAGTTACAATATGCCACTACTGACTAACTTAGGACTAGATATATTGTTGAGTAGAATTAATGAATTCCTGATAGTTTTGTGTTCTCTTTTGGTCATTGTTATTGTGTTTTACTCCTTGCAATTTTTTTATAATAGAATTGACCTCCATAATATCCAACTTGCACATAAATCCTCTAATAAAGTTACCACAACACAAGAATCCCTTATCAAACCACCAGAAGAAGATGAGCCTTTTGCAAAAGAACCGTCAATATTCAACTTGAAAACACCTTGGTTTGGGGACACCCAACATCTGCTATGATTAGTCTTTTGTTTCACTGATTTTTCATTCTTGAATTCATTCCCAAGAGTTATTGAGTTCTGAAAAATATTATACGAGCTTGCATCAAAGACATTAGTATCTCAAAGGGAAATTCTTTAAGCCATGTACAAAGTACTCCTTTGATTTCTTTGCAACTCTTGATTCGATCTTTTGTCAGTGGAAACACTTTGTGACAGAGTTCAAGTCCTTTTGAAGCTTACAATAAAACAATAAATGGTCATATCTTTTTTTACACGGGTGGGAAGTTCGCAAATGACTTTATGACAGGCCTGCTTGTGGGGTTCTTGAGTTGTGCATCTTTCATTTCAATATTTGCCTCTCCACTTTTAGCTAGATCCTAAATGAAGTTCCTATATATCCATCTAATCTTGAATTGTATCAATTAGCTATAGAGCCTAGATGTAATTCCTTTTATTGAATTTTACAATTTTTTCTCCTTTTTTGCCTTGCAGGATAGTAACAGCAGCTGAGGGAGGGGACAATTAGTGAAGCCCAGCTTCACCTGGCCCAGCCCAGTGAAGTTTACAGATTGCTGCAAACTTAATTGTTTGATGAAACCTGCGGCACCCACTGGGTCGTCACTGTAGCGACACGCGGATCCTTTCCTTGGATCGGGTTCTGACCCGGTTCTTTTGATAAAAACAGTGGCTTAACCCTAGCTTCCTTCAGCTGAAGCTCTCTCTGTTACTGTAGCTCTTTCTTTCTTCTTCTCTCTATTCTCTCTCTGAAACCCTAGCAAGATTTGAGCTCTCACTTCGTGATTGAAGCTTAGATCTTGCTAGGTAATGGCTGATGATGAACGAACACACAGTTTCAACTGAAAGCCCTTTGGTTTCACGGTGAAACGCTTCGATCTGAAGCTATGAGTGAGTCTTCTCACTCGTTCGATACTTTGTTCCCTGGTTTTCACTGATCTTGCTGTTACTACTGATTTTATGATGATTTCTACCTTCAATCACCTCACGATTGAAGGTATTACTTTCTTTCTTTGATTCTGATCTGAAACCCTAACCCTAGGTTTCACAATCAAAGAAACTAACTTGATTTTGTTTGATTCTTTGCAGGTAAACAGAGATCAAGTGTTCTTCGTGATTACCAAAGGTAACGAATCACACTTGAAACAATTTTACTTGTCTGCTCTTAATCTTTACAAAACCCTAATTTCTGTTTTCCTTTTTCTGATGTTTCTGGTACCACTGAGCTATGATATTGAACACCTTTAGCGTGATTCCACCCTTGGAAGCACTCTCACAGAGCCAAGATTAAGGTAGTCAATTCCTTTTCTTAGATATGTGTTTTATGCTTTCTTGATAAATGCAAACCCAGACTCTTTTCTTTCACCTTGCACGTATCTCAAGCAAATACCAAAACTGATCTTCAGAGTTCTCACCTTAGAACTCTTCAAACGCACAGTCACAGGTAAACCCTTATCTTTCTTACTCCACTGTTTCTTTAATTCCTTTTCTTCAACTTTCCAATTCAATCTCAGAATTCGACTAATCCCTTTCTTCTTCTTGTTGTGAGGTACAAGCCCTTTGCTTGAGAATCACAACCTTGAAGTCAAGGATGAAGATAGGAGCTAACGGTTCAGGGAGGTTGAACTTAAAAAAGATAGAGATAGAACAATAGAGAGTAGTATTAAACTGTAAAAACTAAACTTTATTGATTGTGAGTGATATTTTACAACTGAACTGTAATAGCTATATATACACAATATGTACACAATGTAGGCACGGACATGTCAGTTAAGAGTTGGTTGGTTAGAACTATTTGACTCTTAACTGAATAAACCGTTAGGATCTCACAAGCTAACAAACTTTTAAATTTTGAAAACAAGTTGTTTGCTGTTTTGATAGCTGTAGGGTTTCCAACGGTCATATTTTCATGACCTATATTTCAGGGCTGTGTTAGTTTAGGATATTTTTAATTACCAAAAACTCAACACCCCCCCATAATGAAAAACCACCTAAACTATTACAAGCCTTAGGGCCAAAACATATAGGCTAAAAATTACAAGAGAAAAACTTAGACCTAAGCTACATAGACAGAGAAATAGGACTTATACACAGGACAGACCCCTGGATTAGTCTTAGAATACAAATTAGTTTGGAACAAGCCTCCAAACAGTGACTTTAGAGTTACCTTCTGATTTAGAAGGCAACTAGGCCTATTTCTCTTCTCAAACTCACAAAGGCCTCTCCTTTGAGAGCCTTAGTGACTAGGTCAGCTAACTGTTCTTTAGTAGAGAAGTATTCTACACTTAGGTTACCACTTGAAACTTGCTCACGTATGTAGTGGAACTTAGGTTGAATATGTTTGGTCCTTCCATGTGCACTAGGGTTCTTTGCTAGACTTAGTGCAGATTTTTTATCTATCCTTAGAGTAGGAGGATTACTTAGCTTGACTTGAAGTTCAGAAAGTAGAGAACTTAACCAAGCTGCTTGTGTGGCTGCTGCACAACTAGCATTGTACTCTGCCTCACATGAGGACAGAGCAACAACTCCTTGCTTCTTTGAGCTCCAAGAGATTGGGGCTCCTTGGAATTTGAAGAGGTACCCAGAGGTACTTCTTCTGTCAATATGATCTCCACACCAGTCTGAATCACAGTATCCAATTAGTGTATTACATGTAGCCCTGCCAATAGGAAACAGTAAACCATAATTAGTAGTACCTTTAATATACCTTAGAATGCGTTTTGCAGCATTCAAGTGAATTTGCATAGGGCAGTTCATATATCTACTAGTTACACCAGTAGCATATAAAATATCAGGTCTACTGTGACACTGATATATATCTTAGAGACCCAACAATTTGTCTAAAGTAGGTAGCATCCACTTTAGTGCCCTCATCTTCTTCTAATTTAGTTAAGTTACTTTCAGCTGGATTAATTGCACAATTGCAATTTTCCAACTCAAACTTCTTTAGGATATCATTTGCATATTTCTGTTGATGCAAAATAATCCTCTCTTTGACTCTTAAGAATTCTAACCCAAGAAAGTAGGTTAGTTTTCCCAAGTCAGTCATTTCAAACTCATCCTTCATGGACTGTTTGAATATAGCAATTTCTTTTGGACAACTTCCAGTCACAAGAAGGTCATCCACATATAGGCACACAATTAACAAGTATGAGTTTATGTCTCCTTTGACATAGACTCCATGTTCATTAGTGCACCTAGAGAACCCTTGTTGTACAAAGAAAGCATCTATTCTTTTGTTCCAGGCTCTAGGGGCCTGCTTAAGACCATATAAGGCCTTATGCAGTTTTAGAGCATAATCTTCCTTGCCTTTCTCAATGAACCCAGGAGGTTGATTTATAAAAACCTCTTCCTCCAAAGGCCCATTTAGGAAGGCTGAATTTACATCCATATGAAACATGCTCCACCCTTTACTACAGGCTAGTGCAGTCACTAGTCTTATAGTTTCATGTCTTGCAACAGGGGCAAAGACTTCAGTAAAGTCAATACCCTGTTTCTGTTGAAAGCCACGTGCCACAAGCCTAGCCTTGTATTTAACTATATTGCCACTAGGATCAAGCTTTAGTTTAAAAACCCATTTAACACTAATAGCTTTCTTTCCTTTAGGTAATCTAGTTAAGGTCCAAGTCTTATTTTTTTCAATAGAGGACAGTTCCTCTATCATACCTTTCTTCCAATCCTTAGACTTAAGAGCTTCCTCATAGTCTACAGGTTCCATATCTGCCATCATTGCATAGTGAACCAAATCACCATCATTTGTGATTTGATTATCCATAGTAATTTCAAAGTCTAGCATCCTCCTAGGTGGTCTCCTTTCTCTTAGAGGCCTAGGAGGAGCCTGCACAACATGTTCAGGCTCCTGTCCACCTTCCTCATTTACCTCTTCATAAGGATTTTGGTCCTCATTAGGCAAATTAGGATCATCATTAGGTAGGACAGGATCCTCATCCCCAGAACTTGCATCATTTGAATTAGGTTTAGAGTTAAAGGCTTCTTCAATGGTTGTAGAGTCCACTGAACTCACTTGTTCAGCTTTGTCCCAATCCCATTGCTTGTCTTCAAGCACAACCACATCTCTTGACACTTCAGTTTTACCTGAATTAGGATCTAGTAGTCTATAACCCCCAGTAGGATGGTAACCCACTAGGATTAAGGGCCTACTTTTATCCTCTAATTTAGATCTCTTACTATCAGGTATATGGCAGTAAGCTATAGAGCCAAATACCCTCAAGTGAGACACACAAGGTACATTACCACTCCATACACATTCTGGTACTTTTGCTTCAAACCCTTTTGTAGGGCATCTATTCAACACATAGACTGCAGTTGTTACTGCTTCTGCCCAAAACCTTTTAGGTAGGCCTTTAGCCTTTACCATGCTTCTGGCCATCTCTAGGATGGTCCTATTCCTTCTTTCAGCAACCCCATTGTGCTGTGGGGTGTATGGTGGAGTCACCTCATGTATAACTCCATTGGTGGTGCAGTATTCTTCAAATTCTTTTGAAGTATACTCACCACCACCATCAGTTCTTAGCACCTTTAATTTTTTGCCACTTTGAGTTTCAACAAGGACCTTAAATTTTTTAAACATATTGATAGTATCACTCTTGGCCTTTAGTAGGTATACCCAGATCATCCTAGAGTATTCATCTACAAAGGTAAGAAAATATTTGTTTCCCTCTATAGAGGATGTGTCCATAGGGCCACATAGATCAGAGTACACAATCTCTAAAAGGTCCTTAGATCTATGTTCAATCTGTTTCTTAAAATTTTTTCTAGGCTGCTTACTCACTAGGCAGGTGGTACACTTCTCTTTGGTGTTATTAATCTTAGGTAACCCTTTTACTAATTTGTTAGTACTTAGGTTCTCTAAGGCTTTATAATGTAGATGACCAAACCTAATATGCCACAAACTAGTATCATTATCAGTTGTGGCACTCATACATAGTGCCTCTGTTTTGCTTATACTAGTTTTAAAGGTCCTGTTATTAGCCAGTTGAGTAGTTAAAATTAGCTTGTCCTCTCTGTCATATAACTTCAACTTAGCATTTTTCATTAGGCAAGAGAAACCTTTTTCAATTAACTGGCCTAAACTTATTAAGTTGCAACTAATCTCAGGAACATACTATACATCATAGACTGTTACCTTTTCCCCATCAGCCCTAGTTAATTCTAAGTTTCCTCTACCTTTAGAGATTATAGATCTACCATTAGCACATCTAATGGCTACCCTAACTGTGGGGTCAGAGCTAATTAACCAATTTTTATTACTAGTCATATGATTTGAGCATGCAGAATCTAGATACCAGATTTCTGTGATGGTTCTGCCATCACTTCCAGTGACCACTAAATCTACATATTCCTTTTCTAGTTTAGTTTTAACCTTATCTTTCTTAGGTTCAGTTAATCTAGGTTTATCACAAATCATGCTAAAAGAAACAGTGTCTGACTCTTCAGAATCAGAGTCAGAATCCTCCTTAGCCACATTGGCTTCAGAGACTGACTCCTTAGGCTTAGTGCCCTTTCTGGTGGGACACTCTGTGGCATAATGCCCCATTTTGTCACACCTGTAGCATTGCACCTTAGACTTATCTTTTTTCTTAGGTGCATTACTATTTTTAGATGAGTTAGACTTAGTAGAAGGTTTAGAGTTACCTGGCTTGCTCTTAGGCTTCTTACTGTTACCTTTTTTACCTTTCTTGCCTTTGGCTGCATACATGGCCTGGTCTTCTTCATCAGATTCTTCGTCCAGAATGTCCATTCTGATCTCCTTAGCCTCTAGCTTTCCTTGAAGCTCTTCTAGCTTCAAACCAACATTATTAGTGGTCTCCTCTATGGTGTTGGTGACCACATACCACCTTTTAGACATAGATCTCAATATCTTTCTGCAGATATTGTTCTCTTCAAGTTTTTCTTCTTGAAGAGCCATGTCATTTTTGATTTTTTTCACCCTGTTGAAAAAATCAGTTACTTTCTCATCCTTCTTCATCTTGAGACTCTCATACTGAGCTCTCAAGGCTTGCAGCTTCTCCTCCTTTATAGGTGCTGCACCACAATAGCAGCGGTGAGGCTGTTTCTGTTTTGTTTTTTCCTCCATATTTGTTGTAAAAAAACATAGTGCTATATTTTCCTTGAACCACAATTTTTTTGAGTTTTTTCCATGTCTGCAGCATATTATTCTGATTTTATAATGATTGGTTGTAGGTTGTTGGATCACGACAATGGCCTAGGATTTCACGGTATAGAGCATCGGTGAGAACACAATCATCTAAGGCGGAGATAATTGATGCTCTATACAAGCCTTTGGATGATGGAAATGATGATGTTATTATCAGGTTTGTGTAAAACTGTTGAACTATTGCTGTTTTAAAGTATTATCATGTTCTCCCCTATATTTTAATTTCTTTTTAAAGTATTTGTTTTTATTGAGAGTTGACTTTATTATGCATGTGATTAGTATGAAAACGGTAGTTGTTGCCTGTGTACTTTACTATATGGTTACTGATCTTGCGGCAAGGGTTGAAGGCAAGCCCTTTAAAAGAAGAAATAATAGAGAAGAATATTTTTGTTTATTTCTTTGTTAATAGTTGCATCGTACATCTTATTTAATGGAAGAATTCATCCTGATTTAAGAAATTGTTACTAAATATATTACAAGCAATGTTAGTGTGAGTGATTCTGAGATTTAAGAAATTGTTGTGTACTGTGTAATTATCAGAAATGTCGTCTTCATTCAATAGCTGAGAACTTTGGAGCAATTGCAGCACATCATAGGGATTCACCACTTGAAGATACAGGCTTTTCTTTTGTAGGGTGTAGTATTAAAGGAACTGGAAGCGTGTACCTTGGAAGAGCATGGGGGGACTACTCAAGAGTAATATACTCAAAATGTAATATGGATGATATTATCAATCCAGAAGGATGGTCAGAATGGGATCATCCACAAAGAAAGAAGTATAATATTACTTGTTCTAGATTTGACATTATTTTATATATATATATATATATATATATATATATTTATTCTATTAGAATTCATAATGCAGATTTATAACTAAGCATTTTGTTTGGTATTTCAGGACTGCAGTGTTTGGTGAGTATGAGTGCCGTGGAAGAGGAGCAGATAGTAGTGAGAGGGTGGCTTGGTCAAAAAACTTGAGCTATGGAGAAGCAAAGCCTTTCCTAGACATGAACTTCACAAATGGAAACCAGTGGCTCAGACTGTAGTATTGTACTGCATCAATCATATGACAGTTATGATTCTCCTTGTTTATTTTCCTATACATCAACAAAATGACAATAAAAATTATATTAGGCTTGTAAAGTTGTAAGTGATGCTTTTTATTTGTACATGTGTAAATTCTATTAGATATGAAAATAGTTGAGGTTATGTTGTAGGGTTTTTTCTTGATATTCATCCACCAGTTCCCTAACCAACACTACAACAGAATTGTTAAAAAAGGGCGCCATCATCAGGGGCGCTTTCTAAAAAGCGCCCCTGATGTCCAAAATACGGAGGGCCATCAGGGGCGGTTTTTAAAAGCGCCCCTGATGGCCCTCCGTATTTTGCTAAATAACTATGCCATTTTTCAGTAATTCAACAATTAGGATTTATAATTTTGAGTACAAACATACTTTTAGAACTATAAACTCTTTAAACTATTAGTAACCTGCCATTTGTCTTGAAATCTAGGCAATGTACTCAGATCCTACTCATTGTTGCTCTTTTCTGTGGCACTCATAAGGTTTGTTTTTCTTCTTCATTCAACATTTCTTTCCTCTAATCGATTGGTCTGTTTATTGTTTTGATGTTAAGACTAGTGTAGGTACTAAAAGCTTTTCAAACCTAGGAAATATGAAGTATAGGTTTAGATATAACTTATAAGTGAATGAATAATATAACAGAAACTACAATTAAAATACTCTTCAAATATGTACTAAAAAAAAAGGCTCTTCAAATTAAATGTGAAACAAATTCTACCTAATATGTTGGTTCTAGCATGTTTTATATTGCCAAGGAACCTGTATCGTGAACAGAGCAGTTGTTGATTACTTACTGTTGCACCCCGAAAAATCCCGACTTGGGTTTCTCAATGTACAACGTGGAAAAATTTTGGAGCCGCCACCAATATTTTAATTTTAAGACCAAAACATTGAAAAAAGGTCTTTTGGACAAGGCGGATGGTCTTTGAAAACTAGAGATATAGGTTCGGGGGTCGATTACGTGCGAGGAAGGTGTTAGCACCGCGCACGTCCTTTCTACCGAAAGGGAACCTCTAATTAAATGTGTGGTTTTAACATTTGATTTGAAAAATACCTAGATTTGCCCATTTATTTCTTGTTTGAAGGCTTAATGAAAATTTTATTTTTGGCGAGAAAGGGGGAAAAAAAGGTTTTTTAGGAAAAGTGCTTGACGGGACATGGCCCGCTCCTACGTATCTCCCGGTGCGATGGAGAATTCAAAGCTACGTAGTTCTTGGTTCTTTTTGAAAAGTTTTTGTTTTTTTATCTTTTTTAGTGAGTTTTTTGAAATAGGACGAGCGTTAGCAAATGATTAAACTAGCAGAGGCTATGATGAATCACTTACTAACTACTCAAAAGAGAGAGTTGTACCGCTAGTCAAACGAACGAAGGTTCTGATGGACTATTGATAACAACTCGTTTTTTATTATCTTTTTTGAAAGTGATTTTCGAAAGAGATTGATTTGTACGATGATCAAACTAACAAAGGTTATGATGGATCATCGTTTATTATTTTTAGGAGAAAAGGACATTGTCACTAATAGCTAAACGAACAGAGGCTCTGATGAGCTACTAGCAACAATGGGTTTGAAAATGATTTTTGTTTGTTTTATGAAAATGATTGATTTAGGGGGATGAAAAGAATTTTTATTTGTTGTGCTTGACGAGGACGTGGCTCGCTCCTACGTATCCCAAACGGGAATCAAAGTGACGTAGTTCTAAAAAAAATGTTTTTGAAAGGGTTTGAAAGTGGCAAGTTGAATCACCCGAGACCATCTTCACCACTTAGAACATGATGCACTAGGCATGAGTGGGAATCATATGGTTCGTCATCAGCAATGGACGATAATATACAAGAACGAGTAGATAAGCGCTATGGCTAAGTTAAATCACATGGATCACAATAACTAAATATTAACAAATGAAAAGACTGAAATACCTCTGATGAAGACAGATATTACAGATCTGAAGAACGCAAACCCCGACTAACCCTTGCAGGAGATCAGCTCGGACGGACCAACGGCGCGAATAGATCAAAAATGAAGCGGAGAACTGGAAAATGGGATTTGCGAGAGTTGTCTTTCCAGATCTCGTGAAATGTCTCTGGAGCAATTCTTCTCAGATCTCGTGAAAATGTGTGTGTGAAAATGTGATTTGAGGCTGCCTATTTATAGGCTTAGGAAAGCGTAGAATTTTTAAAAAACATTTATTGCAAGGATGAATCGATTGTTTGAGCCTTTGGAAATAGCAAAGAATCGATTCTTGGACATCCTAAATAGGTGAAAATCGATTCCATGTTTAGTTAAAATAAGTGGGAATCGATTCTTGGCTCTTGGAAATGGCTTGAAAATCGATTTCATGCTTTGACAAAATAAGGAGGAATCGATTCTTGGCTCTTTAAAGTGGCCTGAAAATCGATTTCATGCTTTGACAAAATAAGGAGGAATCGATTCTTGGCTCTTTAAAGTTGCCTGAAAATCGATTTCATGCCTTGATAGCATAGGGAAGAATCGATTCTTGGTTCTTAAAAATGGCCTGAAAATCGATTTCATGCCTTGATAACATAAGGAGGAATCGATTCTTGGCTCCTTAAAATGGCCTGAAAATCGATTTCATGCTTTGATAACCTAAGGAGGAATCGATTCTTGGCTCCTTAACATGGCCTGAAAATCGATTTCATGGTTTAATATTGGATTAAGGAATCGATTTCATGGCCTTTACCAAATAGTATAAATCGATTCTTGGCCCTTGGAACAGAATGGAAATCAATTCTTACTTTCCACAAAAATGTTTTTTAGGTTTTTGCCATGCATGCATAAAATATTTCCAAAGCTTGCCATGCATGCATAACATATTTTTCAAAACTTGCCATGCATACATAACACATTTTCAAAAACCCTAATCTGATGCATGAGGCTTATCGCAAAAATTATTTTTATAGACCCTCTTGTGGGAAATGACCAAAATGTGCATTCTAACCCTAAAAATGATTTCAAAGAAAACTTTGGAAGGGTTTCTAGGACCCAAAATGCAGTGCATAATTTTTGTGTGTGGAAAATTAGGGTTTGGACCTAAGCCGGACAAAATTGGGGTATGACACTTACCACCTTGTTTTCCAACCTTCTTATTAGTTGTTGGGACACACTTTAGCTTAGATATGGATTGTGCCATTTTGTTATGATTATTTAATGCACTCTATGTGTTTGTGTTTGTGTTTGTATTTGTGTTTGTATTGACTATTATCCACAGTCTGTGTTTATTTTCATCACTGTTTGTGTTTGTGTTTGTACTGTTAAACTACTGTTATACTAATTCATGCTTATGGCATTTGCATTTGCATTATAATTAAACTAATTCATGCGATTTATTTCATATGATTTCAGCTACATATTTTCCATTACATATGTAAAGAACCTACTGTTAAACTAATTCATGCTTATGGCATTTGCTTTACTGCAGATTATTTATGCACACATAAAATCATTTGATGCAAATCAATTTGCTGCAATTAAAAAACTCATTGCAGGCTCAGCGTAGCTCATAGGCCATAGCCTCCAATATCTCCAGGTAATTAATTACCTCTCTTTAACTTTAACATGTATATATCTTTCGTTATCTTTGATTTAGAAAATATTGTAGGAATATGTAGGACATCCCATTATTAGAATCTTGTAGTTGTTTGGTGGCACATCCCATTTCTTTAACATGTTTGTAGGACCCATTATTAGAATATATGCTTCTGCTTTTGTTTGGTGGCACATGCTGGTTTCTTTTCATTAATTGCCTGCTAGCTAATTAATAATTATTCGAGTAAAAACAAAGTTATTTTGACTGATTAGGGTTTAATATTTTGGAATTGCATGCATAAACGGTTATATCATGTGTTCTATGCTTGCTGGTGCAACTTGCAGCACCTAGTTGGCCATTATTTAGTTCTAACTTTATTTTATTTTATTTTATTTTGGAAGTATTTTCCAGGACACGAGGTTGGAGCTCCATTTTCTGATGACATACTTACTGAGGTCAAAGGCGAGTGGTGTCATTATGTTGCTTCTTTGATTAATCAAAATCGAAATTCAAGTCATTTTGGGTAGCTTGTTTTTTTGCTCATTTTGGGTAGCTTGTTTGTACTCAATAAGTGGACATGTAAATTTTGTTGCTACTTTGTGGACATGTAAATTTTGTTGCTACATTGGATGTCATATTATTTTTGTTCTCTCTATGTATGGATATTAGATGCATTTATAAGTTTTTTATTTCGAATTTGATTTTGAATTGGCTGGTTTGAAAATTTGATCCCCCAATTCAATTGGTTATTTTAGGTTGTTGTTGCTGCAGGTTTGATTTGGAACTGGTTAGATTTGGTAAAAAGAATTTAAAAAAAAATATAGCATCAGGAGCGCTTAGGAAAAGCGCCCCTGATGTCCTTTGTCCTTTGAAATTCAGGGGCGCCTCTTACAAGCGCTCCAGTTGGTCACCTGCGCTATGGCCATCAGGGGCGCCTCTTACAAGCGCTCCAGTTGGTCAGGGGCGCCTCTTACAAGTGCTCCAGTTGGTCACCTGCGCTATGGCCATCAGGGGCGCCTCTTACAAGCGCTCCAGTTGGTCACCTGCGCTATGGCCATCAGGGGCGCCTCTTACAAGCGCTCCAGTTGGTCACCACCTACAGGAGCGCAAGCTTTAGGGGCGCCCGAAAACGCCCCAAATGGATAAAAAAAAGCGCCCCTGATGGCCTTTTCTGTTGTGGTGCAAACCAATATATCTCAGTAGTTTAGAATTATAAATGAAAAAAAAAAATTGGTTTGATTTTGGTCCATTGAATTAAATTAGCAGTCATTATTTAGATTAGCTGGCTACAAAATAATTTTTTTTTTTAAAAAATGAACTTTTAAAGTCAGGCGAAACTTAAAGCCCGACTTTAAATCATACTTACGAAGTCAGGCAAATATTAAATGCTTGACTTTAAATCATACTTACGAAGTCAGGCAAGAATAAATGCTTGACTTTAAATCAGACTTACAAAGTCAGGCGATAATAAATGCTTGACTTTAAAACAGACTTACGAAGTCAGGCGAAATAAATGCTTGACTTTAAATCAGACTTTGTATGTCGACTTTGAGTTGATCAGGCTCAATGTCCATTAGCATAATAAGAAGTAAAATAACAGAATTACTCAAGGCACAAACAACCCTAAAACTAATCTAAGCCCAACTAGGTCGAACTGCTCTGATACCATAATGTAATACCCCAATATATCAAACCTAAAAGATATACCAGGATACACTTTCTAGCATACATCGGAGTGTCATTCCTGTTTATGGACATTGAACAAAAACTAAAACTTCGATGGAATTCATCAAAGTATCACTCATATAGCATACCTTCAAAATAGAAGTATATAATTAACTTAAGTTTCATGATTAATCATCCTTTCCTCATTCCTAAAGTTCAATATCCAAAAATACAGAAATAGTGGAAACGACATACAACTTTGAGTATGAGTACAAGTCATATAATCGAAGTACTTATAACAAGGGAAACTACTTGAACAAATAACTAAGTCTTCAATATCATCAAGCGGAACATCATTTAGCCATGCTTCTTTGCTTTTGACATTCCCTGTTTCTCTGAAAACCACCATATATAAAGGGTGAGATAAACATCTGAGTGAGTTCTATCTAGACCCCTTACTAAACACTCGCGGTTCATTATGCATCTTTTGACTCGTAGCCCCTATTAGGTAATTACGTGCAAACCTTTTCTTTACTTTTCTTCCTGACTTAGCACAACATCGGTAACCATATACTCGATTCCCGGTGAACCCAATCCGCTAACCTTGCGCTAGTGGGTAAACATGAACGGGGCCTAGGGTTCGGGCTCATGACTTTCCTACCCTAGTAAGCTGATTCCTTGGGTCGTTACCCTATGAATATTTCTTTACATGACATTTAACTTTTCCTTGGGTAAAACCCTATGAATAGCTCATTACATGTCATTCTTGTCATTACATAACATAAACATAAACTTAATTGAACTTATAGTTCCTTGAATTATCAGGATCTTGCGTGCACTCACTTGTACTAACTATGACTCAAGACAAGACAATATAATTATCTCAATCACAATAAAAATCATAGCATTGTTATCTTAAATTCATTGGGCAAGGTTAGGGAAAGGATTAGGATGAAATTGGAACCAATTGGAATAGCTTAGGACATATTTTAAAGAAGGGTAACAAAGGGGTACGCACGGTACGTGCGCTAAGGCGCACGACCCGTGCGCATTTTAAACTATTGTGCACGAGGTAACAGATCGAATGATGCGCACGGTCCAGGCGTGATGACGCACGGCCCGTGCGCTTTCACCAATGTTCAAAAACTTTGATTTTTCGTGTAAATTTGGCTATTCCGTTTGTTCCAATATCCACTTCGATCGATTCCTGAACATAACCACATATTATTTTAGTACCAAACAACCTTCATAATCAGTCCAAATCAACATCAAACAACATATATCCGTTTCTCGTTCCTTTCAAGACACAATAGCACACAATTTCAAATTACGGTTTTTGACTCGAACATTTACGAACTGAAAACAGAAACAGAACATGTTGCCAAGTGGCTTCAGTCTCAAGAGGGGGGGTGAATTGAGATTGAAAAAACTTTGATAGCTTTCGAAAACGTTTTTCCCCTTTTCAATGACTTAGATCAATTTTCGCGCAGGTTAAGTGGAAGCGAAGGAATTAGAAGATAAAGCAATAAAGCGGTAAAACAGTAAAGCAGGAAAGCAGTAAAGCACGCAGAGATTTATCCTGGTTCGGTCACCTCCTAGTGACCTACATCCAGTCCTCACACCCTTGTGAGATTTTCCACTAACCAAAACAACAAGGCTTACAGGTGCCTTGGAAAACCTTTACAGACTCAGGCACTCTTCTACTAGGATACCCCACCTATAAAGAGCCCTCAAATCTATTACAACAATAACAAGAGATACCCCACCCCTGTTACAACCAGCTGCCCCAGAAAGATACCCCACTTCCTAGTACAAACAGCTACCCTAGAGAGATACCCCACTCCCTAGTACAAATCACAACAATTAAACAATAACAAACGTAAAGACAGAAATACCTCTAACGAAGGCAGATATTACAACTTGAAGCATGCAACCCCAACTAACTCTTAGCAAAAGATCAGCTCTTGACGGACCAGCGGTGCGAGAAGAACAGAGAATAAAATGTGAAGAGTTTTTCTCAAAGTTTGCTCTGATTTCGTAAAATGGGTTGGTTGATGAAATGGAGGCTATGAGGCCTCTATTTATAGGTTTTGAAAAACTAGATCTCACGTTGAAATATTTGAAGGAATCGATTCTTTGCTAATTGAAATGGATCTAGGAATCGATTCATTTAAGTGAGGAATCGATTTTGACTTTATTTGGAAAATAGGGACAATCGATTCTTGAGATCCACGGAGGGCTAGGAATCGATTCTTTACTAAGTTAAAACTTGTATGATTCGATTCTCAGCTTGCCTGAGACATGTAGGAATCGATTCTCAGCTTAGTTTAAAAGTGTGTGAATCGATTCTTTATTTGAAAATGTTTGGCCTGAAAATCGATTTATGTAATGAAACTACATGACCTGACAATCGATTCTTCCTTTTCTGATTGACCTGAAAATCGATTTTGATGTATGTTTATGCATGAAGAAATCGATTTTTATGTTTTTAAAGATGATAAGAATGTTTACGTAATTATGCATGCATCTTTGAAAAATTTGTGAGTGTGTGAGACTTTGAGATACAAGCTGACCTTCGAAAGAGCTTACACATTTCCTAAGACTCACCCAAACCCTAAGGACTACCCTTAACCTTGAATCTTCAATACTTTGAGCTTGTTTGTCTTGGATTGTGACTTTGATGTTTCGTCACTTTTATTAACTTTGGCCATCAGCTTTGCCTTTGTCTTTTTCATCATCAAAACTTATCCTGCAATATTAGTTTACCTGCAATACAAGGTATCCACAGAGCATGCAACCAACAATTTGGAAACGAAAAACCTAAGCAAGTTAGAACTCACCACTTGTGATGAAAATCACAAACAACCACAAACGGAGTGCAATGACGACGTAACCTCACGAACGATCCTCGAATCGATTCCAACGCTCCCACTAACACGAAATCGCTTCAAAACGACTCAAACAAAAAATCAGCACTCTTCAGTCCCTAGCTACTGAAATGTGCTTAATTGAACTCCTACCACTAGTTATTGAACTTCAACCACAACATGCAAGGTACATAATTTTTAAAGTCACTATGCTATGCTAGTTTATGATTGATGGAACTACTAAGTTAACAAACCTCGGTTGATCTATGCGTTAAGCAGTTTGATTTTCCTTAAGTAATGTCTTCGATTCGAGTCTTGTTGATGAAAAAATAGATGTAGAGATTTTAGTCCTTTTATAAATGGTCCACCTGAAGAAATGTCTTCGATTCGAGGCTTGATCTTTTTTAGATTTGAAGACTTTTTTTTCCTATAGGCTTTAAGCTGACGTGCTATGTTTCTCTTGCCTTCTATTTCACAGTTCCATGTGATCAAAACTCGGACTGATACCACTAGGAAAAAGGTCAGCAATAGTTGTAATGTTTTTTAATTACATTATCCTACTAGTACAGTTATTGAATTTTGCCTTTTTTATTAGTTATATGAACCTTTGTTCTTGTACAACTTTTTTGGGAATAATACACAAGTTAGAAGCTTGGAGCAGATGAATGGAAATCTCGTGCTTGAAGTTGTAAGAGCCTTTTTTCTTTTCATGCATGTTACATTTTGCTCTTGGCTTTGAATGGAAAACTAAGAAGGAAAAGTGTGTGATCCATCCACAATTTATTTTCCACGATGAAGGAGATGAGGAGTCAGCAGTTACACTTGCCAATGGTGCTTCCACTCTGTATGCATTCTGTCAGCACCATAATAATCATATGAATATTCCACACTGGACATGGAGATGGCTTTAAAACTGATGATCTGCGCCTTAATTTTCTGAAATCTGAGTGTGTGTGTGTTGGTCATGGGAGTGAGTGGTGAATTAAGTGAATCAGCTGAGGGGTTTAATTGAGCTGAGTGAAAAACGGGGAGGAAAAGACCACTCTACCCTTAGTTCTAATTCTCACTTAAAACCAAGTTTTTAATCAAATACTCAATCAATAATTTCCTATCATTAACATAACTTAACAAACAACACACAATCAATTTATTTAACCCATGACAACCATATCATATAAAATCAAATAAGCTAAATTACTTGCTTGATTAGAGATCTTTCTATGTTTTAATTTATGCACTGAATTCCTGGTTTTTATTTCAATTAATATTATCCTATTGCTTTTATCACATAATTAGGATTGACAACCTTTGTATGTTCATAATCAATTAATTGGTCAGCGACCGTACTGCAATTAGTTTGTGGACTTATACGATAATTGGGGCTATAATTAATGCATGACCAAACTTTAATTTAGTCTTCCAATCATTCAACCTTTTTGTACTTTATGCTTTTCTTGAATTGAAATTCTTGCATGAACAAACAAGGGTTAATTTAGGAAAAAGAATCTTAATCACGAATGACCAAACAGATTAATAGCTTTAGTAAATGGATCGGTAATTGATTTAAATAAAGGAATTCAGGTAAAATTAGACATAGAAGAATCGAAGCTTGCAAGTGAAACCGAGACCCTAGACTTCTCTCCATTGATTAAATCTAGTATTTTAATTCTTGTTATTTATTTCTTTTTATTTTGTTTATATAATCATCAAATTATTTGTTCGTCTAAACATTAAATAATCTTAAGTAGTTTGGTACTTGTTAATTAATCTGTGTGGAGACGATATTTTTTTATACTACTTCTGCAATAGAGTACACTTGCTCTAAGTGTGTTTTTAACGCAACAAGTTTTTGGCGCCGTTGCCGAGGATTAGTTTAACAATATTAAACGAAAAAGATTTTGTTTATACAAAATCAAATAAGCTAAATTACTTAAATTAGCAAATTAAATAAATATGACCTCTTGCTAATTTCGATAAACGAAATTAGCCAAATTGGGGATGTTACAATACACCCCAACTTGAAAAATTTTGTCCTCAAAATTGAACAAATCTTACCTCATGAGAATAGATTCGGATAACGTGCCCGCATATCGTCCTCCCCAA
Organism: Astragalus membranaceus; assembly: GCA_039519185.1. Classification (NCBI taxonomy): domain Eukaryota; kingdom Viridiplantae; phylum Streptophyta; class Magnoliopsida; order Fabales; family Fabaceae; genus Astragalus; species Astragalus membranaceus. Next base: position 91,327,017 of record CM076850.1, read on the forward strand.
GTTGCTTCCTTGGCCGAAAATCCACCCCAAACGACTTTCACAATTGGAATTGTCCTCGTCCGAAGCATCCTTTCGCCACGTTCAACAATTCGACTTGGATGAGGTTGGTAAGACAAATCCGGTCGGAGATCAACCGTCTCAAAACTCAACGGCTGGCACGGATCGGGAATGTACTTCCTCAGTTGAGATACATGAAACACATCATGCAGATTAGACAAAGCTGGGGGTAAGGCAATGCAGTATGCTACTGAGGGCTGAGTTTATTCGCTCGCAAAACTCTACCGGTACCAATAGTTGGAGACAATTTCAAAAATACATGATCGCCCTCATCAAATTCCAACGGCCTTCTTCTCTTATCGGCATAGCTCTTTTGTCGATTTGAGCGATCTTCATCCTTTCTCTAATCTGTCGGATCTTCTCAGTGGTCTCTCGGACCAAATCACGACCTAAAAACTGTTGTTCACCAGCATCCCACCAACATAATGGGGTTCTACACTTCCTTCCATATAATGCTTCATAAGGAGCCACTCCAATACTAGAATGATGACTGTTGTTATAAAGTAAACTCCACCAATGGAAGATGATCCTCCCATTGGCCTCCAGTGGTACACAAGCCCGAAGCATATTCTCAAAAGTTTGAATGGTTCTTTCAGTTTGTCCGTCCGTTTGCGAGTGATAAGCGGTACTAGCACAAACCTTAGTTCCCAGTGCCATATTCAGTGCTCTCCAAAATCGTGATATGAACTTGGGATCACGATCACAGATGATACTTGTTGGAATTCCATGCCACTTTACAATATTCTTGAGATACTCTTCTGCTAATTTCGTAATCCTGTGGTTTGAACTTACCGGAATGAAATGAGCGGACTTGGTCAATCGATCCACCACTACCCAAATAGAATCGTTTTCGGCTTTGGACCATGGTAATCCCATCACAAAGTTCATAGAAATGCTTTCCCATTTCCACTCTGGCACACTCAAGGGTTGTAACTGACCGGAAGGTTTCTGGTGCTCTATCTTAACCTTTTGACAAGTTAAGCATCAAGACACAAACTCTGCAATCTCCAATTTCATTCTCGGCCACCAATACAACTGCTTAAGATCTCGATACATCTTGGTAGACCCAGGATGTATTGAGAACTGACTCTTGTGAGCCTCTTCCAAAACCTGCTTCTTTATATCTTCATCATTGGGCACACAGATTCTACCATCGAAGCAAATCACACCGTCACTATCTTCGGTGAAATTTGGCAATCTTTTGAGCCTGCAGCTCCACATCAACCTCTTGGGCTGAGCGAATCAGATTTCTCAAAGAACTCGAAATCTGAATGTGACTCAACACCAATCGGTTCCTCCTAGGTTTCACCTTCAAGTTGAGATCTCTAAAAAACTCTAAAAGAGCCATCTCATGCATCATCAATTCCGCCGTGTGAAGAGATTTTCTGCTCAGAGCATCAGCCACAACATTAGCCTTCCCTGGATGGTACTTTAATTCAAAATCATAATCTTTCAGAAACTCTACCCATCTTCTCTGATCGAACAGATATTTAAGGCTTTTGTGATCACTAAAGACTTCAAAACGAGAACCGTACAGGTAATGTCTCCAAATCTTTAGTGTATACATAATCGCCGCTAACTCTAGGTCATGAGTTGGGTAATTCTCTTCATGAGGCTTCAACTGTCTGGAGGCATAGCTACCACTTGTTGGTTCTGCGTAAGAACACATCCTAAACCCTTACCAAAGGCGTCATTGTAAATTTGAAATCCCAGAGACGGATCTGGAAGAATTAGAATTGGAGCAGAAGTCAAACGGACTTTAAATTCGTAGAAACATTCATCACAATCAGAGTCCCATACAAACGGTTGACCCTTACGAGTTAACCGAGTGAGTGGAAGAACCAACTGAGAAAATCCTTGAATAAATCTTTGATAATACCCAGCTAATCCCAAGAAACTTCTTACTTCACTGACTGAAGATGGTTGTTCCCAGTTCACTACAGCTTCAATCTTACTGGGATCCACTGCAACACCGGACTGCGATATTACATGTCCCAGAAACTTCACTTCAGACATCCAGAAATCAGACTTCGAAGGCTTATGCATACAACTTCTTCTCTCGGAGTACATTAAGGACAATTCGAAGATGTTGCACATGCTCCTCAATCGTCTTAGAGTACACCAAGTTATCATCAATGAATACAACGACAAACTGATCCAAGTAGGGATTAAAAATTCGATTCATGTAATCCATGAATACAGCTAGAGCGTTGGTTAGACCGATGGGCATCACTACAAACTCGTAATGTCTGTATCTAGTGCGGAAAGCTGTTTTCGGAATATCCAAAGCTCTAACTATGATTTGATGATAGCCCGACCTTAGATCAATCTTAGAAAACACTGCAGCTCCCCTAAGTTGATCTAGCAAATCATCAATCCTTGGTAGAGGGTACTTATTCTTAATGGTCACCTTGTTCAACTAACGATAATCGATACATAATCTCATGCTCCCATCTTTCTTCTTGACAAGCAACACAGGAGCACCCCATGGCGAAGCATTGGGTCGAATGAACTGTTTTGAAATCAACTCTTCAAGTTGGGTTTTCAATTCCTTTAGCTTTAAAGGGGACATTCTATATGGAGCAATAGAAATTGGTCATGTGCCCAGGACCAATTCTATAGAGAACTCCACCTCACGATCTGGAGGTAAATAGGAGACTTCATCTGGAAAAACATCTAGGAACTCATTTACAACTTGCACAGAAGATAAATCAAAACCTATTTTAGTTGATGCAGACAACATCATGACATAAGCTTCTGCGCATTGGAAAAGACAAAGACTTGCAGAAGTGAAAGATATAACTGCTTCGGAATTGGTCAATGGCAACTCCACTGATTCGGAGGCAAAACCGATAGTCCAATTAAAGCAATCAATTGTTACATGGTTGGCAGACATCCAACTCATACCTAGGACAATGTCCATACCCTTCATTGGCAAACAAATAAAGTCCACCACAAAGTTTCTATCTCCGATGGCTAGAAGACAGTTTTCGCATAAAGCTTGGGTTTGGACACTACCCTCAATAGTAGTTAGAATAGATATTGGTTGAGGCAACAGAGTTAAAGCCAAGCCCAACCGATCGACACACGCTTGAGATATAAAACAATGGGTTGCACCTGAATCTATAAAATACTGACTGAGTTAGAGAAAAGAGATCCCATACCCCTCAGTAAGTTATCTGTAGCCTTGACATTCTGAGCATCCAAGGTATAGACTCGTCCGTGTGTTGTATTAGCACGCCCCTCTTCATTCCTCTTCTTTACTGGACAGTCCGGAGCATAATGGCCTTCCTTCTTACAATAGAAACAGAGATGGGATCCATATTGGCATTCACCTCGGTGGAACTTCCCACATTTGGAACATTTGCTGAACTTTGTAGAATCAAATGATTGAGCTTGTTTTCCTTTGAAAATATTTCCCTTTAACTTTCCATTTGGAGTTGATGATTCAGCTACCTTCTTCTTTCCTTTCCAATACTCCCTCTTTTCTTCATACAATCTATTGAGATCATCCTCGGTGACATAGGCTTGTTGCACCAAGGCAGCATTATTGGTAAGAGTATAAGAACTAAGACCTCGAGCCACATCCGCACGAAGGCCCATCTTTAGGGGTGTTCAATGGTTCGGGCAAATCCAAACCAACCCACAATCCAATCCAAACCGATATGTTTGGTTCGGATATTTTTCGTGTTCGGGTCAAAATCGAACAAATCCAAACCAGCCCGTAGTTGTTTGGATCGGGCAACGGATTTTAAAAATCAAATCCGCAAACCCGAACCAACCCATATTACGTCATAACAATTTTGTAATTTTAGATGTACACGATTTTATTTGCTTAGAATTTTTACCTTAATACTTTATGATTAAGTTGTAAAATTTTAATACTATCAATGGGAAGACTATTAGTTGATTTGAGTTTGATTTCGTGTGATTTTCAATTTTATTATCTATTTAAAGTGTTGAAATTTCATAAAAAAGTGTTGTTTTTTATATTTTAGAAAATTAATATTTTAGTGAATGACCCGTGAGCCTAATCCAAACCAACTCGTCCAATATCGGTTTGGTTTGGTTCGGATTTTGGAGAAAAAAAATGTAAAATCCGAACCAACCCAAACCGAATAATTATAATTGGTTCGGGCAACGGATTTGGTCAAATCCGATCCAAACCGACCCGCGAACACCCCTACCCATCTTATACATCTGCATTTTCCATTCATCATTCGGAGCATACCTTGCTAACTGATAAAACTGAGACCACTTCTCAAACTTAGCGGTGTATTCTCCCACCGTCATATCACCTTGCCTGAGGTTCACAAGTTCAGTCTGCTTGCTTAATTTCTTCACTGGAGGGAAGAAATGTCCAATAAACAATTCTTTAAAGTTAATCCAGGTAATAGGAGTCCCCTGGTTCACCATCAGTTCATGAGCATTAGTCCACCAAGTATGTGCTTCTTCTTCGAGCATATGAGCTGCAAAGAGTACTTTCTCTTCTTCACTGCATTGAAGGGTTCTGAAAATTCTCTCCATAGCATCGATCAAGTAATGAGATGTCATTACATCAGGTCCTCCTTTGAAACTTGGGGGATTCATCTTTTGGAAACGGAAGTAAGCTCTGTTCGTATCTTCCGGAAGATGTTGCATATTGGGTTGCTGATAAGTCTGTTGTTGGAATTGCAGCATATCTTGCATCATTTTCTGCTGCATTTCCATCATGTTCTGCATCCAGGCAGAGTGCGGATCGATTGGTCGATTGTTCCTTGAGTTTCTTGCCCTAATTCTGCAAACAATGCACCAAGTATTGAGTTGATCAGGCTCAATGTCCATTAGCATAATAAGAAGTAAAATAACAGAATTACTCAAGGCACAAACACCCCTAAAACTAATCTAAGCCCGACTAGGTCGAACTGCTCTGATACCATAATGTAATACCCCAATATGTCAAACCTAAAAGATATACCAGGATACACTTTCTAGCATACATCAGAGTGTCATTTCTGTTTATGGACATTGAACAAAAACTAAAACTTCGATGGAATTCATCAAAGTATCACTCATATAGCATACCTTCAAAATAGAAGTACATAATTAACTTAAGTTTCATGATTAAACATCCTTTCCTCATTCCTAAAGTTCAATATCCAAAAATACAGAAATAGCGGAAACAACATACAACATTGAGTACGATTACAAGTCATATAATCGAAGTACTTATAACAAGGGAGACTACTTGAGCAAATAACTAAGTCTTCAATATCATCAAGCGGAACATCATTTAGCCATGCTTCTTTGCTTTCGAATTTCCCTGTTTCTCTGAAAACCACAATACATAAAGGGTGAGATAAACATCTGAGTGAGTTCTATCCAGACCCCTTACTAAACACTCGCAATTCGTTATGCATCTTTTGACTCGTAGCCCCTAATTAGGTAACTACGTGCAAACCTTTTCCTTACCTTTCTTCCTGACTTAGCACAACACCGGTAACCATATACTAGATTCCCGATGACAGAATGATGCGCGTTTTAAACTTTTGTGCACGAGGTAACAGAATGATGCGCACGGTCCAGGCGTGATGACGTGCGACCCGTGATCTTTCACCAGTGTTCCAAAACTTTGATTTTTCGTGTAAATTTGGCTATTCCGTTCGTTCCAATATCCGTTCCGATCGATTCCCGAACATAACCACATATTATTTCAGTACCAAACAACCATCATAATTAGTCCAAATCAACGTCAAACAACATATATCCATTTCTCGTTCCTTTCAAGACACAATAGCACACAATTTCGAATTACGGTTTTTGACTCGAAAATTTACGAACTGAAAACTGAAACAGAGAATGCAACCAACAATTCCGAAACAAAAAACCTAAGCGAGTTAGAACTCACCACTTGTGATGAAAATTACAAACAACCACAAACGAAGTGGAATGACGACGTAACCTCACGAACGATCCCCGAATCGATTCCAACGCTCCCACTAACACGAAATCGCTTCAAAACGACTCAAACGAAAAACCATCACTCTCCAGTCCCTAGCTACTGAAATGTGCTTGATTGAACTCCAACCACTAGTTATTGAACTTCAACCACAACATGCAAGAGCCAAAACTCCCCAAAACTCCCTTTTCTTCCACTTGAGCTTCACTAATCGAAAATGGTGGAAAGGGGGGGAAGTGTTGATGTAGATGGTAGTGTCAATGAATAGAGGGTGGGAAGCTGAATCTAATGGTGTGAAAACCTCTCACATGCATCAAAGTTTGAAGATAATCTCTCCTCCTCTTCTCCCTCTCACTCTCGCAACTTCTCTCTCTCTCTCTCAAGCTTTTTCTTTCTTTCTAATTTTCTGAACTCTGAGTGTGTGTGTTGGTCATGGGAGTGAGTGGTGAATTAAGTTAATCAGCTGAGGGGTTTAAGTGAGCTGAGTGAAAAATGGGGAGGAAAAGTCCATTCTACCCTTAGTTCTAATTCCCACTTAAAACCAAGTTTTTAATCAAATACTCAATCAATAATTTCCTATCATTAACATAACTTAACAAACAACACACATTCAATTTATTCAACCCATGACAACCATCTCATATAAAATCAAATAAGCTAAATTACTTAAATTGGGGATGTTACACACTACGTGGACTCCTTCTCATGAGACGGGTAGGTGACACTATAGCACAGCTATGCAACGTATAAAATGATGAATCTTCACGTGAAAAATAAATGTTTGAATGGAGGAAAGTGTGTCAAGTTTTTCTCCCAAAAACTCTCCAAGTCTTCGAATGTGTGTAGTGTGAGGGAGAAGTGAGATATATTTCTCTTTTTTCCAAAAAGTAGCTTCCCAAAAGGTAGACAAGACATTCCCCACCAACCAAAAGTGATATTCCAATAACAAGTGGACAAGTGTCCACCCTAGCCATAGGTGCAGAGAAGGGAAGCGCTAACTTGACATAAAGGGAGAGAGAGGCGCCAATTGTACTTTTCATTTTGATCCCCAATTGACCCACCATAAACTGGCGCTATAGCGCTTAACGATGCAATACTAACAAAGGCATTAAAATATTCACAAAGGCACAAATTGTGCCAAATGATAACGGATCAACTCCTAACCCTTCTTTCCTCTAAGTAGTTGATATTTACTAAATAAAGCTGGAATATTACTTGAGAGCTTGCATTAATTTAAGTGATAAGAGCATAAATAACTCATATAAATATGAGTTATCACACCCCAAACTTAAACCATTGTTTGTCCTCAAGTAATGACACTTGAATAAGATAAGAGCATAGACACGTATTTTCAGAATTCAAAACACAATCAGTTTCCTTGCTAACTCAAACAACTTTTCAAGGTTGCTCTCAAGGGGCTAACCTTTCAGATTTACACACCCACTTACACTCCATTGCTTTTCACAACATCTAGAATTATTACTGCTCAATTGTGGGTGTGTGATTTCTAAACTTAGTTTAATTCCTAGCTAGGTTCAGAAATTCTCTTATCCATGGAAAGAGTGGCTTTCTTTTGGTTTAATCAAGGAATTTTTCAAAAGAGAGTAGACTAACAACTTCACATAAGAAATGGGGGCTTCAAAGCACAACAAAGGGCTTGATTAGGCATTTCAGATCCTTGGTCAGTGCACTAAATACTAACATGGTGATTTTTCAGTGCTATAGCGTTAGATGCTATAACACTGGCAATTTGATGAACAAATTTAGCTGCAATGCCCTTATTATTGACTCCTTATTTGCGTTTTTTTTTCAGTTTTTGTTTAGGGCAGTTGCAGCTGATTACAATATGCAAGATTGTTGTGCAAAAACGTGTGCAAGTATACACAGTCTAACAAGTAATAAAGTAGTAAGTAAAGATCGTTCCCACGAGGATTAAGGTTTAATTCTTAAGTCTTTGGAATAGTATTTGAATTAATGAGTAAACGTAGCCAAATAAGGAGCGACGGTTGTGGAGCAATAATTAATGTAAATGAGATGAGAGCAACAAGATATGAGCAAGTAAAAATACGAGAGATGGTAATAGTCAAGACTAGGATCAATAAACACAACTTATAGATCCGGTGCTGTGACTGATGCTGTGGTAGCACTCAGTGTGCAGAATGAAGGTGGATATTCCTATCACTAATAACGTAATGTTTTCAAGGTTACCTTATTCCTAAGCTCCCATTGAGGTTCGTTACGTAGGTTGAAAGGCACATTTCAGATCACACTATAGCCCTAACTTCATATTCCTATCCTTCGTTAGGAAAGAATAATATTCCTATTATTCTGCAAACTATATTAACTTGTGAAATCGGTGAGTTAACTCCTTCCGGATATTAAAACACGTTACCCTAATCAAGGTGATCAAGTTCGAAAAGAGTTTATAATAATAAAACACACAAGTTAATGAGGCCTCACAAATCAATCACATTAAAGCAATCTACAAGAACATGTTCATATCACCCTCAGAGCATTATATCAGGATGGCCTGTGTTAGAATACTGAAAATTTAGGCTCAAATTTCTATTTTCTCAAGGTTTCGCCCTCAGAATTAACATTTTTCGTACTGCTTATCGTGCGAAGTTGTAGCTTTCGCCCCCTAGCTTTGTGTGTGTGCTCTCTTTGTACTTCTTCCATAGGTTTCAACACTTACTAGGCTTGGCTTCGGATCCATCTTAGAATTTCCTACGCTACTTATCCTTATCAATTACTACGGGCAGATTATTATACTGATTCACACAGGAGTAGGTATTTTTTTTCTAGGCCGTGTATTTTGATTTGAGTTTAAAGTGGTGCACAATTTTTTTTTGAGGCTCATCCTGGCCAAAGCTTCGACTGAAACTGAAATGGTGTCTACACAAAACAGCCTCCCTACACAGTGACCAAGTTCACCTTGTTGCGTTTGCGCAACTTGATTAATTTTTGTGCACCCTCCCTCTAGCCTTGCTACTAGCATGCTACCCCCAAACTTGACTTGTGCTCTACTCGTAGTTCTTTTTCAAGCTCTAAGCAGTTTTGGTCCTTGCTAAGTTTCCCCTTAACTTCTACCAATGTAAGCCTTACGCCTATTTCAAAAGACAAAGAGTTAGGTGTGTACTGGGAGGGCTAGACTACTTTGTTCACACTTCTAAGCCTACATAATTTCTGGTTATCCTCATCAGGGTCTGCCTTGAGAAAACAATTTTTTTTTCAATACTATCACAGATGCTACCAGCACTATCTATCTCAGATGCTATCAGGGGTGCTGCCCCAACATTTACTTGCATTTTTATTCCTAGCACAGACCGTACATAGCAGCGGAACATAGCAGAACATAGCATTAGAAATTTTTTTTTGTTTTTGCTTTTTAGAAGGGGAACACATTTTTCTTCATAGAATTGCATCTTAAGCAGAAGACTATATTTGCTCCACCCCCAACTTAAGCAGAGACAGTGTCCTCACTGTCAACCACCAGGCGGGAGATGGGCAATTTGCAAAAACAGAAAGAGGAAACAGGGAATAAGAAATTACTGGATCCCAGGGTGGGATCATTTCTTCTGCTGCTTCTGCTGGGGTTCCTCTTCTGCACTTTTCTCATCTTCTTCTTCAGCTTCCTTTGCCATCATCATTCGTATCTTGCGGGGTGGCCTAACTGCACACATCTTTCTTCGTGTCCATGTGGACTTAGGTGGTATCTGAAAGGGCACAACTCCAGAGGGTGTGCCAGCAAGGTTCTTCCTCTTCTTTCACGGTGAAGATGTTGTGGCAGCACTCTTCCCAGTATTAGTGGATTTGGCAGGGGCTCTTCTTCTGTCCTGGTCATGCTTGGACTTGTTCTCTCTCTCTCAGCTTCAGCACTGCCGTCTCCCTTGCCTTCTGAGTTCACTCCTCTCATTGAACTGACTAGGGAGGAGCTACTGGAGCTTCATTCATTCCTGTCCACCTCCTCATCATCACTATCTATTAGCACTGTTTCTTTTAGGGGTGCTGCCGTAGTCTTGGCAGCACCAGATGTGCTTTTCTTCTCTTCCTCTGCTCTTGGGGCTTGTATGGGAGCAGGTTTCTCATGGGCGTGGCCACTAGGGCCAGCATCAGGCAACACCCAGTCAGGGACCACAGGTGGGGGCAGAATAGCTTCGCCCCTTTCCTGAGTGTACCATTCATGGGCTGCTTTTAGGAACACCCACACAGCCTCTTGCTTCAGAATGTGATTCTGCATTAGCAGCAGCACATCTGCTAGCCCACTGGCTTCTTCAGCTTTCTTCTTCTCAGTCTCCTCCTCCTCCTTCTCTTTTCTCTCCTCTTTCTTCTTTTTCACCTCTTCGTCGAATGCCAACACCACTTCTGGGTCTAATGGGAAATCTTCCTCATCTTGGTCAAATCATGGCACATCCTCAGCCTCACATAGCAGCCGGATTAGGTTGGGATAAAACAGCATCCCTACGTTTCTCCTTGCACAAGCCAAGATCTCTCTCTCCATCAACTGCCCCAAATTTATGTGTGTTTAAGCACAGCATGGCCTCCAAAAGGAACATCTGTTCCTCGTGCCAGTAGAAATTGTGGGTTGTGGGCAGCACAGAACTCATGACCCATAAAGACAAGGATCTTAAAAGGGCTTCAATATTGTTCTCTTCACCTTGAACACAGCAGAGTCTTCCTTTACCCATTCTGTTCCAGGCACACACAGCACTCTCAACAGTCGTGCCATGTCCTTTTCAGTTGCAGCGGCTAGTATCCGTTCCAGGCTCTCTTCCACCTCTGGCAGGCCCAGTAGTTCATTGATCCTCTCAGCAGAGAAGGATACTAACCTTCCTCGCACCACAGAGAATGTGGGCTCCGGTTTTCCTTTTAGCTTCTCAGGGATGCCAGCATAGAACTCCCGTGTGAGCCCTGCGAGAACATATGGTGGTTGCTGCGTGAGCTTCTCCCATTGCATTTCCTTAAAGATCTCAGCAACAGCTGAGTTTGTTGATTTCTGGGCTATGCCTCTTTCGGGCAAATGGTTTCTGTTTTGGGTGGATGTGGCGTAGAGCTCTTTAGCGTATTTGCTGGGTAACCTGGCAAAGATTTCCTCAGGCACCAGTTTGTTGCTGGCTTTCTTTGCTTTAGATATTGGGGATTTGGTTTTGGGTGCCATTTTAGGGTTCAGTGAAGGTTTTAGGGTTTATTGGGTGAGAAGGGAGCTTCGACGTATTGATAGTGAAAGAAAACTGTTTTGCGGTTAGCAGTGGAGGACGGTGAAGGGGTTTGTTATTTAACGATGGGAGAAGCGGTTTCGATTGGGGAAGGTGGGGGGTGACAGTTTGGTATTTGTGCAGAGAAGTTATGGTCTAGGGGGAAGTCACAGAGTTTTATGGGGGTGAGACGTTACAGGCTAGGCGTGGAGGGGAATTTGAAGCGATGTTACAGTGTGCTGGATAAGACAGCATAGCACGTCGTGTTGACGCACGCTGTCATAGCCCAACTGCTTTCTGCGCGCACTTGAGTGCTCTTGGCACCAGCACAACACCTTTTTATTCTTTTAAAAATTCAAAACCTGCCTCTGTTCACAACGGCCTCTTGCAGTGCTACCAGCGATGCTGCCAAACGGTGCCTCTGTGCTGCCAGCACTCTTACTTTCATACCTGATTCTAAAAATTAAAAACAAAACTAAAACAAAACAAAACAATGGTTAGCCTATGGGCTGCCTCCCAGTAGTGCTTGGTTAAAGAGTCCTCAGCCTGACTAAACTGCATTGGAGCATGGGTAGTCACTCAAGGGGGTGGATGCCTTGGTGCTGGGCACCGGCTCACCCAAGTAAAGCTTCACTCTTTGTCCGTTCACCTTAAATTCATTTCCATTTGTTTCGTTCCTTAGGTCTACAGCCCCTTGGGAGTGCACCTTAAGAATTGTGAATGGACCAGACCATCTAGATTTGAGTTTTCCGGGAAAAAGCCTTAGTCTAGAGTTAAAAAGCAATACTTGGCCTCCTTCCTTGAGTTCTCTTTTCAGAATTTTAGCATCATGCCAAGCTTTGGTTTTATCTTTGTAAATTTTGGCATTTTCATATGAGAAGTGTCTCAACTCCTCAAGCTCATTGAGCTGCAGCATCCTGGCCTTGCCAGCTTGTTTTAAATCAAAGTTCAGCTTTTTCGTTGCCCAAAAAGGCTTGTGCTGCAATTCAATGGGCAAGTGGCAAGCCTTACCAAAAACCAATCTACCAATGGGTGTTTTGAAGGCTGTTCGGTATGCCCAGAGAGCATCATCCAGATGGATGGACCAGCCCTTCCTTGATGGATTCACCATTTTTTCTAAAATTCTTTTTATCTCCCTATTAGATAGCTCAACTTGGCCACCTGTTTGAGGGTGGTAGGCTGTGGCAATCTTATGTTTGACTCAGTACCTTGCCAACAGCCCTTCCATCAGTTTGTTACAGAAGTGGGTGCCCTCATCACTAATGATAGCTCTAGGTGTGCCAAACCTTGTAAAAATATTTTTCTCGATGAATTTTAGCACGACCTTTGCATCATTAGTGGGAAGAGCAACTGCTTCTATCCACTTTGACACATAATCAACGGCTGCAAGTATGTATAGATTGCCAAAGGAGGGTGGAAAGGGTCCCATTAAATCAATACCCCAAACGTCGAATAGCTCAACTTCTAGGATATTATTCAAGGGCATTTCATTTTTATTTGATATATTGCCCACCCTTTGACATCTATCACACTTTTTAGCATATACATGAGAATCTTTAAAAATGGAGGGCCAGAAATAACCTGTTTGTAGAACATTAGCAGCAGTTCTTGCTCCTCCGAAATGGCCTCTGTAACACCCCCCTTTAGTAAATATAAATAAACGCGCAGTTATCAGAGTATCACGAGGGCGTCACATTTTTTTTTTCAACACATAAAGATTTCCAAAGTTACTTTAAAATAAATCCTCAAAACAAATACAAGTAACCTCCAAGCAGCGGAATCACAAAATTATTTAACATCTCCAATTAAACAAGACATCGAGTCGAACTCCAAAAATAAATAGGCATTAAGCCAAAACTCCCAAAACGACAGAAAACAGTTCGCAAAACGAAAACTAAACCCCGCCCCGGTGTTACACATCAGAGCTGACTCGGACTCAACGAGAAGGAAAGTACACCTAATAGATCCTCCACGAGCGCTAACGATCACCTGCAGCGTTGCCACAATAGAGCAACATTCCAAGCAGAAGGGGTGAGCTTAACAGAAATAATGAGTGCATGATAGCAATATATAGGCAGCAGGTAAATCACCGTAACACAGAAGGTCAATACATCATAACACCACGCAAACTCAAACTATTTAATTAATGGATATTACATCATCACGTCTCGTTATAACTCACCTCATAAGATACCACGTATTGTAGCATCACAGCTACCTCGTAACGAAAACATCACACCAGACACCGACTCGTAACACAGAAAGTCAACAACCAAGACACGTTACATATTTATGTATGGACTATGCAACAATGCAACCCCTCTGGGCATATGCATGCGGTACCGATCTCGTAAAATAAGCCATGACGGGCAAGAGGCCGAAGCCTATACCACCAAAAATAATCTCAAAGAGGCCGAAGCCTATACCACCAAGAAATGCATATGACAATGCGACTCATGACTCATGCACCAATTACACCAACTCAAAATATTTAATTCACAAATACCATCATATCTCGTTTTGAAGCATTTATAACAATATCACGTGTTGTAGCATCACAGCTACCTCGAAATTCTCACCCGTTCACAGCATCATTACAATAGGGAAACAACACCTCTAGGACAAGAACAACGCCCGCATTTACTTAAAATAACTTTCACATAACCATGACTCGAAAGGTATAAGAAAGCAGTGCCTTTAAATTCAAGGCAACAACACACTTAGATTTAAGGAAAACAGCACATTAAATTTAAGCAAAACAGCACGTTTAATTTAAGGAAGACGGCACATTAAATTATAAAGAAAACAGCAGCATTAGCACTTTTAAAACAGCAACAGTAATATTTATTTTACAGTGACAGCAGTGTTTATTTTACAGTAACAACAACTCGTAAATATAGAAACGGCACTTTTTAAGTATAAGGAAACAGCACTTTAAATTGGAGTAGACAGCACATTTAAATTTGAGTAAACGGCACATTTAAATTGAAGGAATCAGCACTTTAATTTTTAAGTGGACAGCACCTTTAAATTGAGAAAAACAGCACATATTTGATCAAAAACAGCAAGAAAAACAGTGAGAAAAACAGCAACATAATTACTCCAAAAACAGCAGCAAAACAGTGAGAAAAACAGCAACATATAACCATATTTTTAAAAACAGCAACAGCACCTCATTTTCTAAAAAAAACAGCAACATATAACCATATTTTTAAAAACAGCAACAGCACCTCATTTTCTAAAAAAAAACAGCAACATACAACCATATTTTTAAAAACAGCAAGACAGCAACATTTATTTTTATACAAAACAGCAGCAGCAACATTTGGAAAACAGCGACTTAGACGGAATTCCTTACGCAACTTGCGACCAATTTTTCTTTCTCATTTCTTAATGAAATTCGGTGGAACCGGTGCCTACTTTGTAGAGAATTCAGTCTATTTTCTAACTAAACGAGAATCATTCAAAACGGAATTTAATTGAGAACACAAAACTTGCAAAAACCGAACCTATTCACAGATTACTTCCAGAATTTGACCTAACTTTGGAGACTCGTAACTTAAGCTACACAAATCCAAATTTGACCAAACCAGCGCCAAAATGACCAGAATTAAGTCTATTTCCTAACAAAATATGTTCCATAATTTTTGGACAAACGAAAGGTTTCCAGTTTTAAAAATACAGAACCTATGTCCAGAATGCTCCCAGATTATTAACCTAACTTGTAGAGCCTATAACTAGAGCTACACAAATCCAAATCGAACGAAACCAGCACCAAAACGACCGGCGTGAAATCTATTTTCACAAACAATTAAACACGAAATTTTTGGACTGGCCGAACAGTCCCAGTTTCACGAAAACCGAAACAGTGTTACACACTACATCTCAACATTTTACAAACACAACATTACACACCAAATCAATCAATTAGACATCCTCAATTCAATCTCAATCACTCCATCACATATCCTCATCATCACAAAACATGAAAATCGACCCTAAAGCTCATCAAATCACCCAACTCAATATTCAATTTTCTTATCTCATGTAACAACCACAACACTAATTGATTTTACAAGCCCTAACTACCCATGCACCCATCATAAACCCATTATCAAAGTTAAACCCACCCTTACCTCAAGAATTGATTGAAGATGAGAACCCTTTTCACCAATCACCAAGAACCACAACAACAAGCCTTGCGATTTTCTCCCTCCAATTCGCGAAAGTCCCTCTTTTTTCCTTCTCCTTCACGTCGTGCTCCCTTTCTTTTGTTTCTACGTTTCTCTCCTTTCTTTTCTCTAAAATTTCGCTAATGATCACTAAGACCCTAGGTTTTGCTTCACCTAAGCGCCTAGGTTAGTGGATTTGGGCCATGGGCCTTCCTCCACATCGTAAGCCCGATTTAGTTAATTACGTGCCGCCACTCCCCGATTAACATGGAACACCTTACTATCATTTTTAATAAAATACACCAATAAAATAAATACCTAAATATTTAATTAAATAGTTAATTAAATACTTAGCCAATTGTTTTTGGGGCGTTACAACTCTCCCCCACTTAGTATATTTTCGTCCTCGAAAATCTAACCAATATGAATATAGTAATGCTCTAACCAGTTCATACCCAAAGGTTACCTCTAATCCACCCAACGGCAAACCAATAAAATTCACAACAAAGTCTTCGTCGAAAATCGACAAGCGACACAAAAAGAAAACACGCCAGGCGACGCATTACAGTTATAGCAGGTAATACAGGACTTAAACGTTTCACAGCATGCAACAATAACAAAACAATAAGTAACGTCGGTATTAACAATAGATTCTAGCGGAACACCTTTAACGAGACACGTACCTCTAATACTACCATAATTCCTCCGTAGGCTCAGCACCTGCCAGAACAAACACTCTTCCAGAAGACCGTTCTTTCTTTGGTTTCGGACACTGGGCACTGATGTGTCCTCCCTCACCGCAGTTGAAACAGAGTGTATCCTTACGATCACAGTTAGTTGCCATATGGCCCTCTTTCCCACATTTGTAGCACCTTTTCACATCACCCGGACAATCTGGGCGCTTATGACCAACCTTCCCACACTTGTAACATACCACGCTAGCAGCAGCATCTCCCCCACTTGTTCTCGTGTCGTCAGCGGCCTTTCGCTTCCCTTTTTCATTCGGGACATCGTACGGCTTACTACGATCCGAGGAATTCCTCTGCTTATCCCTCATGACCCTAGAGTGGGCATTGCTGTCTTCCTCAAATATCCTGCAGCTGTCAACTAGCTCAGAAAACACCCGGATCTTCTGGTACCCTATCGCTTTCTTAATGTCAGCCCGCAGTCCATTCTCAAACTTAATACATTTCGAAAATTCAGCAGCAGTTCCAACATAGTGCGGGTAAAACTTGGATAACTCGGTGAACTTGGCAGCATACTCGGCCACTGACATACCACCCTGCTTCAGCTCTAAGAACTCAATTTCTTTCTTTCCGCGGACATCCTCAGGATAGTACTTTCTCAGAAATTCCCTGTTGAACACTTCCCAAGTGATCTCCTCATTTGCAACCACCAACCTCTGCCTAGCTTCCAACCACCAGTCGTCAGCCTCCTCAGCTAACATGTGAGTACCATAGCGGACTTTCTGAGCTTCGGTGCAGTCCATCACCCTGAAAATCCTCTCCATTTCCTTCAGCCATGCTAACGCGCCATCAGGATCATACTTGCCCTTGAAAGTAGGAGGGTTCTCCCTCTGAAAAGTGGCCAGACTGCGCGAACCAGCATCACCCTGTTGATTCTGAACAACCTGAGCCATAGCCTGCATAGCAGCAGCAAGTGCAGCATCGTTCCGTCCTGCCATTTCAACACTGCAACAGAAACGGAAATCAAGAGCGAGTAACAAAGCTCAAATGCTACTCAACTTGACGACTCGACTACCGGCCGGACAGACCGAACTGCTCTGATACCACTAATGTAACACCCCCCTTTAGTAAATATAAATAAACGCGCAGTTATCAGAGTATCACGAGGGCGTCACATTTTTTTTTTCAACACATAAAGATTTCCAAAGTTACTTTAAAATAAATCCTCAAAACAAATACAAGTAACCTCCAAGCAGCGGAATCACAAAATTATTTAACATCTCCAATTAAACAAGACATCGAGTCGAACTCCAAAAATAAATAGGCATTAAGCCAAAACTCCCAAAACGACAGAAAACAGTTCGCAAAACGAAAACTAAACCCCGCCCCGGTGTTACACATCAGAGCTGACTCGGACTCAACGAGAAGGAAAGTACACCTAATAGATCCTCCACGAGCGCTAACGATCACCTGCAGCGTTGCCACAATAGAGCAACATTCCAAGCAGAAGGGGTGAGCTTAACAGAAATAATGAGTGCATGATAGCAATATATAGGCAGCAGGTAAATCACCGTAACACAGAAGGTCAATACATCATAACACCACGCAAACTCAAACTATTTAATTAATGGATATTACATCATCACGTCTCGTTATAACTCACCTCATAAGATACCACGTATTGTAGCATCACAGCTACCTCGTAACGAAAACATCACACCAGACACCGACTCGTAACACAGAAAGTCAACAACCAAGACACGTTACATATTTATGTATGGACTATGCAACAATGCAACCCCTCTGGGCATATGCATGCGGTACCGATCTCGTAAAATAAGCCACGACGGGCAAGAGGCCGAAGCCTATACCACCAAAAATAATCTCAAAGAGGCCGAAGCCTATACCACCAAGAAATGCATATGACAATGCGACTCATGACTCATGCACCTATTACACCAACTCAAAATATTTAATTCACAAATACCATCATATCTCGTTTTGAAGCATTTATAACAATATCACGTGTTGTAGCATCACAGCTACCTCGAAATTCTCACCCGTTCACAGCATCATTACAATAGGGAAACAACACCTCTAGGACAAGAACAACGCCCGCATTTACTTAAAATAACTTTCACATAACCATGACTCGAAAGGTATAAGAAAGCAGTGCCTTTAAATTCAAGGCAACAACACACTTAGATTTAAGGAAAACAGCACATTAAATTTAAGCAAAACAGCACGTTTAATTTAAGGAAGACGGCACATTAAATTATAAAGAAAACAGCAGCATTAGCACTTTTAAAACAGCAACAGTAATATTTATTTTACAGTGACAGCAGTGTTTATTTTACAGTAACAACAACTCGTAAATATAGAAACGGCACTTTTTAAGTATAAGGAAACAGCACTTTAAATTGGAGTAGACAGCACATTTAAATTTGAGTAAACGGCACATTTAAATTGAAGGAATCAGCACTTTAATTTTTAAGTGGACAGCACCTTTAAATTGAGAAAAACAGCACATATTTGATCAAAAACAGCAAGAAAAACAGTGAGAAAAACAGCAACATAATTACTCCAAAAACAGCAGCAAAACAGTGAGAAAAACAGCAACATATAACCATATTTTTAAAAACAGCAACAGCACCTCATTTTCTAAAAAAAACAGCAACATATAACCATATTTTTAAAAATAGCAACAGCACCTCATTTTCTAAAAAAAAACAGCAACATACAACCATATTTTTAAAAACAGCAAGACAGCAACATTTATTTTTATACAAAACAGCAGCAGCAACATTTGGAAAACAGCGACTTAGACGGAATTCCTTACGCAACTTGCGACCAATTTTTCTTTCTCATTTCTTAATGAAATTCGGTGGAACCGGTGCCTACTTTGTAGAGAATTCAGTCTATTTTCTAACTAAACGAGAATCATTCAAAACGGAATTTAATTGAGAATACAAAACTTGCAAAAACCGAACCTATTCACAGATTACTTCCAGAATTTGACCTAACTTTGGAGACTCGTAACTTAAGCTACACAAATCCAAATTTGACCAAACCAGCGCCAAAATGACCAGAATTAAGTCTATTTCCTAACAAAATATGTTCCATAATTTTTGGACAAACGAAAGGTTTCCAGTTTTAAAAATACAGAACCTATGTCCAGAATGCTCCCAGATTATTAACCTAACTTGTAGAGCCTATAACTAGAGCTACACAAATCCAAATCGAACGAAACCAGCACCAAAACGACCGGCGTGAAATCTATTTTCACAAACAATTAAACACGAAATTTTTGGACTGGCCGAACAGTCCCAGTTTCACGAAAACCGAAACAGTGTTACACACTACATCTCAACATTTTACAAACACAACATTACACACCAAATCAATCAATTAGACATCCTCAATTCAATCTCAATCACTCCATCACATATCCTCATCATCACAAAACATGAAAATCGACCCTAAAGCTCATCAAATCACCCAACTCAATATTCAATTTTCTTATCTCATGTAACAACCACAACACTAATTGATTTTACAAGCCCTAACTACCCATGCACCCATCATAAACCCATTATCAAAGTTAAACCCACCCTTACCTCAAGAATTGATTGAAGATGAGAACCCTTTTCACCAATCACCAAGAACCACAACAACAAGCCTTGCGATTTTCTCCCTCCAATTCGCGAAAGTCCCTCTTTTTTCCTTCTCCTTCACGTCGTGCTCCCTTTCTTTTGTTTCTACGTTTCTCTCCTTTCTTTTCTCTAAAATTTCGCTAATGATCACTAAGACCCTAGGTTTTGCTTCACCTAAGCGCCTAGGTTAGTGGATTTGGGCCATGGGCCTTCCTCCACATCGTAAGCCCGATTTAGTTAATTACGTGCCGCCACTCCCCGATTAACATGGAACACCTTACTATCATTTTTAATAAAATACACCAATAAAATAAATACCTAAATATTTAATTAAATAGTTAATTAAATACTTAGCCAATTGTTTTTGGGGCGTTACAACTCTCCCCCACTTAGTATATTTTCGTCCTCGAAAATCTAACCAATATGAATATAGTAATGCTCTAACCAGTTCATACCCAAAGGTTACCTCTAATCCACCCAACGGCAAACCAATAAAATTCACAACAAAGTCTTCGTCGAAAATCGACAAGCGACACAAAAAGAAAACACGCCAGGCGACGCATTACAGTTATAGCAGGTAATACAGGACTTAAACGTTTCACAGCATGCAACAATAACAAAACAATAAGTAACGTCGGTATTAACAATAGATTCTAGCGGAACACCTTTAACGAGACACGTACCTCTAATACTACCATAATTCCTCCGTAGGCTCAGCACCTGCCAGAACAAACACTCTTCCAGAAGACCGTTCTTTCTTTGGTTTCGGACACTGGGCACTGATGTGTCCTCCCTCACCGCAGTTGAAACAGAGTGTATCCTTACGATCACAGTTAGTTGCCATATGGCCCTCTTTCCCACATTTGTAGCACCTTTTCACATCACCCGGACAATCTGGGCGCTTATGACCAACCTTCCCACACTTGTAACATACCACGCTAGCAGCAGCATCTCCCCCACTTGTTCTCGTGTCGTCAGCGGCCTTTCGCTTCCCTTTTTCATTCGGGACATCGTACGGCTTACTACGATCCGAGGAATTCCTCTGCTTATCTCTCATGACCCTAGAGTGGGCATTGCTGTCTTCCTCAAATATCCTGCAGCTGTCAACTAGCTCAGAAAACACCCGGATCTTCTGGTACCCTATCGCTTTCTTAATGTCAGCCCGCAGTCCATTCTCAAACTTAATACATTTCGAAAATTCAGCAGCAGTTCCAACATAGTGCGGGTAAAACTTGGATAACTCGGTGAACTTGGCAGCATACTCGGCCACTGACATACCACCCTGCTTCAGCTCTAAGAACTCAATTTCTTTCTTTCCGCGGACATCCTCAGGATAGTACTTTCTCAGAAATTCCCTGTTGAACACTTCCCAAGTGATCTCCTCATTTGCAACCACCAACCTCTGCCTAGCTTCCAACCACCAGTCGTCAGCCTCCTCAGCTAACATGTGAGTACCATAGCGGACTTTCTGAGCTTCGGTGCAGTCCATCACCCTGAAAATCCTCTCCATTTCCTTCAGCCATGCTAACGCGCCATCAGGATCATACTTGCCCTTGAAAGTAGGAGGGTTCTCCCTCTGAAAAGTGGCCAGACTGCGCGAACCAGCATCACCCTGTTGATTCTGAACAACCTGAGCCATAGCCTGCATAGCAGCAGCAAGTGCAGCATCGTTCCGTCCTGCCATTTCAACACTGCAACAGAAACGGAAATCAAGAGCGAGTAACAAAGCTCAAATGCTACTCAACTTGACGACTCGACTACCGGCCGGACAGACCGAACTGCTCTGATACCACTAATGTAACACCCCCCTTTAGTAAATATAAATAAACGCGCAGTTATCAGAGTATCACGAGGGCGTCACATTTTTTTTTTTCAACACATAAAGATTTCCAAAGTTACTTTAAAATAAATCCTCAAAACAAATACAAGTAACCTCCAAGCAGCGGAATCACAAAATTATTTAACATCTCCAATTAAACAAGACATCGAGTCGAACTCCAAAAATAAATAGGCATTAAGCCAAAACTCCCAAAACGACAGAAAACAGTTCGCAAAACGAAAACTAAACCCCGCCCCGGTGTTACACATCAGAGCTGACTCGGACTCAACGAGAAGGAAAGTACACCTAATAGATCCTCCACGAGCGCTAACGATCACCTGCAGCGTTGCCACAATAGAGCAACATTCCAAGCAGAAGGGGTGAGCTTAACAGAAATAATGAGTGCATGATAGCAATATATAGGCAGCAGGTAAATCACCGTAACACAGAAGGTCAATACATCATAACACCACGCAAACTCAAACTATTTAATTAATGGATATTACATCATCACGTCTCGTTATAACTCACCTCATAAGATACCACGTATTGTAGCATCACAGCTACCTCGTAACGAAAACATCACACCAGACACCGACTCGTAACACAGAAAGTCAACAACCAAGACACGTTACATATTTATGTATGGACTATGCAACAATGCAACCCCTCTGGGCATATGCATGCGGTACCGATCTCGTAAAATAAGCCACGACGGGCAAGAGGCCGAAGCCTATACCACCAAAAATAATCTCAAAGAGGCCGAAGCCTATACCACCAAGAAATGCATATGACAATGCGACTCATGACTCATGCACCAATTACACCAACTCAAAATATTTAATTCACAAATACCATCATATCTCGTTTTGAAGCATTTATAACAATATCACGTGTTGTAGCATCACAGCTACCTCGAAATTCTCACCCGTTCACAGCATCATTACAATAGGGAAACAACACCTCTAGGACAAGAACAACGCCCGCATTTACTTAAAATAACTTTCACATAACCATGACTCGAAAGGTATAAGAAAGCAGTGCCTTTAAATTCAAGGCAACAACACACTTAGATTTAAGGAAAACAGCACATTAAATTTAAGCAAAACAGCACGTTTAATTTAAGGAAGACGGCACATTAAATTATAAAGAAAACAGCAGCATTAGCACTTTTAAAACAGCAACAGTAATATTTATTTTACAGTGACAGCAGTGTTTATTTTACAGTAACAACAACTCGTAAATATAGAAACGGCACTTTTTAAGTATAAGGAAACAGCACTTTAAATTGGAGTAGACAGCACATTTAAATTTGAGTAAACGGCACATTTAAATTGAAGGAATCAGCACTTTAATTTTTAAGTGGACAGCACCTTTAAATTGAGAAAAACAGCACATATTTGATCAAAAACAGCAAGAAAAACAGTGAGAAAAACAGCAACATAATTACTCCAAAAACAGCAGCAAAACAGTGAGAAAAACAGCAACATATAACCATATTTTTAAAAACAGCAACAGCACCTCATTTTCTAAAAAAAACAGCAACATATAACCATATTTTTAAAAACAGCAACAGCACCTCATTTTCTAAAAAAAAACAGCAACATACAACCATATTTTTAAAAACAGCAAGACAGCAACATTTATTTTTATACAAAACAGCAGCAGCAACATTTGGAAAACAGCGACTTAGACGGAATTCCTTACGCAACTTGCGACCAATTTTTCTTTCTCATTTCTTAATGAAATTCGGTGGAACCGGTGCCTACTTTGTAGAGAATTCAGTCTATTTTCTAACTAAACGAGAATCATTCAAAACGGAATTTAATTGAGAACACAAAACTTGCAAAAACCGAACCTATTCACAGATTACTTCCAGAATTTGACCTAACTTTGGAGACTCGTAACTTAAGCTACACAAATCCAAATTTGACCAAACCAGCGCCAAAATGACCAGAATTAAGTCTATTTCCTAACAAAATATGTTCCATAATTTTTGGACAAACGAAAGGTTTCCAGTTTTAAAAATACAGAACCTATGTCCAGAATGCTCCCAGATTATTAACCTAACTTGTAGAGCCTATAACTAGAGCTACACAAATCCAAATCGAACGAAACCAGCACCAAAACGACCGGCGTGAAATCTATTTTCACAAACAATTAAACACGAAATTTTTGGACTGGCCGAACAGTCCCAGTTTCACGAAAACCGAAACAGTGTTACACACTACATCTCAACATTTTACAAACACAACATTACACACCAAATCAATCAATTAGACATCCTCAATTCAATCTCAATCACTCCATCACATATCCTCATCATCACAAAACATGAAAATCGACCCTAAAGCTCATCAAATCACCCAACTCAATATTCAATTTTCTTATCTCATGTAACAACCACAACACTAATTGATTTTACAAGCCCTAACTACCCATGCACCCATCATAAACCCATTATCAAAGTTAAACCCACCCTTACCTCAAGAATTGATTGAAGATGAGAACCCTTTTCACCAATCACCAAGAACCACAACAACAAGCCTTGCGATTTTCTCCCTCCAATTCGCGAAAGTCCCTCTTTTTTCCTTCTCCTTCACGTCGTGCTCCCTTTCTTTTGTTTCTACGTTTCTCTCCTTTCTTTTCTCTAAAATTTCGCTAATGATCACTAAGACCCTAGGTTTTGCTTCACCTAAGCGCCTAGGTTAGTGGATTTGGGCCATGGGCCTTCCTCCACATCGTAAGCCCGATTTAGTTAATTACGTGCCGCCACTCCCCGATTAACATGGAACACCTTACTATCATTTTTAATAAAATACACCAATAAAATAAATACCTAAATATTTAATTAAATAGTTAATTAAATACTTAGCCAATTGTTTTTGGGGCGTTACAACTCTCCCCCACTTAGTATATTTTCGTCCTCGAAAATCTAACCAATATGAATATAGTAATGCTCTAACCAGTTCATACCCAAAGGTTACCTCTAATCCACCCAACGGCAAACCAATAAAATTCACAACAAAGTCTTCGTCGAAAATCGACAAGCGACACAAAAAGAAAACACGCCAGGCGACGCATTACAGTTATAGCAGGTAATACAGGACTTAAACGTTTCACAGCATGCAACAATAACAAAACAATAAGTAACGTCGGTATTAACAATAGATTCTAGCGGAACACCTTTAACGAGACACGTACCTCTAATACTACCATAATTCCTCCGTAGGCTCAGCACCTGCCAGAACAAACACTCTTCCAGAAGACCGTTCTTTCTTTGGTTTCGGACACTGGGCACTGATGTGTCCTCCCTCACCGCAGTTGAAACAGAGTGTATCCTTACGATCACAGTTAGTTGCCATATGGCCCTCTTTCCCACATTTGTAGCACCTTTTCACATCACCCGGACAATCTGGGCGCTTATGACCAACCTTCCCACACTTGTAACATACCACGCTAGCAGCAGCATCTCCCCCACTTGTTCTCGTGTCGTCAGCGGCCTTTCGCTTCCCTTTTTCATTCGGGACATCGTACGGCTTACTACGATCCGAGGAATTCCTCTGCTTATCTCTCATGACCCTAGAGTGGGCATTGCTGTCTTCCTCAAATATCCTGCAGCTGTCAACTAGCTCAGAAAACACCCGGATCTTCTGGTACCCTATCGCTTTCTTAATGTCAGCCCGCAGTCCATTCTCAAACTTAATACATTTCGAAAATTCAGCAGCAGTTCCAACATAGTGCGGGTAAAACTTGGATAACTCGGTGAACTTGGCAGCATACTCGGCCACTGACATACCACCCTGCTTCAGCTCTAAGAACTCAATTTCTTTCTTTCCGCGGACATCCTCAGGATAGTACTTTCTCAGAAATTCCCTGTTGAACACTTCCCAAGTGATCTCCTCATTTGCAACCACCAACCTCTGCCTAGCTTCCAACCACCAGTCGTCAGCCTCCTCAGCTAACATGTGAGTACCATAGCGGACTTTCTGAGCTTCGGTGCAGTCCATCACCCTGAAAATCCTCTCCATTTCCTTCAGCCATGCTAACGCGCCATCAGGATCATACTTGCCCTTGAAAGTAGGAGGGTTCTCCCTCTGAAAAGTGGCCAGACTGCGCGAACCAGCATCACCCTGTTGATTCTGAACAACCTGAGCCATAGCCTGCATAGCAGCAGCAAGTGCAGCATCGTTCCGTCCTGCCATTTCAACACTGCAACAGAAACGGAAATCAAGAGCGAGTAACAAAGCTCAAATGCTACTCAACTTGACGACTCGACTACCGGCCGGACAGACCGAACTGCTCTGATACCACTAATGTAACACCCCCCTTTAGTAAATATAAATAAACGCGCAGTTATCAGAGTATCACGAGGGCGTCACATTTTTTTTTTTCAACACATAAAGATTTCCAAAGTTACTTTAAAATAAATCCTCAAAACAAATACAAGTAACCTCCAAGCAGCGGAATCACAAAATTATTTAACATCTCCAATTAAACAAGACATCGAGTCGAACTCCAAAAATAAATAGGCATTAAGCCAAAACTCCCAAAACGACAGAAAACAGTTCGCAAAACGAAAACTAAACCCCGCCCCGGTGTTACACATCAGAGCTGACTCGGACTCAACGAGAAGGAAAGTACACCTAATAGATCCTCCACGAGCGCTAACGATCACCTGCAGCGTTGCCACAATAGAGCAACATTCCAAGCAGAAGGGGTGAGCTTAACAGAAATAATGAGTGCATGATAGCAATATATAGGCAGCAGGTAAATCACCGTAACACAGAAGGTCAATACATCATAACACCACGCAAACTCAAACTATTTAATTAATGGATATTACATCATCACGTCTCGTTATAACTCACCTCATAAGATACCACGTATTGTAGCATCACAGCTACCTCGTAACGAAAACATCACACCAGACACCGACTCGTAACACAGAAAGTCAACAACCAAGACACGTTACATATTTATGTATGGACTATGCAACAATGCAACCCCTCTGGGCATATGCATGCGGTACCGATCTCGTAAAATAAGCCACGACGGGCAAGAGGCCGAAGCCTATACCACCAAAAATAATCTCAAAGAGGCCGAAGCCTATACCACCAAGAAATGCATATGACAATGCGACTCATGACTCATGCACCAATTACACCAACTCAAAATATTTAATTCACAAATACCATCATATCTCGTTTTGAAGCATTTATAACAATATCACGTGTTGTAGCATCACAGCTACCTCGAAATTCTCACCCGTTCACAGCATCATTACAATAGGGAAACAACACCTCTAGGACAAGAACAACGCCCGCATTTACTTAAAATAACTTTCACATAACCATGACTCGAAAGGTATAAGAAAGCAGTGCCTTTAAATTCAAGGCAACAACACACTTAGATTTAAGGAAAACAGCACATTAAATTTAAGCAAAACAGCACGTTTAATTTAAGGAAGACGGCACATTAAATTATAAAGAAAACAGCAGCATTAGCACTTTTAAAACAGCAACAGTAATATTTATTTTACAGTGACAGCAGTGTTTATTTTACAGTAACAACAACTCGTAAATATAGAAACGGCACTTTTTAAGTATAAGGAAACAGCACTTTAAATTGGAGTAGACAGCACATTTAAATTTGAGTAAACGGCACATTTAAATTGAAGGAATCAGCACTTTAATTTTTAAGTGGACAGCACCTTTAAATTGAGAAAAACAGCACATATTTGATCAAAAACAGCAAGAAAAACAGTGAGAAAAACAGCAACATAATTACTCCAAAAACAGCAGCAAAACAGTGAGAAAAACAGCAACATATAACCATATTTTTAAAAACAGCAACAGCACCTCATTTTCTAAAAAAAACAGCAACATATAACCATATTTTTAAAAACAGCAACAGCACCTCATTTTCTAAAAAAAAACAGCAACATACAACCATATTTTTAAAAACAGCAAGACAGCAACATTTATTTTTATACAAAACAGCAGCAGCAACATTTGGAAAACAGCGACTTAGACGGAATTCCTTACGCAACTTGCGACCAATTTTTCTTTCTCATTTCTTAATGAAATTCGGTGGAACCGGTGCCTACTTTGTAGAGAATTCAGTCTATTTTCTAACTAAACGAGAATCATTCAAAACGGAATTTAATTGAGAACACAAAACTTGCAAAAACCGAACCTATTCACAGATTACTTCCAGAATTTGACCTAACTTTGGAGACTCGTAACTTAAGCTACACAAATCCAAATTTGACCAAACCAGCGCCAAAATGACCAGAATTAAGTCTATTTCCTAACAAAATATGTTCCATAATTTTTGGACAAACGAAAGGTTTCCAGTTTTAAAAATACAGAACCTATGTCCAGAATGCTCCCAGATTATTAACCTAACTTGTAGAGCCTATAACTAGAGCTACACAAATCCAAATCGAACGAAACCAGCACCAAAACGACCGGCGTGAAATCTATTTTCACAAACAATTAAACACGAAATTTTTGGACTGGCCGAACAGTCCCAGTTTCACGAAAACCGAAACAGTGTTACACACTACATCTCAACATTTTACAAACACAACATTACACACCAAATCAATCAATTAGACATCCTCAATTCAATCTCAATCACTCCATCACATATCCTCATCATCACAAAACATGAAAATCGACCCTAAAGCTCATCAAATCACCCAACTCAATATTCAATTTTCTTATCTCATGTAACAACCACAACACTAATTGATTTTACAAGCCCTAACTACCCATGCACCCATCATAAACCCATTATCAAAGTTAAACCCACCCTTACCTCAAGAATTGATTGAAGATGAGAACCCTTTTCACCAATCACCAAGAACCACAACAACAAGCCTTGCGATTTTCTCCCTCCAATTCGCGAAAGTCCCTCTTTTTTCCTTCTCCTTCACGTCGTGCTCCCTTTCTTTTGTTTCTACGTTTCTCTCCTTTCTTTTCTCTAAAATTTCGCTAATGATCACTAAGACCCTAGGTTTTGCTTCACCTAAGCGCCTAGGTTAGTGGATTTGGGCCATGGGCCTTCCTCCACATCGTAAGCCCGATTTAGTTAATTACGTGCCGCCACTCCCCGATTAACATGGAACACCTTACTATCATTTTTAATAAAATACACCAATAAAATAAATACCTAAATATTTAATTAAATAGTTAATTAAATACTTAGCCAATTGTTTTTGGGGCGTTACAGCCTCCACATGGTGAGGAGTGACAGTGCTTCAGGATGTCCGCAATCTCTGACTCTGCAGCACATCTTCTCAGAATCTGATCTGCACACTTCTTGTATAGGAACGGTTCATCCCAAAAGTATTGTCTTGTGGAATGGAAGAACCTCTTCCTTTGTTGTGCTGTGAGGTCTCCAAGCACCATGTTGCTCACCAAATAGTTCACGAAATCAGCGTACCAAGGCGTTTCAGTGCCAGAGCTTATGTCCTTCACAGCTACTGATATGGCCAGTAGCTGCTCATCAGGAAACTGTTCCTTAATTTCTGCCTCGAAAGGGAGGGAGTTTATGTCTGGAATTCTTGACAGGTGATCTGCCACCTGATTCTCTACTCCCTTTTTATCCCTGATTTCTAAATCAAACTCTTGTAATAGTAGCACCCAACGAATCAGTCTTGGCTTGGCATTCTTCTTAGCTATTAGGTACTTTATAGCAGAATGATCAGTGTAAACTATCACTTTAGCTCCCACTAGGTATGACCTGAACTTGTCAAAAGCGAATACCACTGCCAGCAACTCTTTCTCAGTGGTGGTGTAGTTCAACTGAGCGTCCACAAGAGTCTTGCTGGCATAGTGTATGGTGTGGAATACCTTGTCATTTCTCTGTCCTAGAACTGCCCCAATGGCAAAATCACTGGCATCACACATAAGTTCAAAGGGTTTGGTCCAATTTGGTGCTATGATTACTGGTGCTGTCACCAGTGCTGTCTTCAGCTTATTGAATGCTACCAAGCATTCTTCATCAAATTTGAACACAGTTTCATGCTGTAGCAGCATACACAAGGGTTTTGAAATTTTTGAGAAATCCTTTATGAACCTTCTGTAGAACCCAGCATGCCCTAAGAAACTTCTTATCCCTTTGACTGATGTGGGAGGTGGCAGCTTTTCAATTACATCCACCTTTGCCTTATCAACTTCTATTCCTCTTTTTGATATTTTGTGCCCTAGTACAATCCCTTCTTGGACCATGAAATGGCATTTCTCCCAATTCAGAACCAAGTTTGTCTCTTCGCACCTATTTAGTATCTCTTCAAGATTGTACAGGCAGGAATGGAAATTCTCCCCGAATACAGAGAAATCGTCCATAAACACTTCCATGGATTTTTCAATAAATTCGGAAAAAATGGCCATCATGCATCTCTGAAAGGTGGCTGGAGCATTGCACAATCCAAAGGGCATTCTTCTAAAAGCGAAGGTGCCATAAGGGCAGGTGAATGTAGTTTTCTCTTGGTCCTCAGGAGCTATGGCAATCTGATTATACCCAGAGTAGCCATCAAGGAAAGAGTAGAATTCCTTTCCGGCCAATCTGTCTAACATCTGATCAATGAAGGAGAGGGGGAAGTGGTCTTTCCGAGTGGCCTTATTCAGCTAGTCCATACAGATTCTCCAACCAGTCACTGTCCTGGTGGGAATCAGTTCATTCTTTTCATTCTTTACCACAGTGACCCCTCATTTCTTTGGGACACATTGCACTAGGCTCACCCAAGTGCTGGTAGCAACAGGATAGATAATCCCAGCATCTAACCATTTGATTATTTCTTTTCTTACTACCTCTTTCATGATGGGGTTCAGCCTTCTCTGTGCCTCAATGCTGTTTTTGGAGCTTTCCTCCAAGCAAATTCTGTGCATGCACAAAGCAGGGCTTAAACCTTTGATGTTGGCCATTTGCCAACCAATGGCTCTCTTATGTTTCCTCAAAACAGCAAGCAAATCTTCTTCTTGCCGCACACTTAACTCAGCAGCTATGATTACAGGAAGAGTGTCCACTTCTCCTAAGTAGGCATACTTCAAATGAGGGGGGAGTTGCTTCAACTCAAGCTTGGGTGGGGTCTCAATGGATGGTATATTATCCTTGAAACCTTCAGTGGTTAGTTCCAGGGATTCATACCTCTTTGTCCACCTTTGAGCATCTTGCTTATCTGCCTTGATTTCAGCCAACCCCTCTTCTTTCAGTTCTTTCTCTTCTAATTGCCCAAGTTCTTGCTTCAGTACATCATGCTGTGACAGCAGTTGCTTTTGGACCAAGCAGTCCATTTCAGAAACAAAATTGCATTCGACACTGCTGGTGCTGTAATCAGGATACTTCATAGCATTCAGAACATTGAAGGTGACCATCTGGTAATTTACTCTCATGGTCAGCTCTCCCTTGTGAACATCAATCAGTGTCCTACCTGTGGCCAAAAACGGTCTTCCAAGGATAATTGGTACATCCTTGTCAGCCTCAAAATCAAGTATTATAAAATCAACAGGAAAAACAAATTTATCTACTTTGATTAAAACATCCTCAATTTTACCTTCCGGGTAGACAGTAGATCTGTCAGCCAATGAAAGTGTTACTGTGGTGGGCCTTGCCTCACCAATTCCTAGCTTTTTAAAAATGGATTTGGGCATCAGATTTATGCTTGCACCCAAATCACACAAAGCCCGACCGCAGTAAGTACCTCCAATGGAACAAGGGATAGTAAAGCTACCTGGATCTTTGAGTTTCTGAGAAACCTTACTCTGTAAAAGCATACTTGTCTCCTGTGTCATTGCTACTGTCTCGAACTCACCAAGCCTTTTTCTCTTGGCCAGCACATCTTTCATGAACTTGGTGTAGTTCGGCATCTGTTGTAAAGCCTCCACCAATGGGATTTTGATGTGAAGCTGCTTTAAAATCTCCATGAATTTCCCAAACTGTTTGTCTTGATTGCCCTTCTTTAACCTTTGGGGAAAAGGGGGAGGAGGCCTCTCAGGAACAAACTTCTGGGGTGTTTTGACTGCTGGAGTTGCAGTTTCTGCAGTAGTGTCATAGTTCTCTGCAACAGGTGCTGTGATAACTCTATTTTATATAGAGTTATTCATATGTTTAAACTTAGTAAATTGCTCTCTTTCAAGAAAAGATAAAGAGTTTATATAGTATTTTATGTAATATGTGATAACTTGAGGCCATTTTGGATACATTGTGGTATGTTTGATAAAGTTTGTTCAGTGCAGTCTAGATGCTCACTGCATCAAATGCTCTTGCATTGATTCTGCACTTACAACTGCGCTGGCTCAGCACAATGCTACTGCATTGCAACTGCATTACTCCAAGAATGAAGCCAGCCACTTGCACATCCACTTGCACATGATGACCTCATGCGTAGTCTGTAACACCCCATTTCTGAAGTGTCACCTCTCTAACTTAAACTCCTCTTTCTTTGTATTTATTTAGAAAAATGGACCAATTTTTTTTTTTGAAATCGAATTTGAAAATGTTTTCTTGATAAGAACTTAAAAATAAGCTAGGGTATGACTCACTATAAAGAATGACTCCAAATAGGTCCAACATAAAGGTTACTCATATTTTAAACATATGCATCATAATTACAACAAACTACAAGGCACGCTCACAAGCGGCATGGTCAACGCTAATACAAAAGACACGCACTCCGGCGACATCATATCTACATGAAGATGTATACTCCATCCCTAAATACATATGGGAGGTAAGATGCAAAAGAACTATGTACAAGGATACCTATCCTCAAAAAGACTTACATGACATTACCATTCTCTTGCCAGTACGTCACAACCCGCTATCCTACGCCATCCCAATACCTGACAATATCACACACACACACACACACACACACACACCAACACCATACCTCTGCTCAGCTGATCTCACTAATGATAATAAAACGGACTCACCTCCGGGTCATCCTCATCGTCGAACTCCTCATCACTAGAAATATAAATCAACTCATGTGCTCCAGAGAATGATCCTGCTCTGCGAGACTCACTCACTGCCTTCCAGACTGGAAGAGTAGGTACAGGATGAGGTGAAAACATGTGCAAAGGTGGCGGAGAAGTACGAGCAAACTCTGAAATGATAAGTGACCTCAGAACGTCATCAGCAGCTCCAACGTGGAAATCAGCATCACCAAGATCCCTATGACCACCCTCAGCAATGGGGGCAAAGGGTACTTGAATCACCGGAACGGAATCAACAGGCTCAGGAAAGTCTCGAGTCACAGATGGTCCAGCAATGCTCCTAGGAGTAGCGTTCTTCTTCCGAGTGGTGATCGTGCGTGGTCCTACTCTAACTCCATTTATGGGCCTCAGTGGACGCCTAATCCCAGAAGGGTATCGTGGGACAGGAGTGATCCAAGGTGCTTTCCAGATGAAATCAAACGGCAGATTCAACACTAATCTAATCTTCTTACGTAACTGAGAGAGACGGCTACCATCATCATCTTTATTTGTAGTTACTACTACCCCCTCATACCGGATCTTGTGGGAGGCGGAGTCGAACTACCACTTATCCTCATCTCCTCCATCAGGAAAATCCAACACTTCCTCCCCCTTGAGATCCAAGGGAAGGTCCATCTCCATCAAATCCGTCGAGTCCATTGTGTCCTCCGATGACATCTTCTATATTAATTTAAATATACACCATACAAAATAAAACATAGCATGGGTGAATTCCTCGTCCACGAGTTCATCATAAGCTAAACATAGGTAAACAAAAATAATACATGGATACAAGTATCAGGCATTACTTAATTATACTTAGATATCATTTTCAAGTAAAAGGAAAACACTTAGAAATCACAAACATTCTTACCATCTCAGTATAATATAGTTAGTCAATCAAAACATTTCGATCCGCATTAGTAATCGTTCCTCACATCGATTATCAATATCATCAAAGTTTCCATACGAAATGGAATAGCACTAGATCGTCACCTAGGCAATTACTGTGATCTAAACACGCCATTAGATCAACAACGACAGACCATAACATTTACACCATGTTTATGTCTTCGTGTCCCAAGTAACCTAGATCTGGATTCCCCGTCAGACCTACAGCAATTACTCAGGCAGTCTTCAACACAGGACCATCTAGCATCCAGGTTGGAACAACGCCCTAAAAACGTTCTATACTCTCAATGCTCTAGGTCCTCGATGGTGCCTAGATAATCAATTCGAATCTTATGCTAGATATCCACATATCTAGATTAAGACTCGGCCCCAAGTTCTCATCGCTAATCCACGCTTAACTTTGAAAGTCTCATTACACAACGACAATCATCGAGTAATCCAATTTTCATAAATTCTCTTTTTAACATGATGCGCTCAAAGTTTTTAGAACACTATGCTAAGCGTCCCATACCACTTGGCATAGTTTTCCGGGTATTCTTATCTTTTGACGGACAAGAGCACCACTTTGAGTTTTCGAAACGCTTTTCTTTTATAAAGTCGGAATACTCAAATATTGTCTTTACTAACTTACTTTCATCGTTAACCAACAACTCTTAGTCAACTCTCTGCTTCTGCATGCCTAAGGTTTTATTTTCGAAATAAGAGCGCGTTTGTTCAAAATGGAGTTACACCGAAGATCCTTTGGAGAAATTCGGGTTTTTCACAATTTATACGCTATTTCATAAGGTCTTTTTCTTTTTAATTCTATCTAAAATATTTATTTCCTCTTAATACTACTTTACCCTATTAACTCTCGAAATTGCGTTTTTCATTTTTCAAAAACCTCACGTGATCTACTAATATTGTTACTATCCATTCATCTTCTCACCGCTATAATTTTCCTTCTTAAGTCTAAATCAGCTCAGTTTACTTAACAACTGGTCATAACAATAGTTATGCCTCCAATACTCAAACAATTTAACACAACAGATTATTCAATCTTCACAATAATCAATCACAGAAATACTCAATATCAGAGAAAACAATACTACAATTATTACCAAGCAAAACAATCAAGCAGACAATTCAAACAATCATACAACACCCATGAAGCTAAAACTCATTATACAGAAATTCCCCTTACCTGGAACGTTCTCTGACAAGTAGCGAGGTATGCGAGCTAGGGCAGGTCCGGGTTCCACGAAACCTTGTTGCGCCCCGAAAAATCCGGTTTGGACTTCTCGATGTACAACGTGGGAAAAGTTTTGGAGCCGCCACCAATATTTATTTTTAAAGACCAAAACATTGGAAAAAGTCTTTTTGGAAAAGGCGGATGGTCTTTCGAAAACACAGAGATGTAGGTTCGGGGGTCGGTTAGGTACGGGGAAGGTATTAGCACCCCGTACCTCCTTTCTACCGAAAGGGAACCATTAACTTTGATGTGTGGCTTAGAAAAAGTTGACTTGAAATGATTTTTGGTTCTACTTCCTTTCTTTTTATTTCGTTTGAGAAACGGTTTTATTGAGAAGAAAAATATTTTTGGTATCTTTAAAAAGCGGAACAAAACAAAGATTTTTAAAAGGGTGCTTGACGGGTTACGACCCGCTCCTACGTACCCTCTCTGGAAGAGGGATCAAAGCTACGTAGTTCTAGGTTTTTGGTTATCTTTGAAAATCAGGACAAAACAAAGATTTTTTTGAAAGAGTGCTTGACGGGTTACGACCCGCTCCTACGTACCCTCTCTGGAAGAGGGATCAAAGCTACGTAGTTCTCGGTTTTCGGTTTTGAAAATGTTTTTGTGTTTTATCTTATTTAATTTTTTTTTGAGTTTTTTGAAATAGGACTCAAGTGTTCACGAATACCAAACAAGCAACGGCTTCGAGTGGCATTCATTACTAACTCGAAAGAAAAGAGTCGAAACCGGTAATCAAACAAGCAAAGGCTTCGAGTGACTACAAGTAACAACGTTTTATTCTCTTTTTTTGAAATCATTTTTGAAAAAGGTGAGCATTGGTGATAATTACGTTGTTTTTGAAATTGGAATTTATTTATTTTTTAGTTAAGGTGTGGGAACTTTCATGATAGCCAAACAAGCAAAGGCTTCGAGTGACTACCACTAATAACTCCTCATTAGCGATCAAACAAGCAAAGGCTTCGAGTGATGAC
The DNA here is from genome assembly GCA_039519185.1 of Astragalus membranaceus. NCBI lineage: Eukaryota > Viridiplantae > Streptophyta > Magnoliopsida > Fabales > Fabaceae > Astragalus > Astragalus membranaceus. The sequence continues at coordinate 91,362,642 of CM076850.1, forward strand.
TAATGATTTATTTAAGAAAAATGCCTTAGAGTTTTTTTGTTTGAGAAAACATTTGACTTGGGTTTGGAGACTTGTTTTGGAAAAGAATTTGATTTGGAAAAAGTTTTGAAAGATAAGTAGAACATTTCCATCAACATATCAATTTCTAACCGAGATGCAATTCCCTTAATTACACTTCATACAAGCATTCCAAATCAAAGAGATACATCTATGCATAAAAGTGGCCCTTGGCCGAATGCTCCTCATGCAAAAATCAACATCAATTTCATGCTAAAGTTCACAAGTTAGCACACAAAAACATCACAAGATGCAACCCTATTCCAGCATATGAGACTACAAGACAAACCTCAAGCAAGACATACATTTATTCAACAACAAAATCAAAGGGGAAAAAAAAAACAATGGAAGCCCTAATCCTACCCTTGAACCCGAAACACAAACTAACCCAAACCAAGTCATTTTTCAACTACAAATCATCAAATACACAAAACAATACTTGAACCCTATTTTTACATTCTGGCCGAAGCTTATCAAACAATAATCCATCTTCAATTTCATACCAAACTTTGCAAATTATTATACAAAAGAAACATAAGACACCACCTTAAAGTGTAAACATTAAACAAAATTGAATCATATAGAGTAATCCTTTCACTTAGATTAAAGTGCCATGGGCACAAGTGAAAATCAACTTACCCCATCATCAACATCTAGCAATGAGCAAAATAGAACACATGAACCAAGAAAATAAAGTTGAATCCTTTCTAGCCATCTTCACCACTTAAATTAAAGTGCACTAGGCACTAGTGGTGACTCACATAGCTAAATCATCAACAACTAACCAAAAACCAATTAAGGAACATATGAACTATGAAACTAGATTAGGGTAAAGATACATAAATAAATAAACTAGTTTAGCAAATTAGCATATGAAAATTGAAGAGCATCTAAATAAAGTTGAATCCCTTCTAGCCATCTCCTCCACTTAAATTAAAGTGCACTAGGCACTAGTGGAGACTCATATGGCTAGATCATCAACAAATAACAACTAAAGCAAATATTGAACTAGGAAAATTCATAAAGAAAGTTGAATCCTATCTTACAATCTTCTCTCTTAAATCATGGTGTTCTAAACACAAGGGAGAGTCAAGTTGTAAGGTCATCAACATCACAAGGACTAAAAATCACATTTAACACAAGGCTTTAAACACTAATGATAAATCATCCTCAAGTGAAAAGGAACCACAAGATAAGTTAAAAAAAAAAACAGAAAATGCAAAATATAAGGGATATAAAATCACATGTTTATTTTTTAAAAAAAACAAAGATCAACACAAACTAACAACAAGCTAAATTATTCGAAGGTGAGAAGCAACTTCTCACCCTAACAACAACAAACTACATTTTAAAAGTGAAAATGATGAGTATATCAAAAATAAAGAGGAGAATATGAGATGAAGATGATAAGATAAATCTTGATGCAAAATGTTTGAAAATGATGCTAAGACATTAGGAATTTTACCTTATCTCTAAAATAGGTAGAAAATTGAAGAAGTAGAGGAGAGGTAAATAAAGGGAAGCTACGGTTTTAATGGAGGAGAGGAGGAGAAGGATTATGTGCTTGATTTTTCTTGAGTGTGAGAGGAATGGATTGGAGGTAGTTTGATGATGAATTGGTTAAGAGAAATTGAAAAAAATGGAGGTGGTTTAGGAGAGGTGAAGCTACGGTTTTAGAGGAGAGGAGGAGGAGAGGTATTATGTGAAAATCTTAGAGTGAGATCAAATGAGAGCTAAGAAGGGTCCTCTTGTGAAGAAAGGGAGGGTATTTATTGTAACACCCCCTTTCTACCCTTTTATTTTAATTTAGAAAATCAGAGTTCAAAAAAAATCATTTTTGATTTCACCACGAGGGTGTCACACATACGTCAAAATAAAACCTCAAGTCATCAAATAAAACAGTACGTCGTCAAAGGTGCAATACATAGCACTCCACAATAGGGGAACTCAAAACATCGAAAACTACGTCATAAAATCCAATGACAACGCAGCGGAAAAATAAATCAAACCATCAACGGTGTCAAAGTATAAATACATCAGCAAAACATCAAATACATCCCCCCAGGTGCTACGTATCAGAGCATGACGACTCGACCCAAGAAGTGAAGCTAATACCTTCACTGGGAATCACCTGCACGTTACCAACACGGGGGTAACATTCAAACAGGAAAGGGTGAGCATCATTTCAATCCATATAATAGAAAATATGATAAGTACTAATCGTAGGCTACGCACTAGAGCAATCTGCATCCAACACCCTAAATATTCACATCACAGTCATCATTCACATCACTTACAATAACTCATTTCATGTTATGTAGGCATATGAAATGCAACCCACTCGCGGGCATGTGCATGAGGTACCTTTTCACAACGTCGCTTAGCCCTTAAGGCCTCATCGTCACTTAGCCACTCAGGCCTCAAAAACGTCACTGGGTTTATGCATATGGGCATGAGACACTATGACATGCACCACTCACAACACACAATTACACAAATACCCAAATCATAGTCAACTTTGTGACTCGTCACTTACCGATTTGCTCACAAGGAGCACAGCACCTGTCAAATCCACAATCAACACACAACGTCACTTGGCCATTTAGACCTTAACATCACTTAGCCTTTCGGGCCTCAAACGTCACTTAGCCTTGTGGGCCTCACTACACACACAACGTCGCTATTTATAAACATCATCAATTCAAACAATAGCCACTAAGGGCAAAAACGTCATTTGACTAGCCACCAAGGGCATCCTCGTCATTTACACATCATTATCAACAACTTTGGCCACTAAGGGTAAAACAGTCATTTGACTAGCCACCAAGGGCATCCTCGTCAAAATCATCATTTTCGACACTACCACGTTAAAACTGTTGTTTATACACCAAAAAGGATTTTTAAAGAGCTCCATATAATTTTTCAATGTCACTGGGACGACCACCGGGGACGGCCACTTGGGCGCCCACAAACCATCAGAAAATAACAATTTTTCATTTTAAAAATTGGACCCACAGATAGACAACATAAAAAGCTTCACGACACTTTTCGAAACGTTCAAAACGGATGCCCGAGTCAAAAGTTATGTTAAAAATAAGTTTGGGAAAAATTGGGCAACATTCTGAAATTGGCGCCTTAGGCGCCCAGGCAACCAGGCAACACGCGCACTGGCGCCCAGCGCCCAGGCGCGCAACACACGCACACACGCACACGCCACAGACGCCCAGCGCCCAGGCGCGCAACACACGCACACACGCACGCACACGGGCGCCCAGCGCCCAGCAACCCGCACAGACACAACGCACAGCGCCCTTGGCGCCCAGCACAGGGCGCCTGGCGCCCAGAAACAGCAGCAACAAAATCCAGAATTTTTCCAACAACTTTTCAACACTAAAAATTGATTCCTAACAATTTTAAAGTGTAAAAACTCAAATTTTTCCAGCAACCAAAAATGCACTTATTTTATTCAAGATCACCAAAACTCAATTTACCAAAACTCAATTGAAAAACATCACCAACATCATCATGGCGCCCTAGGCGCCCAAACACCTACAATCCCCTATGCGACTTCATCACCAACAAGCCAAACACATAAATCAAAATTTTGGGCTCCCAACACATGCGCATATCACCATCAAATAGGCTAAGTCATAGATCATACTCAAGTACTAGATCAAATTCGCATATACATATATGAATATATATATAAAAATTAACATCAAGAACATCAAGATCATCAAGAACATCAAGAAACATAAAAGAACATCACGAACAACATGGATCTAGTATAAACCTTAGATCTAGGACCTATCATGAGATCTATTAGATGGAAGGATAGAGCTCCCCTAACCTTTTCAAGAAGAAGAATTCGATGCCCTAGGATGCAGTCACCAACAGAACCTCAGCTACAATGGAGATCTCTTCTCTCCTTGCTCTTCGAATTTCCTCTTCTCCTTCTCCTCTTGGCCGCCCCTTGCTCTCTCTCTTTCTCACGCTCTTCTCTTTCTCTCTTGCTCTCTCTTTCAATTTCGCAACAATTAGCCAAAAACCCTAACCCCCTATGCGCTTGGCCACTTCGCTTATGACTTGAGTCATGGGCTTGGGCTTCTCACTTAAGCCCAAGTCCATTTAATTTGGCACCTCCTCCTTCAGATACCACCTACACATATTAATATAATTTCTAATAGTTAAATTATACCCGGTAAATTAAATAAATGCCTAAATACTTAATTAAATAAATTAATTAAATATTTAGGGTGTTACATTTATAGTTTTTTTTTTAGGATTAAGGGCACTTTGGTCTCTTATTTTTTTAGGTGCTCTAGGATTGCATCTAAATTTGGAACCAAGGGTCAAGATCAAATGTCACATGGATTAGGGGCAATTAGAAAGCACAAAGTGAGGAGAGAGAGGGCTGAGGGGTGTAGCTTAAGGAGGTGAGTGAAGGATAAGTTTAATTACAAAAATGTATTTTCTCATGAAGCATATTACAAGAGTGCCATTTTAATTCAAATGAAGGGTGAGGATTGCATTTAACACTTGAATGGAAGGCCATGATTTAAACACAATTTGCAATCAATAAAATAAACCAAAAATGGGGAAAAAAAAGGGCTGGAATTCGCAGCCAAAGGACAAGAGAGAGAGAGTAATTGCAAGTTGTCATTGTACTATTTGTCTCCCATTACCTTTCTAATTATCCTTTCTTTTTCTTGATTTTTTTTCTAGATAATTCTTCATTAATCTTACCATTTTGGGCCTCATCCTATGATTCAATGATTGGGCTCTGAATTTTATGATCTCAGCAATCCCAAAATTGATTCATTGACCCTACCTCAAAGGAAATGACCATTTTGCCCTTTTGTTCAAAAACCGAATTTCATGCCAAAATATTCCCATGATGCACAAAAAATACACAACTCCACTCACTTGGACTCACATAAATTCCTCAAGAGATGCATAATGGTTTTTACCGAGAAATTATTTATTTTAGTGAAATGATTAAAATGCCCTTTTGGTCCCAAAAACCCTAATTTTGCTCCAAACTTCATTTCCCCTCTAACAATGATCCTGAGACCCTTTGGATGACTCTAAAACTCTAGACATGCATGCATGATGAGAAAATACGTCTTTTTGGCGAAATTACCAAAATACCCTTTGAACTAGGAAAAACCCTAGAAACCCTAGAAATGCTCTAAAGTGCTCTAAAATGCCATGCAATGCTTTTCTAACCCTAAAATGCATTCTGAAACTTCTAAGATGCAGGCATGATGCTCTTCCTAACCTCTAGGATGAATGCTAAGACTTGATTTATTTTTTGATTGAAAATTAGGGTTTTGACCTAAGCTGGACAAAATTGGGGTATGACAGCTGCCCCTCTTTATTTGGATTTTGATAAGGAATATGAATTGGCCGAAGCATATTCCGAGGCAAAATAGAAATAAAGAATTCAGAAATTATACCGATTTTGTCTGCTTAGGGAAACCCGAACTTTCTCTTGTTTCTTCTTTTGAAAAACAATAAATAAAAACTGGTGTGCAAGCAGAAAAGGAAAATGGGCACTTTCGTGCAGAAAGCGGTAAAATAAGCACCTGGCGTGCGAAACAGAAAAAATAAGCACCTGACGTGCAAAACAGAAAAATAAGCACCTGACATGCGAAACAGAAAAATAAGCACCTGGCGTGCAAAACAGAAAAATAAGCACCTGACGTGCAAATACAGAAAAATAAGCACCTGACGTGCAAAACGCAATAAAGAAAGCAATAAAGAAAAGGTATCGGCCCTCAGTAAGCCGACACCAAAGGCTGCCTAAAGCCTTTTAACGAACCGCGAACGATCCGAGCTTGCCCATGGGCATGGTGGTCTTCACGAGCGACCGGGGGAGGGTACTTTATCAAGTCGCGATCTCGATATTTCCCTAGGACTGCGCCATGTCTTAGGCCGACACAACTATCCTTTTCGCCTGGACCTAACGAGGTCTGAGTGACTTACCTGCAGCTCGAATACAGGGAGAAGTCTGAATGGATTCACTAATCCTGTTGATTGATTGGCACTTGGGCCTGAAGGGACACTTGAGTCCTGAATGGATTTACGAATCCTGTTGATTGATTGGCACTTGGGCCTGAAGGGACACTTGGGTCCTGAATGGATTTACGAATCCTGTTGATTGGTTGAGATGGCCAATGCTGCCGCACTGGACTGAGGTACCTGCATACGTTAGCTGATGCGAGGAATGGCGCATGGAATGTGGATGCATGTTATGCAAACACATGTTATGCAAGGGCGTGCTATGCAAGTGTATGCAATGCAATGAGATGCTATTCTTGATTCTTTTACTTTGGTTTTCGTCATGTGATGAATGCACAAGATGCGGTTATGCAAATGTAATGCAGATGTATGCTACGTGGATGCATGTGACGCTGATGCATGCAATGCTGGACGCTTTTGATATTCTCTTTTGGCTTTCCTTGATGGTTGCTTTTTTTTATTTATGAAGTGCGGGTATGCAAATGCAATGCTTGAGAGTTGTGAAATGCCTTGGTTTATTTGATGGAATGCTAAATTATGGACTTGACATTAGTCTGATTTAAGGACCACAACGAGTCTGGTTTATGGGCCGACAAGCCTGGTTTATGGAGCAATATGTGTCTGTATATTGGTCTGATTTATGGACCCTAAAGGTCTGGTTTAAGGACACAAAGGTCTGGTTTATGGATCACAATGATCTGGTTTAAGGACACAAAGGTCTGGTTTGACCGCATGGAATGCCAGTGTATGCAATGGAAGGCTTCGTTTTGTTTTTTCTATGAGATGCATGATGCAAATGCCATGATTGCTATTTTCTTTTTCTTTCTCTTATGATGAATGCAAATGCCTGAATTTCTCTTTTTCTTTACTTTATTATCATTATTTTTATGCCTGATAAATGCATGACTGTGTTTGTTTATTGCCCTTTTTTTGCTTATTTTTTATTTTTGCTGGTTCAGCCAACCCGCGACACTCATGACACGAGACTGAGGAACCTGTTGGACTTGCGGGGCTCATGGGCCGAGTGCATGTTGGTCTTGACTTTGCTGGTTTGAAGCAACCGTGGATGTAGTTGCTCTCTCTTGCATGATTGACTGATTTTGAGGATGTGCTTTCTCTCATGACTCTTAAGAACTTCGTAATCATTGTAATGCTCCATGATTTATGCACATGTTTTACAGTTCAGGATCACCATCATTATAAAACGTTTATTTTGAGCAGAAAAAAAACAGAAAATAAAAAAGTGAACAGATATGAGAAAGTTGAACTTTATTAATGTGGAAACCGGTCGCACAAGAAGTTACGCCGATTGTTTATTACACTTGAAAGTTTAAACTGTAAAAAAAAACACGAAAAAGGAGAGGAGCCAATTTCTGACTGTCCGTCTCTGTGGAACAGTGCCAAACATCTATGTCCTTGACCTTGATCACTCCCTCATCCAAGCTTGTAGGAGAGTTGTATGCCTTTCTTTACTTTTCATGCCTAAGTTTTCAGACCCTAATTTTTGCCTGGATCGCCCTTTGCGGGTTTTCAATCCACCGGGTCGCTCTGATTTTGCTTAGGCCGCCCTTTTGCGGGTTTTCAACCTAGCGAGCTAATTCTTACTTGGCTTGTCTTTCTCTTTTTTTCTCTATTTCTTTCAGGCATAATACTTCCTCACTTGATCTGAATTGACTGGATTCCTGAGATCTTCGCCGTCTATGTTTATGAGTATCGGCGCTCCTCTGGAAAAAGCTTTCTTGACTTCATATGGACCGTCATAAGTGGGCCTCAACTTCCCACGGAGTCAGTCTGGATAGGTAGGATCTTTTTGAGTACAAGGTCTCCTTCGCCGAATTCTCGAAGACGGACTTTCCTGCCGAAAGCTGCCTTCATCTTTTGTTGGTACAACTGGCCATGGCGCAGGGCAGCAGTTCTTTTCCCTTTAATGAGATTCAGTTGATCTAGACGAGCTTGGATCCATTTTGCTTCTTCTAACCTGGCCTCCATGACTACTCGTAGAGAGGGTATTTCAACCTTGATGAGAAGAACTGCTTCTGACCCATACACTAGAGAAGAAAGGGGGTTGCCCCTGTATGATTTCAATGAATGTGAGTGCGACAAGGGATGAGATAGGTGTAGGGTCAATTTCCCCAGTTGTAGGAGGGGTGAAGAACGACAGAATTGCCCCACTTGGCATATTGTAAACAAATGAATTTACTTGTCCTTGAGCTAAAACTTTGAGAAAACAACAGCAATCAATCATTGATCGGGATGGACCTTTCGGGATTGTGGTGTTTTGTGGAGGAGAGATGAGTAAGCTTAATGAAGTATTTGGGGCTAATGGCAGGATGGTTTTTATTCGGTGTTGGCTGTTGATCGATGATTTATGATGGTTAACTGGCTTGATGAGGTATTAGGAGGTTTTATTCCTGGCTAAGGGTCTGTGGAGGGCGGGCTGTCGAGGTCAAAGGAGAGTGTTTGCGGTTTATGAGAGGAGGGGTGTATGGAAATGAGAAAGTGTTTGAAGGTTTATTGAGACGAGGATCTCTTGAGTTTTGTGGTAACATGTATCAACTCACTACTTACATTTCTTTTGTATTTTTCTTTTGGTTTTGGGATTTTCCTTTTTGAATGATTTTTCCTTCTTTGACTTCTTCTTTTTCTTGAGCTTGGGTGAGCTGATAAAGAACGATGCACTGTTTTTTTATTCGAGGTGATCCTTGTCTAAGGTGACTTTTGGATTTTTGGCTTTTTCTTGGCTTAAGATGGGTCGGAAAGGATTTTGTTTTTCTCTTTGGGATTTTCTTGGCTTAAGGTGGTTAGGAGAGGATTTTGTTTTTGGATATGGAATGGTAGTCCGACTTCATTTCAAATCATGATTGCTTATTTCCTCAAAAATTAACTATGGGACAATAATTCACTTATTTTCATGCACTTGCCCTTCTTCTTTATTTCCTTTTTGCGCTCTAATTTTCCTTTATTGAAGTACCCATCTTGACCTCTTTCTTGTTCTCAGCGGTCCCCAAGTTGATCACTTCAGTGGATTCCCCGTGATGCTGAATAACCCTTTTTCCTTGCTTCATTAACCTTCTGGAGGATTTTCCCGGTCTTTCTCAACGTCCCACTCTGCTTGATTGATAAGGTGATCAAAGTCAAAATATGGGCCGTTGGCACTGTTATTTTGAGAGACAATTGCTGTGGATTTGCTTTTTGCCGAGGCGAAAAAGCAGAATGGAAGGTGAGACATGCAAGCAAAAATAATAAAGAAAAGAAGAGACACATGAAATGAAAAGGAATTGATTTTTATTGATTGGAATTCAAAAAAAACGTTTTTATTGATGATGATGATTTAGAAAATAAAAACATGTGCGCCCCTAACAACTGGTCCTGTGGCCTTGGGCAGAGCCACAGGGTTGCATTACAAATGACTACTTTAAATCAAAGGTCCCAGGAGGATCAACAGTCTTTCAATTCTTTAATTCTTTCACCAGCACTGCAGCGACAAACCAGGTTTGCACCACCCTCTTCTGACTTAGGACCATTATTGATGACAGCAATTTGGTCGTATTGTTCCTCTTCCTCATCCCATCCTGTGGGCTGGATGTCTTCCATTCGGATTTGAGCACTCTCGGGAACGTCATACCTGACCAAGTAATCAAACTTTCCACTGGGCTCCCCTAGGGTATCCCAACATCCCTCTTTCACAGGCACCGCTGTTACTTCCTCATTGATTTCTTCTTCACCATCAATATCAGGGGTTCCTATCTGAACCACGCACCGATCTATCAGGTCTTGCACTGCATGCTTGAAGGCTCTGCACTCCTCCACAGTATGACCAACCCCGTTTTCGTGGAAACTGCAGGTAGCACTTGCATTGTAACTTCGGGAAAATGGCAGCTGAAGGGCCTTCATTGGCCGAGTGTTGATCAGGTTCTTGGAAGTCAGGTGATTAAACAATTCAGTGCATGTCATCGGTATTGGATCAAAACTGGTTCGTCTCTTGTACTGATAACCCTGGGCCTTGTGACTGTCACCGCCTTGCTGGGATGGCATAGGAGCAGAGAATGGAACAGTTTGTGGTGGAGGAGGAATGAAAGAAGTGACACCAACTGGACCCACGACGGTGACACCTTCAGCAGCTGTCCCACTCTTTAAGCTCTGCAATATGACCATCATCTCATGTATCTGGGCCTCCATTGCCTTCAATCGTTCTTCTAGCAAGTGATATCTGTCTCTTGGCTGTGAGCTTTCAATCATCTGGCCCTGAGGATAGCTCCCTGGACTGAAGTAGTAACCCCCATACTGAGCGGAGTTTCCCAATTGGTAAGCAGCACTTGGGGGATTCACAGCAATCTCCGGAGCAAGAGCAGGAAAACTTCTTGGAGGTACAACACTGGGACTTGGGATGTGAATGTGCGGCACACCCGTAGTTCCAACAGAAGTAACCACAGCAGGCTGACTTGTCACCAAAGGAATGGCTTCAGCGATGGATGGTGTATAATTCATGGCCATCCCCCAAGGGTATATTTGTGCATTTGGTTGTCTTTGACTGTTTGTCCCCGGAGATTGACTAACTTCTGGCCTGGGAAGGGGATGAACAGTTATGATTTCAGCTGATACAGGAGGAGAAACAAAGGTAACGACCCCTTCTGGATTCACGACAACGGCGGCCCCAGCAGCGGTCCCACTTCTCAGATTTTGCAGCATATTCATTATCTCGGCCCTCTGAGCTTCCATGGCCTCCACCTTAGCTTTCAGAGCCTGGTTCTCCTGAGCCAGCTGCTCAGGATTAAGGATCTCTATCACCATTTCATCTTGACCCAGACTGTCTTCGTTGGACGCCATCAGTTTCGCTTGCAAACGGGTGAAGTAACGATGTGGACGAACCAGCTTGCCTTTTCTGTTTGTTTAGATTTTATTACATAAGAATCAAGATGAATGTATGAATGGATGTATGAATGTATGTACGATGTTTGCTTGGTGCCGGGAACCACGGGATGCCTTATCTTGTCATAAGCGCATAAACTTTTCTTTTTCTTTTTTTTTTTGATTTAAGAGGTGAAGTAAACGAGGAATCGAAATAGCAAATCAACCTTCTTCAAAACTGGGAAGCGAGAAGCAAGTGAAGCCTTGCTATTTGATTCCATTCTGATGCACCTATGACAAGACGGTACATTGTTCGGTGATCCCCGGCAAGCAAATGCGAATGAGATGTTATATGGATGCAAGTAAATGAATGCGGCATGATGCGACTATGATGTGAATGATGCGCGTGGAAAAAATAAAGGCACTACGTGTGGACGGAAGTTCAGAAATTTAGGAGACACACTACGTGCCGCCTCACGCAGTGGTTTATTTGAAGAAGGAAAATATATTATTATTTGAAAATGAGGACCGTACGTCATTTCATGTGGACCGGTACGAGAAAGGCTACAGCGGTAACCCTTTCTCTTTTTTTTGAAAATGAAGTGGGCCATATGTCACTTCGTACGGACCGGCAAAAGAGAAGACTACAACGGCAACCCTTTCCTCTTTTCTTTTTTTTTGAAAATTTCTCTTTTTATTATAGTAAAGACATGCCTAAACTACAATGTAACATACAATTCGTATGCCCTCGTGTCCTACCAAGGTGGGAATCCTAAGTTCTAGGGCAGCTTTAAAGGTTCCTCCCATGTAGCTCTAATTCACACCCTCACAATGGCTGCCGGAGCTATAGAATCCTCATGCCGACACCCACAAATGTAGAAAGCTACCAAGTGTGAGGCGTCATGAGAAAACGTACTCTGGTTGAGACTTTCATGAGTATCAGACAGACAAAGGTCTCGAATGACAGTCACTAATCGTCTCCACTCCCCTAAGTGTTTGTTGGATCCGGGTATAGGAGCCCACTCATAGCATACAAATCATAAGGTGTGAAAGTGTGTGATTGAGGACATACTTCCTAAAATCTACCCATCCCCACCTGCAAGGAAAACCAGCACAGCCCAGACAAGAACAAGCAATAACACGTTGTCTACCCTAGGGTTTAATATCATCTTTAAAACAAAATGAGCTAACCTAAGGTATCAATCAACAAACATGGATAGCTTACCTCAAGAAAGGGAGCGGAGAAGAAGGGATCATGGGAATCGAGGAAATGCATGCTTTTACCTTGAGAAAGGGAGCAGAGAATAAGGGACATGGGAATTAAGGAATGCATGATAAGAGAAGAAAAGGAAGAAAAGGAAAAGGTAGAACAAAGTTTTCAAGTTAAACACTTTAAGCCACACATCAAGTTAACTAGGCTTGACCCTCGCCTTTTTGAAAAAGGGTCCCCAGCAGAGTCGCCAGCTGTTGCGCCCCGAAAAATCCGGTTTGGACTTCTCGATGTACAACATGGGAAAAGTTTTGGAGCCGCCACCAATATTTATTTTTAAAGACCAAAACATTGGAAAAAGTCTTTTTGGAAAAGGCGGATGGTCCTTCGAAAACACAGAGATGTAGGTTCGGGGGTCGGTTAGGTACGGGGAAGGTATTAGCACCCCGCACCTCCTTTCTACCGAAAGGGAACCATTAACTTTGATGTGTGGCTTAGAAAAAGTTGACTTGAAATGATTTTTGGTTCTACTTCCTTTCTTTTTATTTCGTTTGAGAAACGGTTTTATTGAGAAGAAAAATATTTTTGGTATCTTTGAAAAGCGGAACAAAACAAAGATTTTTAAAAGGGTGCTTGACGGGTTACGACCCGCTCCTACGTACCCTCTCTGGAAGAGGGATCAAAGCTACGTAGTTCTAGGTTTTTGGTTATCTTTGAAAATCAGGACAAAACAAAGATTTTTTTGAAAGAGTGCTTGACGGGTTACGACCCTCTCCTACGTACCCTCTCTGGAAGAGGGATCAAAGCTACGTAGTTCTCGGTTTTCGGTTTTGAAAATGTTTTTGTGTTTTATCTTATTTAATTTTTTTTTGAGTTTTTTGAAATAGGACTCAAGTGTTCACGAATACCAAACAAGCAACGGCTTCGAGTGGCGTTCATTACTAACTCGAAAGAAAAGAGTCGAAACCGGTAATCAAACAAGCAAAGGCTTCGAGTGACTACAAGTAACAACGTTTTATTATCTTTTTTTGAAATCATTTTTGAAAAAGGTGAGCATTGGTGATAGCCAAACAAGCAAAGGCTTCGAGTGACTACCACTAATAACTCCTCATTAGCGATCAAACAAGCAAAGGCTTCGAGTGATGACTAATGATTTATTTAAGAAAAATGCCTTAGAGTTTTTTTGTTTGAGAAAACATTTGACTTGGGTTTGGAGACTTGTTTTGGAAAAGAATTTGATTTGGAAAAAGTTTTGAAAGATAAGTAGAACATTTCCATCAACATATCAATTTCTAACCGAGATGCAATTCCCTTAATTACACTTCATACAAGCATTACAAATCAAAGAGATACATCTATGCATAAAAGTGGCCCTTGGCTGAATTCTCCTCATGCAAAAATCAACATCAATTTCATGCTAAAGTTCACAAGTTAGCACACAAAAACATCACAAGATGCAACCCTATTCCAGCATATGAGACTACAAGACAAACCTCAAGCAAGACATACATTTATTCAACAACAAAATCAAAGGGGGAAAAAAAACAATGGAAGCCCTAATCCTACCCTTGAACCCGAAACACAAACTAACCCAAACCAAGTCATTTTTCAACTACAAATCATCAAATACACAAAACAATACTTGAACCCTATTTTTACATTCTGGCCGAAGCTTATCAAACAATAATCCATCTTCAATTTCATACCAAACTTTGCAAATTATTATACAAAAGAAACATAAGACACCACCTTAAAGTGTAAACATTAAACAAAATTGAATCATATAGAGTAATCCTTTCACTTAGATTAAAGTGCCATGGGCACAAGTGAAAATCAACTTACCCCATCATCAACATCTAGCAATGAGCAAAATAGAACACATGAACCAAGAAAATAAAGTTGAATCCTTTCTAGCCATCTTCACCACTTAAATTAAAGTGCACTAGGCACTAGTGGTGACTCACATAGCTAAATCATCAACAACTAACCAAAAACCAATTAAGGAACATATGAACTATGAAACTAGATTAGGGTAAAGATACATAAATAAATAAACTAGTTTAGCAAATTAGCATATAAATTGAAGAGCATCTAAATAAAGTTGAATCCCTTCTAGCCATCTCCTCCACTTAAATTAGAGTGCACTAGGCACTAGTGGAGACTCATATGGCTAGATCATCAACAAATAACAACTAAAGCAAATATTGAACTAGGAAAATTCATAAAGAAAGTTGAATCCTATCTTACAATCTTCTCCCTTAAATCATGGTGTTCTAAACACAAGGGAGAGTCAAGTTGTAAGATCATCAACATCACAAGGACTAAAAATCACATTTAACACAAGGCTTTAAACACTAATGATAAATCATCCTCAAGTGAAAAGGAACCACAAGATAAGTTAAAAAAAAAACAGAAAATGCAAAATATAAGGGATATAAAATCACATGTTTATTTTTTAAAAAAAACAAAGATCAACACAAACTAACAACAAGCTAAATTATTCGAAGGTGAGAAGCAACTTCTCACCTTAACAACAACAAACTACATTTTAAAAGTGAAAATGATGAGTATATCAAAAATAAAGAGGAGAATATGAGATGAAGATGATAAAATAAATCTTGAAGCAAAATGTTTGAAAATGATGCTAAGACATTAGGAATTTTACCTTATCTCTAAAATAGGTAGAAAATTGAAGAAGTAGAGGAGAGGTAAATAAAGGGAAGCTACGGTTTTAATGGAGGAGAGGAGGAGAAGGATTATGTGCTTGATTTTTCTTGAGTGTGAGAGGAATGGATTGGAGGTAGTTTGATGATGAATTGGTTAAGAGAAATTGAAAAAAATGGAGGTGGTTTAGGAGAGGTGAAGCTACGGTTTTAGAGGAGAGGAGGAGGAGAGGTATTATGTGAAAATCTTAGAGTGAGATCAAATGAGAGCTAAGAAGGGTCCTCTTGTGAAGAAAGGGAGGGTATTTATAGTTTTTTTTTTAGGATTAAGGGCACTTTGGTCTCTTATTTTTTTAGGTGCTCTAGGATTGCATCTAAATTTGGAACCAAGGGTCAAGATCAAATGTCACATGGATTAGGGGCAATTAGAAAGCACAAAGTGAGGAGAGAGAGGGCTGAGGGGTGTAGCTTAAGGAGGTGAGTGAAGGATAAGTTTAATTACAAAAATGTATTTTCTCATGAAGCATATTACAAGAGTGCCATTTTAATTCAAATGAAGGGTGAGGATTGCATTTAACACTTGAATGGAAGGCCATGATTTAAACACAATTTGCAATCAATAAAATAAACCAAAAATGGGGGAAAAAAAGGGCTGGAATTCGCAGCCAAAGGACAAGAGAGAGAGAGAGTAATTGCAAGTTGTCATTGTACTATTTGTCTCCCACTACCTTTCTAATTATCCTTTCTTTTTCTTGATTTTTTTTCTAGATAATTCTTCATTAATCTTACCATTTTGGGCCTCATCCTATGATTCAATGATTGGGCTCTGAATTTTATGATCTCACCAATCCCAAAATTGATTCATTGACCCTACCTCAAAGGAAATGACCATTTTGCCCTTTGGTTCAAAAACCGAATTTCATGCCAAAATATTCCCATGATGCACAAAAAATACACAACTCCACTCACTTGGACTCACATAAATTCCTCAAGAGATGCATAATGGTTTTTACCGAGAAATTATTTATTTTAGTGAAATGACTAAAATGCCCTTTTGGTCCCAAAAACCCTAATTTTGCTCCAAACTTCATTTCCCCTCTAACAATGATCCTGAGACCCTTTGGATGACTCTAAAACTCTAGACATGCATGCATGATGAGAAAATACGTCTTTTTGGTGAAATTACCAAAATACCCTTTGAACTAGGAAAAACCCTAGAAACCCTAGAAATGCTCTAAAGTGCTCTAAAATGCCATGCAATGCTTTTCTAACCCTAAAATGCATTCTGAAACTTCTAAGATGCAGGCATGATGCTCTTCCTAACCTCTAGGATGAATGCTAAGACTTGATTTATTTTTTGATTGAAAATTAGGGTTTTGACCTAAGCCGGACAAAATTGGGGTATGACAAACCTTCAACGCATAAACATAAAGTCCAAAGGTCTTAGATTTATCACACTAGTACTCGCTTAAAGGTGGTAACTAGAGCGTGATAAGCTACTAGTCCCGTTTTCGATATTTCTTTTCCTAACGCTTTATCCTTAAAAAAACATTTGAAAACATGAAAAGCGAAAAATCTTTTTCCTTTATATCAAAGATTCGATTTATGATGATCAAAAGTACTCTGATGACATTACGAAAACTTTTGGCGACTCTAAATTTTAAACTTTACTAAAAATTCAAACTTTTACAAAAAAATCTTTATCTTCCTTTTCATAAAGCTCAAAATTTTCCTTTCTAGCTTAAACAAAAGAAACTTCTTCCAAAAAAAATGGATCTAAGTGAAAAGCTATTAAAACTTTTATTCAAAGTTTAACTACTCATACTTTTTAAAAAAATCATTTCATTTTAGATCAAAAAGAAAACCAATTTCTGTATGCTTCCTGAGAAAAGAGTTTTCGACCCAATAAAATGGATGTGATGAAGAATAACATGTTGATCAGGATCAAATACATATATATGAGAAAGTTTTTAAACAAGAAGAATAAAGTAACAAAAATATATCTATTAAACTTGAATCAGGGAGAGAATATATATTTTCTTACCAAGCTTGTAAGTGGAAGATGACTAACAGGAAGGAGTACTCTCACTTGAAGGAAGCTTGAATTTGATCAAGTTGGATGAAGTGTGCTTGAATTTGATCAAGTTGGATGAAGTGTGAGGATTGGAGAGGGAATGGTTCGGAAGGTGATAAAATAAAGGTTTTGGAACTTTAGTTTTAGTAAGGCATATTTGAGTGATGGAAGGATTGGAGATAATTTGGTGGTTGGGTCGCTGTCCAGAGCTTTTGAGGAGATAAGGAAATTAACTTAGCTTAATTGGAAGAATCTCAACCAAGTAAAATCTGGAGAGATAAAGTGATAAAGTGAAGAGAAAAGAGTGATGGAAGAGTGTCCACGGTAGGCAATTTAAAGGAGTAGTTTTATTTTTAATCAACATAAAAGTAAAAATATCTAGATCTTTATAAGATATATTAATATAATAATACAGTTAAACGATAGTTAGCATTTTTTGCGGAATTAACATCGCGCCGGATGTTAAATAAATTATCCTAACTGCCTTTTAAAACTTTGGCGTCGAACATTTTCACATTCGGGTCACAGTTAGGGTTCTTAAGCGGGTAAATTTCGTCTGGTAGGTCCAAAATGCGTCCAAAATCACGTGGAGTTTTGGAACGAAATTTAAACCTCAACCTAATATATTATATTAGGTCCTAAATCTACTTTTTGTTTGGTGAAAACACACAGAAATTCTGGGGCTAAATTCACACGCGCTAGCGTGAGAAAACACACAAGTGAAAACACATAAAAATAATAAAATTGAAAATTGAGGGTGTTACATAGTCTCCTAAAGCAAGAACACCTCATATTTCGGCGCCTACTATTCCCACATAGCTTTGAAGAGTCATCTACATAGGGACACATGTTCATATCTCATTGGACCTCCCTACTCACTAGATTAAAGACCTCAACTTGGGAGACAACTTCTGAATACTAACCATGATCCAACTTCTAGTTTACTTCAACATGAAGGAAGGAAGCACCTATCTTGAAGACTATATAAAGACCTCACTCCTTCACTTGAAGAAAGATCACAATCCATAAGTTAGATTAAAATTTCACTCCACATAGATAAGTTCTATTTTGTAAGAAGTAATGGAAGGAAGTGACAAATCCTCCTTACCTCGATTTCATAGTTTTACCAAAGTTCTAAGGAGCTAATGCAATTACATTGCTAGGAGAATTCATGCTAAGAGCTACAACTTGTGTAAACTCTATCTTGTTGTTTCTCTTTTGTGATTTCAATTATATAAACATGTTCTATTCTGTTTATATTTGCCTTGCAATGTCTATGTTGAGCTAAACCTCTCTTAGTTGGAATGTTCTAACCATTTAATGAGCTTTTAAGTAAGTTTAATACAAGTATATGATGTGTGCACTTTAGTTCTTGCTTGATAATACTTTCAACACTTATTTTGAGATTGATCACTTATAATAAGTAGATTTGTAAAAGCAGACATGGTTTACAATTAAGAACTCAAGAACTAATATGGGTGAGTGTTTTACAAAAAGGAAACTTTGTGAAAACCATACTAAGTCCTAGACATGGGATAGTATAGTCCATAGGGTGATACTGTGGGTACTTTAAAAGACAAGAGTGAACTTATTTAGCAAGCCTATACATAGGAAGCTTGTAATGAAACTCTGAAGAAAGTGACTGAAAGGCACATAACTAATGCAACAGCATTCAGTGCAACTGCATCATAACTGCATTAAACACTTATAAGTGAGTTATTTGGGGAAGACATTCCAACTAGCTTTTCTCTATTGCATTTCAACTACTTACACCTTGCTTTATTCTAACTTACTTGTGATACTCACCATCATCAACTATCTTGTTAAATTGGTTACTTTCCTCTAAATTACATAATATTGACTTTTGAAAGAGTTCATCAATCCCTGTGGGTTTGACCTGTTCTAAACACTATATTACTTGTTATGGACTGTGTATACTTGCACATGTTTTCCGCGCCGTTGCCGGGGATTGTAGTTAAATTCTTTTAAAAATCTGATATACTGTAATTTAGTGTATATTATTCTGGTATTTGCAAGTTTCTGTCATGCAGGAGCACATGGTGCTTTAGCATATGTACAGGACCAGAAACAGGACACCAGAATACAGCTTAGATCCAGAGATAGAAAGAAGATTTAGGAGATTGTTAAGTGTAACACCCTAAATATTTAATTAATTTATTTAATTAAGTATTTAGGTATTTATTTTATTTAATTGGGTTTTAATTATTTATTGGAATTGTTTTAATTGAGGGGTGGTGTGATTCTAGGAGGAGGAGGTGCATTCGAATGGATTGGGCTTAAGTGAAGCCCATGGCCCAATGGCTTGACCTAGGCGCATTTTGGTGAGGAGTCTTGCCTAAGGTTTCACTTGTGTTCTTCGAATTAGCAAGAGAGAAAGAGAGGAGCGTGAGAAAGAGAGAGCAAGGGCGGCCAAGAGAGGAGAGAGTTCGAAGATCAAGGAGGAAGGAGATCTCAATTGTTGCTGAGGCTCTGTTGGTGACTGCATCCTAAGGCTCGAGTTCTTCTTCTTAAAAAGGTTAGGGGAGCTCTATCCTTCCATCTAATAGATCTCATGATAGGTCCTAGATCTAGGGTTTATACTAGATCCATGTTGTTTCTTGAAGTTCTTTGATGTTTCTTGATGTTCTTGGTTTGCCCGTGATGATGATTTCTTATATATACATGTGTATGCCTATATGCGAATTGATTTTGGTATTTGAACATTGAGGTGACGCGACCTATGCGTTTGTTTTGATGATTTTGGCACTTGTGTATTCATGAAATTACGATTTGGTATGTTGGGATGCTTGATGTTTCGCAAATTGGGTGAGTGTGTGCATAGGCGCCTAGGGCGCCAAGGTGATGGTGATGATAGTGCCCAAAGGAATTTTGATAAATTGATTAAATTAAGTGCCATTTTGAGTGCTGAAAAATATAAAATTTTGGTGTGTTAAATTGCTAAAAATCAATTTTTGGTGTTTTGAAAGTTGCTGGAAAAATAGTGGTTTTTGGTTGCTGCAAGGGCGCCTAAGGCGCCTTGTGTGTGTTGCTGTGCAGTGTGTGGGCGCCATGGGCGCCGCGTCTGTGTGTGGCGCAGGATGTCTAGGCGCGCGCCAGTTTCCTGGGCGCCAAGTTCCAGTGTGTTGCGCCTGGGCGCTGGGCGCCTGTTGCGCGTGCGTGTGTGCGTGTGTTGCGCGCTGGGCGCCAGTGCGCGTGTTGCCTGGTGCCTGGGCGCCTAAGGCGCCAGTTTTCAGCAGTGTTGCCTAATTTTTCCCAAACTTGTTTTTAACGTAACTTTTGACTCGGGACTCTGTTTTTGACGATTCCAAGTGCGTTGAAAACCTTATTTCAGTGTCTGTGTGATTGTCCAATTTTAAATGCAGTGACCCAATTTTCTGAAAATGGTTGGCTGTGGCCTAAGTGCCCGTGGCCCTGTGTCGTTGGGAGATGACCTGTGCTGTAATGTTTTTCTAGAAACTTGAAGCTTATTTAGTGCCTTGTGGGTGTTGCTGAATGGGCGCCATGTGGCTGCCCCGGTGTCTCTAGTGATGTTTTTGAGTTAAATGACTGTTTTGCCCTTAGTGGCTAATATTATTTATAATGACGTGTAAATGACTGTTTTGCCCTTGGTGGCTAATATTAATTATGATGACGTGTAAATGACGATGATGCCCTTGGTGGCTAGTAATTGACGTTTTTGCCCTCAGTGGCTATTGTTTGAGTTGATGATATTTTATGTGTAATTGACGATGAAACCCAGTGACGTTTAAGGCCGGAAAGGCTAAGTGATGTTAAGGTCTAAAAGGGCCAAGTGACGTTGTGTGTAAATTGTGAATTGGCAGGTGCAGTGCTTCTTGTGAGCAAACTGGTAAGTGACGGGTCACATAGTTGACTCTGATTTTGGGTATTTGTGTATTTGTGTGTTTGTGAGTGGTGCATGTCATAGTGTCTCATGCCTCATATGCATGAACCCAGTGACGTTTTGAGGCCCATGTGGCTAAGTGACGATGAGGCCTTAAGGGCTAAGCGACGTTTGTGAAAAGGTACCTCATGCATATGCCCGCGAGTGGGTTGCATTTCATATGCCTACATGACATGAGATGAGTTATTGTAAGTGATGTGAATGATGATTGTGATGTGAATAATTTAGAGCTGTGACTTGACTTATGTACTTATCATATTTTCTATTATATGGATTGAAATGATGCTCACCCTTTCCTGTTTGAATGTTATCCCCGTGTTGGTAACGTGCAGGTGATTCCCAGTGAAGGCCTTAGCTTCACTTCTTGAGTCGAGTCGTCATGCTCTGATACGTAGCACCTGGGGGGATGTATTTGATGCTTTGCTGATGTGCTTAGATTCTTTTTTTTTAATGTTGATGTGTTGATTAACTTTTCCGCTGCGTTGATGTTGGATTTTATGACGTAGTTTCGATGTTTTGAGGTCTCCCTATTGTGGAGTGCTATGTATTGCACCTTTGACGACGTACTATTTTATTTGAGATTTGAGGTTTTATTTTGACGTATGTGTGACACCCTCGTGGTGGAAATCGAAAATGACTTTTGAACTCTGATTTTCTTAATTAAAATAAAAGGGTAGAAAGGGGGTGTTACATTAGTGGTATCAGAGCAGTTCGGTCTGTCCGGCCAATGTTGTCCTGTCATAGTGTCTTATGACAATAGATTAGTTCTGAATTTTTGGTTTGTGCTGCAGTGATAGTTCAGAATGGCTGGGAGAAACGACGCTGCTCTTGCTGCTGCATTGCAAGCTATGGCTCAGGCTGTGCAGGGTCAGCAGAAAGCTGGAGATAACGCTGGTTTTCGGAGTCTGACTACTTTCCAGAGAGAGAATCTGCCCACCTTTAAGGGCAAATATGATCCAGATGGTGCTATGGCTTGGTTGAAGGAGATCGAGAGGATTTTTAGGGTGATGGACTGTACTGTTGAGCAGAAGGTCCGTTTTGGTACCCACATGTTAGCCGAGGAGGCCGACGACTGGTGGTTGGCTACTAGGCAGAGGTTAGAGGCTGTGCAGGAAGAGATTACTTGGGAGGTATTCAGCAGAGAATTTCTGAGAAAATATTTTCCTGAAGACGTCCGAGGGAAGAAAGAGATAGAGTTTTTGGAGCTGAAGCAGGGTGGTATGTCTGTGACTGCCTATGCGGCGAAATTTGTGGAATTAGCAAAATTTTATCCACACTACAGTGAGGCTACAGCTGAATTTTCGAAATGCATAAAGTTCGAGAATGGGTTGAGGCCTGATATTAAAAAGGCCATTGGCTATCAGAAGATTCGGGTGTTCGCTGATCTGGTTGACAGTTGCAGAATCTTTGAGGAGGACAGTACTGCTCATTACAAAGCTACTTCTGAGAAAAAGGGTAAGTTTCAGAGTCGAAGCAAGCCGTATGAGGTTCCTGCGGGTAAGAGTTATCAGAAGGCTGATGGAGGTAAGAGTTCTAGTGGGGGAGATGCCCCTGCTAGCATTGTCTGTTATAAGTGTGGCAAGCCTGGCCACAAGAGTACTACATGCAGGTCTGATGAGAGGGTTTGCTACCGTTGTGGTAAAAAGGGTCATATGGCAGCCGAGTGTAAGGTTAAGGATGTGGTGTGTTTCAACTGTGGTGAGTCTGGGCATATCAGTACAAAGTGTACAAAGCCGAAGAAGGAAAGGTCTACTGGGAAGGTATTTGCATTGGCAGGAGAGGAGCCTGATGACAAGGATGGTCTGATTAGAGGTACGTGTTTTATTAATGGTACTTCTCTGAAATCTCTTATTGATACTGGTGCTACCCATTGTTTTATATATGTTGTTGTTGTAAAAGATTGGGTCTTGTTTTATCTGCTATGTGTGGGGATATGGTTGTCGATACTCCTGCGAAGGGGTCGGTGATTACGTCCCAGGTGTGTTCTCAGTGTCCCGTGTCGATCTTCGGCAGGGACTTTATTGTGAATTTTGTTTGCTTGCCGATGAGAGGTCTGGATGTAATCTTAGGCATGGACTGGTTAGAGAATAATCACGTCCATATCAACTGTCGTAGCAAGTCTGTTAGCTTCGGGGAAGAAGATTCCGTTTTGGTATCTGCTGGTCAATTGAAGAAGTTGAGGAAAGAAGGAGTTCAGCTATTTGCGTTGATGGCATCGTTGTCTGCTGAGAGTCAGGCTGTTATTGAAGAACTAAAAGTGGTACGCGAGTTTCCTGAGGTTTTTCCTGATGAAATTCCGGGCGTGCCACCGGAAAGAGAAGTTGAGTTTTCGATTGATCTTGTACCTGGTACGAGGCCTGTGTCTATGGCACCGTACAGAATGTCGGCGTCGGAGTTGTCTGAGTTAAAGACGCAACTTGAAGAATTGCTTGAGAAAAAGTTTGTGAGACCGAGTGTATCACCGTGGGGAGCTCCGGTATTGTTAGTAAAGAAGAAAGATGGGAGCATGAGGTTATGTGTGGACTATCGTCAGTTGAATAAGGTAACTATCAAGAATAAGTATCCGCTTCCGAGGATCGACGATCTGATGGATCAGTTAGTGGGTGCCCGTGTTTTCAGCAAAATTGATTTGAGGTCCGGATATCATCAGATTAAAGTAAAGGATGAAGATGTTTAGAAGACAGCGTTCAGGACAAGGTATGGGCATTATGAATATTCAGTGATGCCGTTCGGTGTGACCAATGCTCCTGGTGTATTTATGGAATATATGAACCGTATTTTCCATAATTACCTAGATCGGTTTGTGGTGATCTTCATAGATGACATTCTAGTTTATTCTAAGTCAGAGGAAGAACATGCTGAGCATCTGAAGACAGTGTTAGAAGTTCTGAAAGAGAAAAAGTTGTATGCTAAGTTATCAAAGTGTGAATTCTGGCTGAAAGAAGTGAGTTTCCTTGGGCACGTGATTTCTGGTAATGGTATTGCGGTTGATCCGGCAAAAGTAGAAGCAGTGTTGGAGTGGGAGGCTCCGAAGTCCGCAACAGAGATTAGAAGCTTTTTGGGTTTGGCTGGGTACTACAGGAGGTTCATCGAGGGTTTTTCCAAGTTGGCCCTTCCGTTGACTCAGTTGACTTGTAAGGGTAAAGTTTTTGTTTGGGATGCTCGGTGTGAGGAAAGTTTTATGGAACTGAAAAAGAGATTGACGACGTCGCCTGTTTTGACGTTGCCTAATCCGGAGGAACCGTTCGTTGTATATTGTGACGCTTCGAAAATGGGTCTTAGTGGTGTGCTGATGCAAGATGGGAAAGTCGTTGCGTACGCGTCGAGGCAGTTGCGGGTTCATGAGAAAAATTACCCTACGCATGATTTGGAATTGGCTGCTGTGGTATTTATGCTTAAGATTTGGAGGCACTACCTTTATGGTTCGAGGTTCGAAGTGTTCAGTGATCATAAGAGTCTAAAGTATCTGTTCGATCAGAAAGAGTTGAATATGAGACAGCGTCGGTGGTTGGAGCTCTTGAAGGATTATGACTTTGGTTTGAATTATCATCCCGGCAAAGCTAATGTCGTGGCTGATGCTTTAAGCAGAAAGTCTTTGCATATGTCGGCAATGATGGTGAAAGAATTAGAGTTGATCGAGGAATTCAGAGATTTGAGTTTGGTTTGTAAAATGACACCTCGCAGTGTCAAGCTGGGAATGTTAAAGATCGATAATGATTTCCTGGGCAGCATCAGGGAAGCTCAGAAGACAGATGTCAAGTTAGTAGATTTAATTAATGGGGTTGGTCAATCTGAAGATGAAGATTTCAAATTAGATTCCAGTGGTGTGTTGAGGTTCCGGGGTAGGATCTGTGTTCCGGATGATGAGGAGATGAGAAAGGCAATTTTAGAGGAGGGTCACCGTAGCAAGTTGAGTATCCATCCTGGAGCGACGAAAATGTATCAAGATCTGAAAAAGATGTTTTGGTGGTATGGTATGAAGAGAGATGTGGCACAGTTTGTGTATGCCTGTTTGACCTGTCAGAAATCTAAGGTTGAGCATCAGAAGCCTGCAGGGTTAATGCAACCGTTGGAAGTTCCAGAGTGGAAGTGGGATAGCATAGCGATGGATTTTGTGACGGGATTGCCGAATACAGTTAAGGGTCATGACGCTATTTGGGTGATCGTTGATAGGTTAACGAAGTCTGCTCACTTTATTCCTATTAATATCACTTATCCCGTGTCGAGGTTGGCAGAGGTCTATGTCAAAGAAATTGTGAAGTTGCACGGTGTTCCGAAGAGTATTGTGTCAGATAGAGATCCAAGGTTCACTTCTGAATTTTGGGCGGGTTTACAGAAGGAATTGGGTTCAAAGTTAAAAATGAGTTCGGCGTATCATCCTCAGACAGATGGTCAGACAGAGAGAACAATTCAGTCGTTAGAGGATTTGTTGAGGGCTTGTGTATTGGAACAACGGGGTTCATGGGATTCCTACCTTGCGTTGATTGAGTTTACCTATAACAACAGTCACCATTCCAGTATCGGGATGGCACCGTTTGAAGCATTGTATGGTCGAAAGTGTAGAACGCCATTGTGTTGGTACGAGTCGGGAGAGAGTGTAGTGTTGGGACCGGAGATTGTCCGGGAGACTACAGAGAAGATCAAGATGATCCGTGAAAAGATGAAGGCTTCGCAGAGTCGTCAGAAGAGTTATCATGACAAGCGGAGGAAGGATTTAGAGTTTCAGGAGGGTGAGCATGTGTTCTTGAGGGTTTCTCCTATTACCGGTGTTGGTCGAGCGTTGAAATCGAAAAAGCTCACTCCTCGATTTGTTGGTCCTTATCAGATTTCTGAAAGAATCGGAAATGTGGCCTATAGAGTGGCTTTATCGCCAAATCTTTCGAATTTGCATGACGTATTTCATGTGTCGCAACTTCGGAAGTATGTGTCGGATCCATCTCATGTGATCCATATGGATGATGTGGAGGTGCGGGATAATCTCACTGTGGAGACGATGCCCGTACGGATTGAGGATCGGGAAGTGAAAGCGCTTAGAGGCAAAGAGATTGCATTAGTGAAAGTGGTTTGGCTAGGAGCTGCCGGCGAGAGTATGACTTGGGAGCTAGAGAGCAAGATGTGAGAGTCCTACCCAGAATTATTTGATCAGGTAAATTTCGAGGACGAAATATTCTAAGTGGGGAAGAGTTGTAACACCCTAAATATTTAATTAATTTATTTAATTAAGTATTTAGGTATTTATTTTATTTAATTGGGTTTTAATTATTCATTGGAATTGTTTTAATTGAGGGGTGGTGTGATGCTAGGAGGAGGAGGTGCATTCGAATGGATTGGGCTTAAGTGAAGCCCATGGCCCAATGGCTTGACCTAGGCGCATTTTGGTGAGGAGTCTTGCCTAGGGTTTCACTTGTGTTCTTCGAATTAGCAAGAGAGAAAGAGAGGAGCGTGAGAAAGAGAGAGCAAGGGCGGCCAAGAGAGGAGAGAGTTCGAAGATCAAGGAGGAAGGAGATCTCCATTGTTGCTGAGGCTCTGTTGGTGACTGCATCCTAAGGCTCGAGTTCTTCTTCTTAAAAAGGTTAGGGGAGCTCTATCCTTCCATCTAATAGATCTCATGATAGGTCCTAGATCTAGGGTTTATACTAGATCCATGTTGTTTCTTGATGTTCTTTGATGTTTCTTGATGTTCTTGGTTTGCCCGTGATGATGATTTCATATATATACATGTGTATGCCTATATGCGAATTGATTTTGGTATTTGAACATTGAGGTGACGCGACCTATGCGTTTGTTTTGATGATTTTGGCACTTGTGTATTCATGAAATTACGATTTGGTATGTTGGGATGCTTGATGTTTCGCAAATTGGGTGAGTGTGTGCATAGGCGCCTAGGGCGCCAAGGTGATGGTGATGATAGTGCCCAAAGGAATTTTGATAAATTGATTAAATTAAGTGCCATTTTGAGTGCTGAAAAATATAAAATTTTGGTGTGTTAAATTGCTAAAAATCAATTTTTGGTGTTTTGAAAGTTGCTGGAAAAATAGTGGTTTTTGGTTGCTGCAAGGGCGCCTAAGGCGCCTTGTGTGTGTTGCTGTGCAGTGTGTGGGCGCCATGGGCGCCGCGTCTGTGTGTGGCGCAGGATGTCTAGGCGCGCGCCAGTTTCCTGGGCGCCAAGTTCCAGTGTGTTGCGCGTGCGTGTGTGCGTGTGTTGCGCGCTGGGCGCCAGTGCGCGTGTTGCCTGGTGCCTGGGCGCCTAAGGCGCCAGTTTTCAGCAGTGTTGCCTAATTTTTCCCAAACTTGTTTTTAACGTAACTTTTGACTCGGGACTCCGTTTTTGACGATTCCAAGTGCGTTGAAAACCTTATTTCAGTGTCTGTGTGATTGTCCAATTTTAAATGCAGTGACCCAATTTTCTGAAAATGGTTGGCTGTGGCCTAAGTGCCCGTGGCCCTGTGTCGTTGGGAGATGACCTGTGCTGTAATGTTTTTCTAGAAACTTGAAGCTTATTTAGTGCCTTGTGGGTGTTGCTGAATGGGCGCCATGTGGCTGCCCCGGTGTCTCTAGTGATGTTTTTGAGTTAAATGACTGTTTTGCCCTTAGTGGCTAATATTATTTATAATGACGTGTAAATGACTGTTTTGCCCTTGGTGGCTAATATTAATTATGATGACGTGTAAATGACGATGATGCCCTTGGTGGCTAGTAATTGACGTTTTTGCCCTCAGTGGCTATTGTTTGAGTTGATGATATTTTATGTGTAATTGACGATGAAACCCAGTGACGTTTAAGGCCGGAAAGGCTAAGTGATGTTAAGGTCTAAAAGGGCCAAGTGACGTTGTGTGTAAATTGTGAATTGGCAGGTGCAGTGCTTCTTGTGAGCAAACTGGTAAGTGACGGGTCACATAGTTGACTCTGATTTTGGGTATTTGTGTATTTGTGTGTTTGTGAGTGGTGCATGTCATAGTGTCTCATGCCCCATATGCATAAACCCAGTGACGTTTTGAGGCCCATGTGGCTAAGTGACGATGAGGCCTTAAGGGCTAAGCGACGTTTGTGAAAAGGTACCTCATGCATATGCCCGCGAGTGGGTTGCATTTCATATGCCTACATGACATGAGATGAGTTATTGTAAGTGATGTGAATGATGATTGTGATGTGAATAATTTAGAGCTGTGACTTGACTTATGTACTTATCATATTTTCTATTATATGGATTGAAATGATGCTCACCCTTTCCTGTTTGAATGTTATCCCCGTGTTGGTAACGTGCAGGTGATTCCCAGTGAAGGCCTTAGCTTCACTTCTTGAGTCGAGTCGTCATGCTCTGATACGTAGCACCTGGGGGGATGTATTTGATGCTTTGCTGATGTGCTTAGATTCTTTTTTTTTTAATGTTGATGTGTTGATTAACTTTTCCGCTGTGTTGATGTTGGATTTTATGACGTAGTTTCGATGTTTTGAGGTCTCCCTATTGTGGAGTGCTATGTATTGCACCTTTGACGACGTACTATTTTATTTGAGATTTGAGGTTTTATTTTGACGTATGTGTGACACCCTCGTGGTGGAAATCGAAAATGACTTTTGAACTCTGATTTTCTTAATTAAAATAAAAGGGTAGAAAGGGGGTGTTACATTAAGACTCAAAAGCAAAAGAAACAAGCCTGCAAGATGTCTCACAGTGAAGGACAAAGCTCAAGACCACACTCAGTCAGAGGAGGTCCTGGCTCTCATCAAGATACAGAAGAAGATCACAGAAAACGATTCATTCATGTGGATCCCATAGGTATGATTAATGATAGAGATAGACCTATGAGGGACTATACTCAGTTTGATCATCAAAACATGCAAACTAGCATATCTAGACCTCATATTGATGCTGTGAATTTTGAATTTAAACCTATGATGTTTCAAATGCTTCAAACAGTTTATAGAAGTATGTAGTAACTTTATCTTACCTGGTGTTGGTGAAGATGCTTTCAGATTAAGGTTGTTTCCTTATTCTTTGAAAGATAGAGCTAAGGCTTGGCTAAACTCTTTAGAGCCTAACTCTATCCATTCATGGAATGAAATGGCTGAAAAAATTTTAGGAAAATATTTCCCGCCTATCAAAAATGCCAGGATGAGAACTGATATTACATCTTTTAGACAAAAAGAGTTTGAATCATTATTTGAAGCATGGGAAAGGTGGAAAGAACTTTTAAGAAAATGTCCTCATCATGGTTTACCTGTTATTATTCAAATGGAAACTTTTTATAATGGTTGACAGGTTAACAAAATCGTCTCATTTTGTTCCTATCAGCATCACGTATCCGATGTCGAAGTTGGCAGAGATTTATATCCGGGAGATTGTGAAGCTTCATGGGGTTCCTAAGAGTATTGTTTCAGACAGAGATCCGAGGTTCACTTCAGATTTCTGGAAGAGTTTGCAAGAGAAGTTAGGGTCTAAGTTGAGGTTGAGTTCGGCATATCATCCTCAGACAGATGGTCAGTCAGAGAGGACAATTCAGTCATTAGAAGATTTGTTGAGGGCTTGTGTTTTGGAACAAGGAGGTTCGTGGGATTCCTACCTTCCACTGATAGAGTTCACGTATAACAATAGTTACCATTCTAGTATCGGGATGGCACCTTTTGAGGCATTGTATGGTCGGAAGTGTAGAACCCCGCTGTGTTGGTATGAGTCTGGAGAGAGTGTGGTGCTTGGACCGGAAATTGTTTGGGAGACAACCGAGAAGATAAAGTTGATCCGTGAGAAGATGAAGGCTTCGCAGAGTCGTCAGAAGAGTTATCACGACAAGAGGAGAAAATATTTAGAGTTTCAGGAGGGTGAGCATGTATTTTTGAGAGTTACTCCAGTGACCGATGTTGGCCGTGCTTTGAAGTCGAAGAAGCTCACTCCTCGATTCATTGGTCCTTATCAGATTTCCGGGAGAGTTGGGAATGTGGCGTATAGAGTGGCTTTACCGCCAAATCTTTCGAATTTGCATGACGTGTTTCATGTGTCGCAACTTCGGAAGTACGTTTCGGATCCATCTCATGTGATCCACATGGATGATGTGGAGGTGCAGGATAATCTCACGGTGGAGACGATGCCTGTACGGATTGAAGACCATGAGGTGAAGGTGTTAAGAGGCAAGAAAATTGCATTGGTGAAGGTGGTCTGGCTAGGAGCTGCCGGTGAGAGCATGACTTGGGAGCTGGAGAGTAAGATGCGGGAGTCCTATCCAGAGCTGTTTGATTCAGGTGAGTTTTCGAGGACGAAAACATTCTAAGTGGGGGAGAGTTGTAACGCCCAAATATTTAATTAAATATTTAGGTATTCAATTATTTGTTTATTTATTTGAGTTGGTATAAATATATTAGCATTGATTAAGAGGCGTATAATTGGATTCAGGAGGTGGTGTTAGTGATCGGGCTTAAGCTGGAGGGAAGCCCGTGATCCATGAGCCCACTAGCTAGGCGCATGGGTGAAGCACCTAGGCTAGGGTTTAGCTCATTTGCGAATTGTTTTGTGAAAAAGAAAGAAAAAGTTGCGAATAGAGGAGAGGAGAGGAGAAGAGGAACAGCGCAAATCCAAGAGAGAAGAGGAAGAGGGTGTTGCGAATTCAAGGAGAGGAAGGAAGCTGTGTTGGTGAGGTTCTGTTGGTGACTTGATCAAGAGGATTAGTGCTCTCCTACTATAAGGTAAGGGTGGGGTTCTTCCTTATAATGGGGTTTTATGATGGGGTTATGTGGGGATAGGTCCTATGATACCCTTTGATTGATTTTGATGTTTGATTTGGTGTTAGTTGAACTATAACTAGGTTGGATTGAAATTTGGCATTGTTGGTGATTGTTGTGACTCTAAAAATTGGTGCTCATTGTTGTTATTGCTAAACGCATGCTAGGTGTTCGATTAAAATTGTTGTTTTGTGTTGTGAGTGACAAATTATGATGATTGGCATTGGTGATTAAGGATTGGTTATTTGAATTGGTGAATTAACGAAATTATTGAACCCTAGGGCGCCATGGGCGCCATTGTCCTGGATGCTGTTTTTGGCGCCCTGTGCCTGGGCGCGGTGCCTGTCCATGTTGCCTGGTGTCTCTGTTGCTGTCTCTGGCGCCCTGCGCATGGGCGCCGTGTCTGGGTGTGTCCGGTGTGCTGTGTGCGTGTGTTGCTGATTTTGGCGCCCTGGGTGTGGGCGCCGTGTGCCAGGATGTTGTGTTGCTGTTTTTGGCGCCCTAGGTGTGGGCGCCGTGTGCCAGGGTGTGTGTGTGTGTCACTGTGTGTGGGTGTGTGTGTCTCAGTGTCTTGGCGCAGGGGCGCCATGGCGCCCTGTGCCTGGGCGCCACATCCTGTGTGCTGCGTTTTTCTGGGTGTTGCTGTGTTTGGCGCCCTGCTGCTGGGCGCCGTGTCTAGTGCGTGTCTGGGCGTGTTCGTGTTGTGTTCCCTGCTGTCTGGGTGCCAAGGGCGCCAATTCCTGAGCCATGTTACGTTTCGGCTGTGTTCCCTGCTGTATGGGCGCCATAGGCGCCATATCCTGTGTCATGTTGCGTTTTTGTGTTGCCTGGGCGTCAAGGGCACCAGTTTCTGTTGCTGGCCAGTTCCAGCGTGTTGCCTGCTAGGCGCCCAGTGCCTGGGCGCCATTTTCAGGATGTCCCTCAATTTTTCCCCGGTTTTGTTTTTGACATATCTTTTGACTCGGGAGTCCGATTTAGACGATTCAAAATGTTTTGGAAAGCTTATTCAGAGGCCTAGCTGAATATTCTAATTTCAGGCAAAGTGATCTATTTTTCTGGAAATTGTTGACTGTTGAATGTTACTGTTTTAGAACAAAAAATAATGTCGTCGTCCCAAATATTTTGGAAAATTGTCGCTGTCTCCGGTGTTGGGTAAAATCGTCGCGTCTCAAATGTTTTGGAAAATTGTTGTTATCTCGGTGTCTTGGTGTTGTTTGAGCTAGGTGTGAAGGCTCAAGTATTGGTGTTGTTGGAGCTAGGTGTGAAGGCTCCAAATCTTGGTGTTTCCGTTGTTTCGGGTAGTTTGGTGTTTCGGTGTCGTTGGGCTAGGTGTGAAAGCCCAGTTTTGGTGATAATTGGTGATTGATTGTGGTGTGTCACGTTGTGACTATTTTTGGTGATTGTCTGTGTGCATTCATGGTGTCGCATACAGCATACGCATTTATTTTGGTGAAGGCCTTTGGTCTTGGAGCTGGGTGTGAAAGCTCAATTTTTATAAAACTAGTGAGCCGGGTGTGAAAGCTCAATTTTTGGTGAATTGGTGAGCCGGGTGTGAAAGCTCTCAATTTTGGTGATGCCTCTATTTACAGGCAAACTTTTGGTGATTTGGTACCACATGCATATGCCCGTTGGTGTGGGTTGCATTCATGCATTGTCATGACATTTGGTGATGGACTGCGGTGTTTACTATTTGACGTGTGTTTATGATTAGATGTGTGTATTGGAGTGGTAGATATAGTTGTCATATTCTAGCATATTTCCTATCATTTTACGCTATTATATTGAAGATATCTCACCCCTTCTGTTTGAATGTTACCCCTATGCGGTAACGTGCAGGTGATTGCGAGTGAAGGCTTAGCTACCTTCGCTATTCTGAGTCGGTGTCCTTTGCTTTGATATGTAACACTCAAGGGGGGGATGAACGCTAGACTTTGGTTGTTGCACTTTATTTGTTTTGGAGTCCATTCAGGACGTTATGAATTTTATGTTTTGAAACTTATTTCTATTCCGCTGTGTGAATGTGTACTTTGGCGATGTGGTTAACTAAACAGGTGTTATGGCCTTCGTCCCTTTTTGACAAAGTGTTATATATCGTATTTGACGTTTTGATTATCGATGAATGTGTGACATCTCTTTTCGAAGTATAGAACAATGAAATTAATTTTTTGTAACTCTGATTTTATCAAATAATTACCGGGTAGAAAATGGGTGTTACCTTAGTGGTATCAGAGCAAAAGTTCGGTCTGTCCGGCCAAGTTGTCCAGTCGTAGTGTCAATTGACAATGGTGTGTTGTCAATTATATTTAACTGTTGTTTGTTTTGTAGCAAGTGAGTTGAAATGGCTGGGAGGAACGATGCTGCAATTGTTGTTGATTGTTGTAAGAGGTTGAATCTTGCATTGTCTGCTATGAATGGGGAGTTGGTTGTCGACACTCCAGCTAAGGGGTCGGTAACCACTTCTCTGGTATGTTCTCAGTGTCCCGTGTCGATCTTCGACCGAGACTTTGTTGTGAATTTTGTTTGTTTGCCGCTGAATGGATTAGATGTAATTTTGGGCATGAACTGGTTGGAGCATAACCATGTTCGCATTGATTGTCGTCGCAAGTCTGTGAGCTTTGGGAGGAAGAATCTGGTTTGTTATCTGCTAGTCAGTTGCGGAAGTTAGCGAAGGAGGGAGTTCAGTTGTTCTCATTGATGGCATCGTTGTCTGTTGAGAATCAAGCTATCATTGATGAGTTGCAGGTGGTGCGCGAATTTCCTGAAGTTTTTCCTGATGAGATTCCAAGTGTACCGCCTAAGAGAGAAGTGAAGTTTTCTATTGATCTGGTACCCGGTACGAGGCCTGTGTCTATGGCACCGTACAGGATGTCTACATCAGAATTGTCAAAGTTGAAGAAGCAACTTGAAGATCT
Organism: Astragalus membranaceus; assembly: GCA_039519185.1. Taxonomy (NCBI): domain Eukaryota; kingdom Viridiplantae; phylum Streptophyta; class Magnoliopsida; order Fabales; family Fabaceae; genus Astragalus; species Astragalus membranaceus. The sequence continues at coordinate 91,396,063 of CM076850.1, forward strand.
GCTTGAGAAGAAGTTTGTTAGGCCGAGTGTATCGCCGTGGGGAGCTCCTGTGTTGCTGGTGAAGAAGAAGGATGGAAGCATGAGGTTGTGTGTTGATTATAGGCAGCTGAATAAGGCGACCATTAAGAACAAGTATCCACTGCCGAGGATAGACGATTTGATGGATCAGTTAGTGGGTGCTCGAGTGTTCAGCAAGATTGATTTGAGATCAGGTTATCATCAGATCAAGGTGAAGGATGAAGATGTTCAGAAGACTGCTTTCAGGACGCGGTATGGGCACTATGAGTATTCGGTGATGCCGTTCGGTGTCACTAACGCACTGGGTGTATTTATGGAGTACATGAATCGTATATTCCATACTTACTTGGATCGGTTCGTGGTTGTGTTCATTGACGACATCCTGATTTATTCGAAGTTGGAGGAAGAGCATGCAGAGCATTTGAGATTAGTATTGGAGATCCTGAGAGAGAAGAAGCTGTATGCAAAGTTGGGGTGATGAGGATACTTCACCCGCATGCTCTCCTCTCTCTTCGCGACCTCCTCTCTCTCCCTTGCTGAGTTTCTGAAATTTCTTCAAATGGGGTGAAGTGTTTTTGGTTTGTTTGAGTTTCAGCTGGGGGTTTAAGTGGGTTGGGGAAAAGACCCATTTACCCTTCAGCTGGTACTCTCCTCCTAAGGCTCCTTATTAGTTCTAAGTGGCTTAACTCAATGAAATTAACTTAGAACTTAGGGACAATAAATCATCTATTTAAAGCCTCACATAATTAAATAGCTATGCTAATTAAACCGATTTGTGTTACCATCTTGTGCTAAATATCCCATTTAGTCAATATTCACCTTAACCTTTTAGCTAATTTAAATAAATTAAATTAACTAATTAGGGGATGTTACAATCACCCCAACTTTTAAAAATTTTGTCCTCAAAATTGACAAAACGTACCTCAATCGAAAAGATGGGGATACTTCACCCGCATGCTCTCCTCTACTTCCCACGTTGCTTCGTCGGGTGATGCACCGTCCCAAAGCACCTTGACGATAGGAATTGATCTCGTCCGAAGTGTTTTCTCGCCACATTCGATGACCCTGACGGGAGTAGGCTGATAAGATAAATCCGGTCTGATGTCAATCGTTTCATGATTCAACGGCTGATTCGGGTCATGAATATACTTCCTTAACTGCGATACATGAAACACATCATGTAATCTGGACAAGTATGGAGGTAATGCAATGCGATATCCTACTGTTGCGTGGGTGTTCTAGTCGCAATGTCAGTGCAAGTATACACGTCGTACAAGTAATAAAGTGGATAAAAAGTAAGAGATCGTTCCCACGAGGATTGATTAACTTTCAAAGTTCAAGTCTTCAAAACACAAGTGAAACAAGTAATAAATCGACACTAAAAGTTGCTATTAAGATTAAGAACGTAGATAAAGCAAGTGAATAAGAAGTGGTTGTGAATATGGAAGAGTATGAGTTGGATTGCTGCATGCAAGTAAATTTCCTCTAGTCAGACGTTATAACGTTTACACGTTAACACGTACAAATGCTATGTTGTATAGACGTTATAACGTTTGAACGCTGTTGCAAAAGAGCTGTGCTTTTCAGTCACAAAACGTCAGAGCTTCAAGTACTAGAATTCCTATGTCTAGGTTCTAAGTAGGCCTACTCCTGTATTTTAAGTACCCACAGCATGTGCCCTATGAACTATTATCCATTCTATGTCTAGACTTAGATAAAAATGCCTAAATGTCTTTAGTGCACCTTTTCATTCACATAAATCTTTGAGTTCTTTTCATAGACCATGTCTGTACCTATGAATCTACTTGTTTTAAGTGGCCAAGTTCAAAACAAGTTTGGAAGTATTAACATGCAAAGATTTAAAACGCATAAACATCAATACTTCATAGCATTAAACTAGGGGTTCATTACATGCAAAACAACAACCCAACTACAAATGTTTAGCTCATGCTGAGCATCTCTACAGAATTAAGAGGAGTTAAAATCCAAATACCGTACATAGAGAAAATGAGACTAAACGCAAAAGATACACCTAAGTAACCTTCCTTCATGCACGCTGTAAAGACGTTACAACGTCTGAGCTTCACAGTAATGGTTGCGAATGGAAATAACAATTGGAGCTGGAGAAAATTCAGATGAAGAAGTCTGTGTCCAGAACTTCTTTTTAGAAACTCTCTCTCTGAAAATGGAGGAAGGTAGATGATGAGTGGATGGGTCGATGATGATCTCCGTGATGCCCAGTGATGCCTTTCTTATAGCCAAGGAACAAAGGGGTCACATGCTTGCTGATGTCATTCCCCACCTTCCAAGCTTGCTTGCGAGTTGACTCTGCATCTGAAGTGACACCGCACTGCTACAGTGCGTCAGCCGCGTCAGCGCTGAGGAGAGAGAAGATCTTCTTCATTTCCAGATCTTTGACCATCATTACATGCGCGCCAAAATGAGATATTACTTTCTTGCTCTGCTGCCCTTCTTCAGACGTGATGAGAGACGTTGCCACGTTCAGCTGACTGCACAAACACAAGAAGCATCAAAATGTTCACAAAGGCGCCAATTGGCGCCAAAATGCCTAGAATTTGTAACTTAGCCCCTTTCTAACTAAAAAGCAATAAACTAACAGAAACTTAATAGAGACCACCTACTATTGCTAGAGAACTTGCATGATTTAACTTTGAATAAGTATAAATAACTCATATAAATATGAGTTATCACACCCCCAAACTTAAACCATTGCTTGTCCTCAAGCAATCAAAACACAACATATGAAAATATGCATGAAATTAAATATACCAACAGTTTACACCCTGTTCAATCATTTGATCAAAAATCTTCCTCAAGGGGCTAATTCCTTCAGACTTACACTACACACTCACGCACCAATGCACAATTATATTCTAGATTCATTACTGCCCAAAGTGAGTGTGTGTTCTCTGCATCAATTCTATTCCTAGCTAGGTTCAGAAGCTACCCTAGCTTATGAAAGAGTGGTTTCCATTATGGTGAGGGTATAACATTTTTCAAAACAAAGAGTAGGCTAACATTTCCACATAAGACATGAGGGTTATTTTAAGCACGACAAAGGGTCTTAATTGGATGCTAGGACTAGATTAGTGCAACTACTTTTCTGACTCACACACACAGGACTGCAACCCCCTTATTATTGAGCAACTTTCATTTGATTCATTTCACTTTTTGGTTTGGAGTTTTTGTGATTTTCTCCTTTTTGATCTTTTGGATTTGACAATTTTGGATTGAGATATTTGGGGTACCCAGTATTTGTTTCGGGAAATTGCAGCAAACACAGAGGACATGTGGATTTTTCCACTTATTTGAAACAACACACACTTTTTGGTCCTTTTGGAGTAGACGCTATAACGTTTGATAACACAGAACACAACACACAAACACACACGGCATACGTTATAACGTTACGGGTAGACGTTACAACGTTGCACTCACACTACACAAGCACTAATCATCCTACAGTCTTTGCACCCAGCCTTAGTACAACCTGATATACCCCCAGCTAAGCATGCATCAGCTACTCACACAAATTCACACACAGTCATTCCTAGATTTAGCCCAAAGAGAAACATTTTTGATGATTAATAGAGTGGGGCAGTAAACTGATTTTGCAATTGATTTTATGCAAACACAAAACGTAAAAATGATCCTCCCCCCAAACAGAAAGATGAGCAGTGTCCCTACTGCTCACTGATTTTTGAACAATAGAAGGGGAACATTCTCACACAACAGAAACAAAACAAACTATTGACTACTAACTATCCAGACGTTATAACGTCTGGACAGCTATTTATTTTTGCTGAAATTACAAACTATACTATACTACTGCTAAAAAGAGGGCTAACTTACTTGTTCAGAGCACCAGACCTGAGCCTTCCACTCTGTCTGGCTGGGATGCTTGCTTGCACAGTCTTCTTTTTCTTTTCCTTCTTCTTCTTCTCTCCTTCACCATCACCAGCATCAACTGAGACTTTGGTTTCTTGGGGCATCTTTGCACTGCTCTCAGCAACTCTTTTCTTTGCTTCCTCCCATGCTTTCTGCTTTTCCAGTTCTGCAGGATTAATCTGCTGCTGCTCTTCGGGGTCCTCCTGGGCTTTTTCAACCTCTGGCTCTTGAGACGTTGGAACGTCTGCAGCTTTTTCTTCAGTAACAACAGCAGGAGCAGTCTCTGAACCACTAGCAGCAACAAATGCTGCACTGGTGGCTGTTGCTGGCTTGTCTTTAGCAGCTTCAGATTTCTTTCTTACCTGCAACTTTTGCCTTTTTGTTGCAGGAGCATCAACTAGTTGCTCTTCTTCTTCACCATGTCTTGCTTCTTCACTTGCAGCGGCTAATTCACGCCTTTTCTTCTTCCCAAATGGACTCTGGGTGGGTACAGTCTTGAATCTTTGCCTTTTGGGTGGGGGAATGAGTTGTGGGTCTGGGTTAGTTTCAACAGCAGTTGGTTCAGACGTGGTCACGTCTGCACTGGTTACTTCTGGAATGGATGGTTGTGAAGGTTCTTTAGTTGGTTCAGGTTGAGCGGGGATTGGTTGTGAAATGGGTTGATCTTGAGGTTGAGACTGTGATGATTTGGGGATATTTTGGTCATCAGTGGATTGTTCTTTAGGTGGGGGTTGGGGTTGTTTGGCTTTTGGTGATGGAGGTGTGGGCTTGGCTGGTTCTTTGGCTGCTTCGGTTGGTGGAGAGTCAGCCTCAATATCAGTTTTGTCACTAGAGCTTCCCTTCTCTTCAGAATGTGTTTCTTCCTCTTCATCACTCAGGATTTCCCTACTCACTTTCTTTGATTCCTCTGCATCACTCTCACTGATGCTATCCAGATCAGCTGATTTAAGTTCTTCTTCCTCACTACTCACCTTCTTCTGTTTTTTCTTTGCTGGGCTCTTTCTTTTTGTGGCTGGTTTTCTTGCTTTCTGAACTCTTTCCTTCTTCACTGCCCTGAGGTTCATTGTTGATAAGGGTATGTTGTCTTCATCTTCCTCTTGCATCCAATCTGGAAGTACTGGTTCATCAATCACCATCTTACCTTTTGTTACCTGTGCATTTACCTTCTTTTGCCATTCAAACTGCTGCTTCACAAACTTGGCTAGGCTGTTTTGCTGGTCCACCAGACGTTGTAACGTCTGTGCATCAACTGACGTGGTAGCATCTGCAGCTCTCTGCCTAGCTTTGAACTTTGTGGAGAATGCTCCTTGGGGTTTGTAACACCCCATTCTACCCGGCTTTTTATCATAGAGATCAGAGTTTCAAAATTTCTTTTCGAATGGAATGCTACACATAAACTTAATCTAACGACGGTCAAATCGGTGTAAGCCTTCGTTACACATTTATAATACGCAACACCATTAAATAATTTAGGGTACACGTGACTTCACCAATAAAATCCACACATTATAATTTAGATGTCTCGCAGCGGAAAATAACACAATCTCCAAAATACGCCGAACAACAGGCTCATCAAAAATCATTAACTCAAAGCATATAAAATTCAACGACAAATGAATAACATTAAAATCCCTAATCCAACCCCCTAGGTGTCACGTATCAGAGCAGACCGACTCGGGAGTGAAAGGAGTAAGCCTTCACTCAGGACTACCTATGGTAAACAACAACAGAAGGGTGAGTCTCAACTACATAATAAAGACTATAATAAGAAGTATATTCCATCATAGCATCACACTCACACAGTCACACAGTAGCATAGTCCATACAATCACCAACTAGCATGCTTATCATGAGGATGTATGCAATACAGTTATGCATGTGGTACCATTTTCCCAGACCGCAGCCTTATCATCATAATATCAACTCAGACCGCAGCCTTATCATTTCAATTTAGAACTCAGACCGCAGCCTTATTATCATAATTAAAAACTCAGACCGCAGTCTTATGTATGCATGAGACTCCATGACAAAACCACAATCATAATTATTAACAACACGGTCCATGTATCCTATATCACATCTTTAATTAATCTTAGTTTTAGCCCCCATGGCCTCATCATCAACCAACTCATTATTTTCTCATCACAATCACGTCCCTAGGACTAGGATAACACTTAGGGACCAATCTGTCACCATTAGATCCGAAACCCAAACACAAGGCATGGGCGCCCCACTTGGCGCCCTGGGCGGCCACACTTGGCGCCCAACACAACACCCAAACGCACAAACATAGCAGGTCACCTGGAAAATTGAAACCGCTCTAGCCAAAATTTTCAAAATGGGATTTGGTCACGTGAATACAGAATTTGGCTAGGGAAAATATGTTCAGAACTCACAGCTCACCCCTAGGCATCACAAACATAGTCAAAACAACGCTCTCTAGGACAATTTCAAAACCATAAGTGCAAATTTGGAAATTCTTTAGCCAAAGTGTTTTAAATACAATTTGGTCAGGTGAATACAAAATTTGGCTCGGTAAATTATGCTCAGAAAATGAGATGCACACAAGGCACCCCTAAAACAAGCCAAAACGATGCCCAATAGGACCATTTCAAAACCACAAGTGCAAATCTGGAAATTCTTTAGCCAAAGTACTTAAAATATGATTTGGTCAGGTGAATACAAAATTTGGCTCGGTAAATTATGCTCAGAAAATGAGATGCACACAAGGCACCCCTAAAACAAGCCAAAACGATGCCCAATAGGACCATTTCCAAACGGTGCATGAACAACTGAAAATTCTTTAGCCAAAGTGTTTTAAATATCATTTGGTCAGGTGAATACAAAATTTGGCTCGGTAAAAACTGTTTAGAAATTGAGCTTCACATAAACCACCCCTAGGCGCACACTCCATGGGACACAGGCGCCCAGGCGCCATTCTGGGCAGCACAGGCGCCCAGACAGCAACACACTCACGCTCGGGCAGCAAAACAACACACGCAACGCAACACCAACCCACTGCTACAGTACACAGAGCGCCATTTTCCCTAGGCACTTGGCGCCCCATGCGACCCAACATCTACCAAACATCAAATTTCCAAAACAATTCACAACAACAAATCACAAAATACATTATACTCATACCAACAACATTCATTCTCACATTTATGCATTAAGAACACAACAAGGCATAAAATCAACACATGTAATCTAACCTTAGCATAGGGAATCGAATCAATCACACTAATTATCAATTTCAATTAACCTAACAATCTAACAATTAACAACATAATAACAAGTGGAATCCTATGGTTCACATACAACCTATTATACTCTCTATTATAGAGTGAGACTCCCCTAACCTTGATTATGACGAGCTAGAGCTTTTCCCACCGAAGCACCGACAAATCACCGCAACAAGGATTCTTCTCCTTCTTCTTCCCTTATTCACGAATACGCCCTCTCTCTCTTTCCCTTGGACCATTCGCAAATTGAACAAAAATAGGAAGGGTTAGGGAAAACGAAACTTAAGCACTTGATAGAGAAAGGAAATCGAATCATAGAAGATTAGGAACCCTTACCTAGGATCAAGATGCACAAACCCTAACTCCAAGCTTGAAGTCGCTCCTTCCTTCTCTTCTCCTCTCCTTCGACTTTCTTTCTTTTCTTCTCTCTTTCGACTTTCTTTCTTTCTTTTGACACTAGTGAGGCGCGACCTAGACCCCTAGTGCCTAAGGAGCGCCTAAGCCAACGGGCTTGGGCTTCTTGGGCCGTCATTTGCAATACCGGTATTACCAACGCTATCCCCTTCAATTAAATAAAAATACTACATTATAATATAATAAAGAAAATTAGTGCAACACTTTAAATAATTTAATCAATTACTTAATTAAATTATTTTAGGGTGTTACAACTCTCCCCCACTTAGGAAATTTCGTCCTCGAAATTCATACCTGAGTCAAATAGCTCTGGATAGGACTCCCGCATCCTACTCTCCAGCTCCCAAGTCATGCTCTCGCGAGTAGCTCCCAACCACACCACCTTCACTAAAACAATGCTTTTCCCTCTCAGCACCTTCACTTCTCTATCATCAATCCTCACTGGCATAGTCTCCACAGTGAGATTATCTCGCACCTCAATATCATCCATATGGATCACATGAGACGGGTCCGGAATGTACTTCCGAAGTTGCGACACGTGAAATACGTCGTGCAAGTTCGAAAGGTTAGGTGGTAGAGCCACCCTATAAGCAACCTTTCCGACCCTCTCGGTGATTTGGTACGGTCCAATAAATCTAGGAGTCAACTTCTTTGCTTTAAGTGCACGCCCAACACCAGCCATAGGCGTGACTCTCAAGAAAACATGCTCACCAGCCTGAAATTCCAAATCTTTCCTTCTTCTATCATGGTAACTCTTTTGCCGACTTTGAGACTCTTTCATTTTCTCCCTGATCATTTTTATCTTCTCTGTAGTCTCTCTCACTAATTCAGGTCCAAGAACAACACTCTCTCCAGACTCATGCCAACACACAGGAGTCCTACACCTCCGCCCATACAGTGCCTCGTAAGGAGCCATCCCTATACTTGAATGGTAGCTGTTATTGTAAGTGAACTCAATCAACGAAAGGTGTGTATCCCACGCACCTCCCTGCTCTAAAACACACGATCTCAATAAGTCCTCCAATGACTGAATGGTTCTCTCTGTCTGCCCATCAGTCTGAGGATGATAGGCTGAACTCAACCTCAATCTGGACCCCAATGCCTCCTGCAAGCTTCCCCAAAACTCCGAAGTGAACCTCGGATCTCTGTCAGATACAATACTCTTCGGGACACCATGCAGCTTCACAATCACCTGGATATATATCTCGGCCAATCTCGCTACCGGATACGTGATGTTGATAGGAAGGAAGTGAGCAGACTTCGTCAACCTATCCACGATCACCCAAATAGAATCAAATCCTCGAACGGTTCTTGGTAACCCTGTCACAAAATCCATGGAAATGCTATCCCATTTCCATTCCGGAACATCCAAAGGTTGCATCAACCCCGCAGGCTTCTGGTGCTCAACCTTTGACTTCTGGCAAGTCAAACAGGCGTACACAAACTGTGCTACATCTTTCTTCATACCAGGCCACCAGAATAATTTCTTCAAGTCATGATACATCTTTGTAGCCCCTGGATGAATACTCAGCTTGCTCCTATGACCCTCCTCAAGGATCATCTTCTTCATCTCAATATCATTGGGAACGCAGATCCTGTCTCTAAATCTCAACACACCCTGGGAATCCAACCTGAAATCCCCATCCACATTCTGATCACCCGCAACTAACAAGTCAACCAGCTTCACATCTAATTTCTGGGCGTCTCTGATACTAACCAAGAAGTCATTGCCAATCCTCAGCATACCCAGTTTAACACTCTGCGGTGTCACTTCACAAACCAAACTTATATCACGGAATTGTTCAATCAGCTCCAACTCCTTTACCATCATTGATGACATATGCAAAGTCTTTCGACTTAAAGCATCAGCCACGACATTAGCTTTGCCGGGGTGATAGTTTAAGCCAAAATCATAGTCTTTCAGCAGCTCTAACCAACGCCTCTGCCTCATATTCAGCTCCTTCTGATCAAACAAGTATTTCAAACTCTTGTGGTCGCTGAATACCTCGAATCTAGTGCCATACAAATAGTGCCTCCAAATTTTTAGCGCAAACACAATAGCAGCCAATTCCAAATCATGAGTAGGATAGTTCTTCTCATGAGTCCGCAACTGTCTGGACGCATAAGCGACTACCTTCCCATCCTGCATCAATACGCCCCCTAAGCCCATTCTGGAAGCATCACAATATACCACAAAAGGTTGATCCGGCACGGGCAACACTAACACCGGAGATGTTGTCAATCTTTTCTTCAACTCTTGGAAACTCTCTTCACACTTAGCATCCCACACAAAAACTCTCCCTTTACACGTCAATTGAGTCAACGGAAGGGCTAGCTTCGAGAAACCCTCAATGAACCTCCTGTAGTAACCAGCCAACCCCAAGAAACTTCTGATCTCAGTCGCAGACTTTGGGCTTTCCCATTGCAATACTGCATCAACCTTGGCTGGGTCTACAGCTATGCCATCACTAGAAATAATGTGACCCAAAAAGCTCACCTCACGCAGCCAGAACTCGCATTTGAACAACTTAGCATAAAGCTTCTTCTCTTTCAATACCTCAAGCACCAATCTCAAGTGCTCTGCATGCTCCTCTTCAGATTTAGAGTATACCAGAATATCATCTATAAAAACTACCACAAACCGATCCAAGTAGCTATGGAAAATACGGTTCATGTACTCCATAAACACCCCTGGTGCATTGGTGACACCAAACGGCATCACAGAGTACTCATAATGTCCATATCTCGTTCGGAACGCTGTCTTCTGGACGTCTTCGTCTTTTACTTTAATCTGATGATACCCTGACCTCAAATCAATTTTACTAAAAACCTTAGCACCCACCAGCTGGTCCATCAGATCATCAATTCTCGGAAGAGGGTACTTATTTTTAATAGTCACCTTGTTCAACTGTCTATAATCCACACACAGGCGCATACTCCCATCTTTCTTCTTTACTAACAAAACCGGAGCTCCCCATGGTGACACACTGGGCCTCACAAATTTCTTTTCAAGCAACTCTTCCAACTGCTTCTTCAACTCAGATAACTCAGAAGCTGACATCCGGTACGGTGCCATGGACACAGGCCTAGTACCAGGCACAAGGTCAATCCCAAACTCTACTTCCCTCTCTGGTGGCACACTAGGAATCTCATCAGGGAACACTTCAGGGAACTCACACACCACCTGCAACCCTTCAACCATAGCTTGATTTTCAGCAGACATAGACGCCATCAAAGCAAATAGTTGACCACCATCCTTCATTACCTTATGCAGCTGATCCCCAGACAACAAAACAGACTTCTCCTCCTCAGGAGGGAGAAAACTCACAGACTTGCTGAAACAGTTGATGTGCACATGGTTATCCACCAACCAGTCCATACCAAGAATAACATCTAACCCTCCCAAAGGCAAACATATAAGGTCAACCAGAAAATCTCTGCCGAATACTGACAGAGGACACTTAGCACACAATAGAGAAGTAGTCACCGAACCCTTAGCCGGAGTGTCGATAACCATTTCCCTTTTCATATCAGACAATACTAGATTTAACTTTTCAGCACAAACAGCAGCAATAAAAGAATGCGTAGCACCAGTATCAACTATAGCAACTAAAGGGGAACCATAAATAAAACAAGTACCTCGAATCTCATTGGGCCCCTCTGAGCCTGCTAGCGCGAAAACTCTTCCATTGGATTTCTCTTTCTTCGGTTTGGTGCATTTAGAACTAAAGTGACCAGCTTCACCACAATTGAAACACACTGATTCCTTACGATCACAGTGAGACGCCATATGACCTTTCTTCCCACAACGGTAACACATTACTTCGGTCTTGCAATCGAAACTCTTGTGACCCGGCTTGCCACAGGTGTAACACACTATATCAGCGGGAGCACCTCCCCCACTAGGCTTCTTACCCTCAGAAAATTTCTTACCAGCACCTGCCTTCCATTTATTTTTACCTCCAGACACATCATATGGTTTGCCCCTAAACTGAGTATTCCTCTTTTCTTTCCCAATCTTGTAGGCAGCAGAACTGTCCTCTTCATAAATTCTACTCTTGTCAACTAGTCTAGCAAAATCTCAGATCTCATGATACCCAATTGCCTTCTTAATGTCAGGTCGCAGGCCACTTTCAAATTTCACACATTTAGAGAACTCTGAATCAGCATCATTGGCGTAGTAAGGACAGAATTGGGCCAGCTCTTCAAATTTGGCTGCATACTCAGCCACTGTCTTATTTCCCTGTTTCAGTTCTAAGAATTCTACCTCTTTCTTGGCCCGAACGTCTTCAGGGTAATACTTTCTTTTAAACTCCCTTGTGAAGACCTCCCAAGTAACCTCTTCACCGGCAGTGTTCAACCTATGCAGCATCCCTAACCACCACTTGTCAGCCTCTTCTGCCAGCATGTGCGTCCCAAACTTCACTTGCTGGGCAGCAGTGCAATCCATAACACGGAATATCCGCTCTATCTCATTCAACCACGACAAGGCTCCATCGGGATCATACCGACCCTTGCAGGTGGGTGGGTTTTCCCTCTGAAACGTTGCCAGGTTACGGGCATTCATATCAGCAGCATTGTGTTGATTTCCAACAGCTTGGGCTATGGCCTGCAGAGCAGCAGCCAAAGCAGCATCATCCCTTCTAGCCATATCAACCTAGCACTGCAGCATAAACGACAATTTAGAACTAAAACAAAACACCTAATTGTCATACACAATATGACAGACAGACACACTTGGTCGGACAGACCGAACTTTTGCTCTGATACCACTAATGTAACACCCCATTCTACCCGGCTTTTTATCATAGAGATCAGAGTTTCAAAATTTCTTTTCGAATGGAATGCTACACATAAACTTAATCTAACGACGGTCAAATCGGTGTAAGCCTTCGTTACACATTTATAATACGCAACACCATTAAATAATTTAGGGTACACGTGACTTCACCAATAAAATCCACACATTATAATTTAGATGTCTCGCAGCGGAAAATAACACAATCTCCAAAATACGCCGAACAACAGGCTCATCAAAAATCATTAACTCAAAGCATATAAAATTCAACGACAAATGAATAACATTAAAATCCCTAATCCAACCCCCTAGGTGTCACGTATCAGAGCAGACCGACTCGGGAGTGAAAGGAGTAAGCCTTCACTCAGGACTACCTGTGGTAAACAACAACAGAAGGGTGAGTCTCAACTACATAATAAAGACTATAATAAGAAGTATATTCCATCATAGCATCACACTCACACAGTCACACAGTAGCATAGTCCATACAATCACCAACTAGCATGCTTATCATGAGGATGTATGCAATACAGTTATGCATGTGGTACCATTTTCCCAGACCGCAGCCTTATCATCATAATATCAACTCAGACCGCAGCCTTATCATTTCAATTTAGAACTCAGACCGCAGCCTTATTATCATAATTAAAAACTCAGACCGCAGTCTTATGTATGCACGAGACTCCATGACAAAACCACAATCATAATTATTAACAACACGGTCCATGTATCCTATATCACATCTTTAATTAATCTTAGTTTTAGCCCCCATGGCCTCATCATCAACCAACTCATTATTTTCTCATCACAATCACGTCCCTAGGACTAGGATAACACTTAGGGACCAATCTGTCACCATTAGATCCGAAACCCAAACACAAGGCATGGGCGCCCCACTTGGCGCCCTGGGCGGCCACACTTGGCGCCCAACACAACACCCAAACGCACAAACATAGCAGGTCACCTGGAAAATTGAAACCGCTCTAGCCAAAATGTTCAAAATGGGATTTGGTCACGTGAATACAGAATTTGGCTAGGGAAAATATGTTCAGAACTCACAGCTCACCCCTAGGCATCACAAACATAGTCAAAACAACGCTCTCTAGGACAATTTCAAAACCATAAGTGCAAATCTGGAAATTCTTTAGCCAAAGTGTTTTAAACACAATTTGGTCAGGTGAATACAAAATTTGGCTCGGTAAATTATGCTCAGAAAATGAGATGCACACAAGGCACCCCTAAAACAAGCCAAAACGATGCCCAATAGGACCATTTCAAAACCACAAGTGCAAATCTGGAAATTCTTTAGCCAAAGTACTTAAAATATGATTTGGTCAGGTGAATACAAAATTTGGCTCGGTAAATTATGCTCAGAAAATGAGATGCACACAAGGCACCCCTAAAACAAGCCAAAACGATGCCCAATAGGACCATTTCCAAACGGTGCATGAACAACTGAAAATTCTTTAGCCAAAGTGTTTTAAATATCATTTGGTCAGGTGAATACAAAATTTGGCTCGGTAAAAACTGTTTAGAAATTGAGCTTCACATAAACCACCCCTAGGCGCACACTCCATGGGACACAGGCGCCCAGGCGCCATTCTGGGCAGCACAGGCGCCCAGACAGCAACACACTCACGCTCGGGCAGCAAAACAACACACGCAACGCAACACCAACCCACTGCTACAGTACACAGAGCGCCATTTTCCCTAGGCACTTGGCGCCCCATGCGACCCAACATCTACCAAACATCAAATTTCCAAAACAATTCACAACAACAAATCACAAAATACATTATACTCATACCAACAACATTCATTCTCACATTTATGCATTAAGAACACAACAAGGCATAAAATCAACACATGTAATCTAACCTTAGCATAGGGAATCGAATCAATCACACTAATTATCAATTTCAACTAACCTAACAATCTAACAATTAACAACATAATAACAAGTGGAATCCTATGGTTCACATACAACCTATTATACTCTCTATTATAGAGTGAGACTCCCCTAACCTTGATTATGACGAGCTAGAGCTTTTCCCACCGAAGCACCGACAAATCACCGCAACAAGGATTCTTCTCCTTCTTCTTCCCTTATTCACGAATACGCCCTCTCTCTCTTTCCCTTGGACCATTCGCAAATTGAACAAAAATAGGAAGGGTTAGGGAAAACGAAACTTAAGCACTTGATAGAGAAAGGAAATCGAATCATAGAAGATTAGGAACCCTTACCTAGGATCAAGATGCACAAACCCTAACTCCAAGCTTGAAGTCGCTCCTTCCTTCTCTTCTCCTCTCCTTCGACTTTCTTTCTTTTCTTCTCTCTTTCGACTTTCTTTCTTTCTTTTGACACTAGTGAGGCGCGACCTAGACCCCTAGTGCCTAAGGAGCGCCTAAGCCAACGGGCTTGGGCTTCTTGGGCCGTCATTTGCAATACCGGTATTACCAACGCTATCCCCTTCAATTAAATAAAAATACTACATTATAATATAATAAAGAAAATTAGTGCAACACTTTAAATAATTTAATCAATTACTTAATTAAATTATTTTAGGGTGTTACAGGGTTCATCTCTTAGCTCAGAGGCTTCAATCTCCACTCCAGCCTCCATGCAGAGATCAGTGATTAAGCAGGGGAAGTATAGGTATCCATCCTTCCTGTTCTGCCATTTGTTTATCTCCCTATTGATGAGCTTACCCACCTCAATCTTATCTCTTGACATAATGGCATCAATAGCAATCAGCCTCTCCTTATCAACCCAGAGAGTGTGAGAGGTTGGTATCAAGCAGTGCCTAATGAAATGAAACCAAGTGCTGGCCTCATCACAAAGGTACCTTTTTAAAATTTTAAATTCGCTCCCATGGTCGCCTCTTCTCTCCCAAACAGCTCCTTCAACACAAATTCTTTCTTTGATTTCAGCCATCTCTGCCACTCCGTAAGTCTTTTGTTTCACCTCAACTGCCTTGCCATAGTAACCCAGCCCAAAGTAGTCATTTATGACTCTTACACCAAATTTGACTTCTTCACCGCGAACAATGGAGGTGCTTGAAGGCTCTCCATCAGTTCTTTCAACGATTCCCTTGTAGAAGTCATGCACCAGAGTTGCAATGTATTCCTTTCTGTGAACTACAAATTTTTGCCATCCTAATGCTGCCACTGTTGCGAGAAAATCAGGGTTTGGGTTTTCCAAGCTGAAGCCTCTTTCTGGTAGCAAAGCTTTCTTCTTTGAAGGAATAGGGATTTCTGGAATTGGAACAGAGGAAGAACTTGGGTTAACATTCTTTCCTTTACCAGATGATTTTACTGCAGCTTGCTTGGTTTTTGTCATGGTGATTGAATGAGTTTTTCTGGAGAGTGGAAGATTTGAGATTTGAGATTTGGGGGAAGGGATAAGATTGCGGTTTCTGAAAGTGTATGAAGGTGGTTTTGATGATTGTAACTGGTGTGTGTTTATTGGGGAGGTTTTATGGGAAGTTGAGAAGTAGGTGGTGGCGTGGGTTTGGGAAAAAGGGGTAACCGTTGGAAGTGACGTCATGGTCACTTTGGCAGTCACGTCTTTCGAAAAACAAGAAATATTTCCATTTAAAATTTGAAAACTGCTTGACTCATTTTTCTTTTCTTTCTCATTTAAAATTTTACCCAGTCAGAAAACGTGACAACGTCCCAGACACATAAGACGTTATAACGTTCACCATACTTTAATAACTTGAGCACTCACTCTCTTCTACCTTCAGCTTCCATTCCTGCACAAAACAAAAATTTAAAGACACAAAATTGTTGGTTAGATAAAACCATTGGGTTGCCTCCCAAGAGCGCTTGCTTTAAGAGTCTTCAGCCAGACTATTCCCTTTTTAATTCAGGGGTTTTTTGAGAGCCACTGTGGTCTTGTCTCTAACCACATGTTCTCCATGGTATTGTTTCACTCTTTGGCCATTGACTTTAAAAATGGAATTGGTCTTCTCATCAAATAGATCCACAGCACCATGAGGATAGACTTTTACCAATTTGAAGGGTCCTGACCATCTTGATTTTAGCTTCCCAGGGAACAACTTTAACCTTGAATTAAACAGCAACACTGGTTGTCCCTCTACTAGCTCCCTTCTTTGAATTTTCTGATCATGCCACTTCTTGGTTTTCTCCTTATAGATTGCTGAATTCTCATAGGCAGTGTGCCTGAATTCATCTAGCTCATTTAGTTGAAGTAGTCTTGCTTCTCCAGCCTTTGAATGATCTAAGTTCAGTTGTTTCAGTGCCCAGTGAGCTTTGTGCTGGAGTTCAATGGGCAGATGACAAGCTTTTCCGAAGACTAGCTTGTATGGTGACATGCCCAGTGGTGTCTTAAATGCTGTCCTGTACGCCCACAGTGCATCATCAAGGTGCAGGGACCATTCTTTCCTATTTGGACCAACCATCTTTTCAAGTATCCTTTTAATTTCTCTGTTGGAAATTTCTGCTTGACCACTTGTCTGTGGGTGATAAGCTGTAGCAATCTTGTGCTTCACTCCGTACTTAGCCAATAAGTTCTCAATTAGCTTATTACAGAAGTGAGAGCCTTCATCACTGATTATAGCTCTTGGAGTACCAAATCTTGTGAAGATGTTTTGCTTAAGGAATTTGCTAACTGATTTAGCTTCATTATTGGGCAATGCAACAGCTTCAACCCATTTGGATACATAATCCACAGCTACCAAAATGTATAAGTTTCCATGAGACATAGGAAATGGCCCCATGAAGTCCATTCCCCAAACATCAAACAGTTCCACTTCAAGGATATTTGTCAATGGCATCTCTTGCTTGTTGGAGATGTTTCCAGCTCTTTGGCATTTATCACAGTTCTTCACCAATTGATGAGCATCTTTGAAGAGTGTTGGCCAATAATATCCTGACTGTAACACCTTTGCTGCAGTTCTGGTTCCTCCAAAATGTCCACCATAAGGTGATGCATGACATTGTTGTAATACATGGAGTTGTTCCTCTTCAGCAAGGCATCTCCTAAGCAACTGATCTTGACACATCTTATACAGATAGGGCTCATCCCACAAATAGTGCTTCACATTGTGGAAGAATTTTTTTCTTTGCTGATGGTTGAAATCTATAGGCACAATCTTGCTGACTAGGAAGTTGACTATATCAGCATACCAGGGTGCAGTAGCATCAGACGTTATAACGTTTGAAGAAATTGCCATAGACGTGGTAACGTCTTCAGCTACTGTGGCTACTGTCAGCAGTTTCTCATCAGGGAAATTTTCTTTTATCTCTTCTGCACCTGTACCTGCATCAACATTCTCAAGTCTAGAAAGGTGATCAGCAACTTGGTTCTCCACCCCCTTTTATCATGAATTTCCAAGTCAAATTCTTGAAGGAGGAGAACCCATCTGATGAGTCTTGGCTTTGCATCCTTTTTTGTGATCAAATACTTGATGGCTGAGTGATCAGTAAAAACAATAACTTTTGCACCCACCAAGTATGATCGAAATTTGTCAAAAGCAAACACAACAGCCAGTAACTCTTTCTCAGTTACAGTATAATTTAATTGGGCATCATCTAAGGTTTTACTAGCATAATAGATAGAGTGAAAAAATTTGCCATACCTTTGACCCAATACAGCTCCCACAGCATAGTCACTTGCGTCACACATTAATTCAAATGGTTTGGACCAGTCAGGAGTGACTATTACAGGAGCTGTTACAAGGGCAGTCTTCAATTTCTGGAAGGCTTCATGACATTGCTTATCAAAGTTGAAGACGTTATCACGTTGCAGTAGCAGACACAAAGGTTTGGAAATTTTTGAGAAATCTTTGATAAACCTTCTGTAAAAACCAGCATGCCCTAAGAAACTTCTAACACCCTTGACAGTAGTAGGTGGAGGTAATTTGTCAATAACATCAATTTTTGCTTTATCAACCTCCAACCCTTTCTTTGAAATCTTATGCCCCAAAACAATTCCCTCTTGAACCATAAAGTGGCATTTTTCCCAATTGAGCACTAGGTTGGTTTCTTCACATCTTACTAGAACTCCTTCTAAGTTATCCAAGCATGCCTTGTATGAGTCTCCATAGACTGAAAAGTCATCCATGAAAACTTCCATGGATTTTTCAATAAAATCAGAGAATAAAGCCATCATACACCTCTGAAATGTTGCAGGCGCATTACACAGCCCAAATGGCATCCTTCTGAAGGCAAAGGTACCATAAGGACAAGTGAATGTGGTCTTCTCTTGGTCTTCAGGCACAATAACTATCTGGTTATATCCTGAGTAACCATCAAGGAAACAATAGAACTCCTTGCCTGCAAGTCTATCCAACATCTGGTCAATAAATGGCAGAGGAAAATGGTCCTTCTTGGTTGCCTTGTTCAGCTTCCTGTAGTCCATACATATCCTCCATCCAGTCACTGTCCTTGTTGGAATCAATTCATTCTTGTCATTGGTCACCACAGTAACTCCACCCTTCTTTGGTACACATTGAACTGGGCTCACCCATGAGCTGTCACTGATTGGATAAATGATTCCTGCGTCTAGCCATTTGATGATTTCCTTCTTGACCACCTCCTTCATTATTGGGTTCAATCTCCTTTGCCCTTCAATGCTGTTCTTTGCATTGTCTTCCAAGACAATTCTGTGCATACAAATTGTGGGACTGATACCCTTGATATCTGCCATTTGCCAACCAATGGCTTTCTTGTGTCTTTTCAAGGTACTAATGAGATCACTTTCCTGCTCTTGTGAGAGATTAGAAGAAATGATCACAGGTAAAGAATCATTTTCCCCCAAAAAGGCATACTTCAGGTGGTCAGGTAGCACCTTCAGTTCCAGAGTGGGTGGTTCTTCAATGGAGGGTACTATCTTCTTGAGATTGGAGTCTTCTTGCCCCAAAGATTCATACTTCTTTGTCCACGCCTTTCGTACAGGAGGGTCAGACGTGACAACGTCTGTGGTTGACGTTGTAACGTTTTGCTGAACAACTTCTTCTGCTAATAACTCTTGAATCTCATCATTGCCCAGGATCTTTTCCAAGTGGTCGTTATCTTTATTGAATTGTTTTTGAACCACATGGTCAAGGGCAACCACAAAGGAGCATTCTTCTGTGTTAGGTTCTGGATACTTGAGTGCGTTGAGGACGTTGAACTTGACTTCTTGGTCATTGACCCTCATGATTAATTCTCCTTTCTGCACATCAATGAGTGTCCTTCCAGTGGCTAGAAATGGTCGCCCCAAGATGATAGAAACTTCCTTATCTGCATCAAAGTCTAAAATAACAAAGTCCACTGGGAAAACAAATTTGTCAACTTTAATCAAAACATCTTCTAATATGCCCTCAGGATAAACTCTACTTTTATCAGCTAAGGTAAGGCTTAAAGAAGTAGGTCTGGCAGTTCCTATACCAAGTTTATCATAAATGGACTTGGGCATCAAGTTAATACTTGCTCCCAAGTCACATAAAGCTTTGCCAAGGTAAAAATCTCCAATGGAGCATGGTATAGTAAAACTGCCAGGATCCTTCAGTTTTCTAGGGAGTTTATTCTGCATAATTAAGCTACATTCTTCAGTTAAAGCAATAGTTTCAAACTCCCCTAGCCTTCTTCTTTTGGTGATGATATCTTTTAGGAACTTGGCATAGTTTGGCATCTGCTGTAGAGCTTCAACCAAGGGAAGGTTTATGTGTAGCTGTTTGAGCATCTCCATGAACTTGCTGAATTGCTTATCCTCATGAGCTTTCTTTAGTCTTTGAGGGTAGGGTGGAGGGGGATATTCAGGTACAAGCTTAGGAACAGTCTTGATTCCTGGTTCAGAACTAGACGTTGTAATGTCTGGCTTAGACATCACAATATCTGGAATATTCTTCTCTTTTTCTCCACCTTTGTTTTTCTCTTTTTCCTTGTCTGGCACCTCAGATTCCTTAGGCATAGATGGTTCTGGATACTCAGTGCCACTTCTTAATGAGATAGCATTTACCTGTGCATTCACCACATCTTTACCGTTTGACTTAGATGAGGATGGTGTTTCAGTTGTGGATGGAAGAGATCCATTCTGCCTTTGAGTAAGAGCTGAGGCTATCTGTCCAATTTGGTTCTCCAAAGTTTTGATTGAAGACTCATGGGTCTGTAAGGTTGCCCTACAATCACTTATGAAAGTTTTCATCAAGGCTTCCAAATTGCTGTTGTTGTTATTCTGCGTATACTGCTTTTGTTGTTGAGGGGGAAATCCTGGGGGTATCGCTGGAGCAGCTTCGCTAGCATTCAAAGAATTGTTGTTTTTCCAACCAAAGTTTGGGTGATTTCTCCAGTTTGAATTGTAGGAGTTAGAGTAAGGACTGTTACCTTTGTTATGGGATACAAAGTTTACAGACTGAGGGTTATGGGGACATTCTTCGTAGATATGCCCTCCTTCACAATAGACACACACTACTCCCCCAAATGGTGTTGGTTCAACAGCTGCAGCAGTCTGTTTTTCAGACGTTACCACGTTTGGAGTACTCAGGTTTTTAATCATGTTGGTCAGGGAAGCAACCTGAGCAGAAAGGGCAGTTACTTCACTTATCTCATGGACACCAGCCTTCTTTCCGGGAGTGAATCTATCAGAAGGCCAATGGGCATTGTGAGTGGCTATGTCTTCAATAAGTCTGCATGCCTCAGAGAAAGACATGTTCAATATGACACCGCCTGACGAAGCATCAAGTATAAGCCTGGTAGGTTGATCTAGACCATTATAAAAAGTCTCCATTTGAATAACCACGGGAATGCCATGGTGTGGGCACATTCTTAGTAATTCCTTCCATCTTTCCCAAGCCTCGAACAATGATTCCCCTTCCCTCTGTTTGAATGAAGTGATATCATTTCTCAACTTGGCATTTTTGTTGGGAGGGAAGTATTTTCCAAGAAATTTTTCAGCTAGCTCATCCCACGTGTGAACTGAATTGGGCTCCAAGGAGTTCAACCAATTTTTGGCCTTATCCTTGAGAGAATATGGAAATAACTTCAATCGGAATGCATCTTCTGGGACTCCAGGGATGATAAAGTTGCTACACACATCCAAAAATTGCCTTAGATGCGCATAAGGATCTTCTTGAGGGAAACCCCCAAATTGCCCTGCAGTCTGCAGCATTTGGAACATCATTGGTTTGAATTCAAAGTGACCAGTATGAATGGGTGGTCTTGCAATGCCTGTTTGCAAATGGGCAGGATTGAGCACAGCATAATCACGCATAGGCCTGTCTCTGTCATTGACCATGTCTTGTGGCCCTGCGTTGATGAGTTGTTGTCTCTGCCAGTGTTCATCATCAACATATGTCTCTGTATGAGTCTGTGGTCCACGACCACGCTCTCTACCTCCAGCATCAGAGTGCCTTCCTCCTCTAGAAGTGCGTCCTCCTCTAGAGCTTCTACCACCAGTACCATGTTCAGACATGGTGGGCGGCTGAAATTGCTGGTGTTGTTGCTGCCTTCTTAACCTTTGTTGTCTCCTTAGTCGCCTGAAGGTTCTTTCAGGTTCTGGATAGAATTCAGGCTCAGATCCACTCCCTGGTTCTGTTGAACTAGAGCTTGAACTGGAACTAAGCATACGCTGTAACGTTTACCTGTTCATACACAGAAACAACAAACAACACAGCAGAATTCTTTCACCTAGTGTTTTAATACTTGTTGAGCAATAAAAGTTAAATTCAATCCCCGGCAACGGCGCCAAAAACTTGTTGCGTGGGTGTTCTAGTCGCAATGTCAGTGCAAGTATACACGTCGTACAAGTAATAAAGTGGATAAAAAGTAAGAGATCGTTCCCACGAGGATTGATTAACTTTCAAAGTTCAAGTCTTCAAAACACAAGTGAAACAAGTAATAAATCGACACTAAAAGTTGGTATTAAGATTAAGAACGTAGATAAAGCAAGTGAATAAGAAGTGGTTGTGAATATGGAAGAGTATGAGTTGGATTGCTGCATGCAAGTAAATTTCCTCTAGTCAGACGTTATAACGTTTGAACGCTGTTGCAAAAGAGCTGTGCTTTTCAGTCACAAAACGTCAGAGCTTCAAGTACTAGAATTCCTATGTCTAGGTTCTAAGTAGGCCTACTCCTGTATTTTAAGTACCCACATCATGTGCCCTATGAACTATTATCCATTCTATGTCTAGACTTAGATAAAAATGCCTAAATGTCTTTAGTGCACCTTTTCATTCACATAAATCTTTGAGTTCTTTTCATAGACCATGTCTGTACCTATGAATCTACTTGTTTTAAGTGGCCAAGTTCAAAACAAGTTTGGAAGTATTAACATGCAAAGATTTAAAACGCATAAACATCAATACTTCATAGCATTAAACTAGGGGTTCATTACATGCAAAACAACAACCCAACTACAAATGTTTAGCTCATGCTGAGCATCTCTACAGAATTAAGAGGAGTTAAAATCCAAATACTGTACATAGAGAAAATGAGACTAAACGCAAAAGATACGCCTAAGTAACCTTCCTTCATGCACGCTGTAAAGACGTTACAACGTCTGAGCTTCACAGTAATGGTTGCGAATGGAAATAACAATTGGAGCTGGAGAAAATTCAGATGAAGAAGTCTGTGTCCAGAACTTCTTTTTAGAAACTCTCTCTGAAAATGGAGGAAGGTAGATGATGAGTGGATGGGTCGATGATGATCTCCGTGATGCCCAGTGATGCCTTTCTTATAGCCAAGGAACAAAGGGGTCACATGCTTGCTGATGTCATTCCCCACCTTCCAAGCTTGCTTGCGAGTTGACTCTGCATCTGAAGTGACACCGCACTGCTACAGTGCGTCAGCCGCGTCAGCGCTGAGGAGAGAGAAGATCTTCTTCATTTCCAGATCTTTGACCATCATTACATGCGCGCCAAAATGAGATATTACTTTCTTGCTCTGCTGCCCTTCTTCAGACGTGATGAGGGACGTTGCCACGTTCAGCTCACTGCACAAACACAAGAAGCATCAAAATGTTCACAAAGGCGCCAATTGGCGCCAAAATGCCTAGAATTTGTAACTTAGCCCCTTTCTAACTAAAAAGCAATAAAATAACAGAAACTTAATAGAGACCACCTACTATTGCTAGAGAACTTGCATGATTTAACTTTGAATAAGTATAAATAACTCATATAAATATGAGTTATCAGCTACTGGCCCAACTCGCTCGATAATTTGGAAAGGTCCGACATACCGAGGGCTGAGCTTCTTTGCCCGCAATGCGATACCGGTTCCGATGGTTGAAGAAAGTCTCAAAAAGACATGGTCTCCTTCTTCAAATTCTAACGATCTTCTTCTCTTAACGGCATAACTCTTTTGTCGACTCTGAGCGGCCTTCATCCTTTCCCTTATCTGACGGATCTTCTCCGTAGTCTCACGGACCAAATCTGGTCCCAACAATCTCTGTTCACCTACATCCCACCAACACAAAGGTGTTCTACACTTCCTTCCATATAATGCTTCATATGGAGCCATTCCGATACTAGAGTGGTAACTGTTGTTGTATGAAAATTCCACCAATGGAAGATGATCCTCCCATCTGCCTCCACTATCAAGTACACAAGCCCTCAACATATCCTCCAATGTCTGAATTGTCCTCTCAGTTTGCCAGTCTGTCTGTGGATGGTAAGCGGTGCTAACACACACCGTTGTTCCCAACGCCATATTCAATGCTCTCCAAAACCGAAATGTGAACTTGGGATCTCGATCACAGATGATACTTGTAGGGATTCCATGCAACTTCACAATATTCTTGAGATATTCATCTGCTAACCTAGCAACCTTGTGATTCGAACGCACCGGAATAAAATGGGCGGACTTGGTCAGGCGATCCACCACTACCCAAATAGAATCATTTCCGGCTTTGGACCGTGGCAATCCCATGACAAAATCCATAGAAATGCTTTCCCATTTCCACTCTGGCACATTCAACGGCTGTAACTGGCCGCCTGGCTTCTGAGCGAATCAGATTTCTCAAAGAACTTGAAATCTGAATATGGCTCAACACCAACCTGTTCCTTCTTGGCTTCACTCTCAGATTAAGGTCTCTGAATGGCTCCAACAATGACATCTCATGAACGATCAGTTCTGCAGTGTGGATAGATTTTCTGCTCAAAGCATCGGCCACAACATTAGCCTTACCTGGATGGTACTTCAATTCAAAATCATAATCTTTCAGGAACTCTACCCATCTTCTCTGCCTATTATTCAGCTCCTTCTGGTCAAACAGATACTTAAGGCTCTTGTGGTCACTAAAGACTTCGAAACAAGACCCATACAGGTAATGTCTCCAAATCTTTAGGGCAAACACAATCGCCGCCAATTCTAAATCATGAATTGGGTAATTCTCCTCATGCGGTTTCAACTGTCTGGAGGCATAAGCAACTACTTGTTGATTCTACATTAGGACACATCCCAAACCCTTACCAGAGGCGTCGCAATAGATTTGGAATCTTACGGACGGATCTGGAAGAATCAGGACAGGTGCAGAAGTCAAGCGATTCTTCAATTCCGGAAAACAATTATCACAGTCTCAGTCCCAAACAAACGGTTGACCCTTGCGAGTTAACCGAGTGATGGAAGAACCAGCTGGGAAAATCCTTGAATGAATCTCCGATAATACCCAGCTAATCCCAAGAAACTTCTTACCTCAGTAACTGTAGATGGTTGTTCCCAGTCTACCACAGCTTCAATCGTACTGGGATCCACTGCAACACCATCCTGAGATATCACATGGCCCAGAAACTTAACTTCGGGCATCCAAAAGTCACATTTGGATGGCTTAGCATATAACTTCTTCTTCCAGAGAACGTTCAGAACAATTCGGAGATGTTGCACATGCTCCTCAAAAGTCACATTTGGATGGCTTAGCATATAACTTCTTCTTGACAGTCACCTTATTCAACTGGCGATAATCGATACACAATCTCATACTTCCGTCCTTCTTCTTGACAAGTAACACTGGAGCACCCCATGGTGAGGCACTCGGCCGGATAAACCGTTTGGAAATTAGCTCTTCCAATTGGAATTTCAATTCCCTCAACTCTAACGGCGACATTCTATATGGGGCTATAGAAATTGGTCCAGTTCCCGGAACCAACTCTATAGAAAATTCCACCTCACGATCCAGTGGTAACGAAGGAACCTCATCAGGAAACACATCAAGAAATTCATTAACAACTTGCACAGAAGATAAATCCAGACCTGTCTTAGTGGATGCAGACAACATCATGACATAAGCTTCTGCGCCTTAGAACAGATAATTACTGGCTGAAGTGAAAGAAATAACAGCTTCAGAATTGGGCGGTTGTAGCTCCACTGACTCAGAGGAGAAACCGATAGTTCGATGAAAACAATCTATAGCCACATGATTGGCCGTCATCCAGCTCATTCCTAGGAGCTGCCGGTGAAATTGCATTGGTGAAGGTGGTCTGGTTAGGAGCTGCCGGTGAGAGCATGACTTGGGAGTTGGAAAGTAAGATGCGGGAGTCCTATCCAGAGCTGTTTGATTCAGGTGAGTTTTCGAGGAAGAAAACATTCTAAGTGGGGGAGAGTTGTAACGCCCAAATATTTAATTAAATTATTTTAATTAAATATTTAGGTATTCAATTATTTATTTTATTTATTTTAATTGGTGTAATTATATTAATGTTGGATTGAGAGATGTGTAATTGGGTTTTAGGTGATGGCGTTAGTAATCGGGCTTAAGCTGAAGGAAAGCCCGCGATCCAAGCCCACTAGCCTAGGCGCATATTTAAACCTAAAAATTAGGGTTTGGCTCATTTGTGCAAAAGAAAAGAAATTTCGAAGAGGAGAGAAAGAGAGAAGGAGGGTACGACGCGCACAAGGGAGAAGAGGAAGAGGAGAATTTCGCAAAGTCAAAGGAGAAGAGAAGGGAAGCTGTGTTGCTGTGTTCTGTTGGTGACTGTAACAGCCCAGGTCCACCGCAGCGGCCACCCCGGTCCCACTGTTACCTCACGGTCTTCTCTACCCCTCTTGTAGAGTTTTTGCCTTCCGTGGGAATCGAACCTTGCACCTGAGGCATAAGTGCAAGTTAAACCCCCTTCCCACTACCAATTGAGCGCCTTTTTATTGTAACAGCCCAGGTCCACCGCAGCGGCCACCCCGGTCCCACTGTTACCTCACGGTCTTCTCTACCCCTCTTGTAGAGTTTTTGCCTTCCGTGGGAATCGAACCTTGCACCTGAGGCATAAGTGCAAGTTAAACCCCCTTCCCACTACCAATTGAGCGCGCGCTCAATTGGTAGTGGGAAGGGGGTTTAACTTGCACTTATGCCTCAGGTGCAAGGTTCGATTCCCACGGAAGGCAAAAACTCTACAAGAGGGGTAGAGAAGACCGTGAGGTAACAGTGGGACCGGGGTGGCCGCTGCGGTGGACCTGGGCTGTTACAGTGACTTTCTCTCCAGGGTCTTCTAATCCTAATAGTTAAGGTAAGGGTGAGATCTCTCTTTCACTATAATGGTGGGTATGATGGGTATTAGGGTGGGGGCTTAGACCTATATCGCCATGATCTTGCTTGATTTGTTTGAATTGGTTGTTGATTGAAATCTTTGATGATGGTTATTATGAAATTGGTGTTTTGATGATGGTTATTACGAAGTTGATGTCTTGATGATGGTTATTATTAAATTGGTGTTTTGATGATGGTTGACTATGATAATTGATGTTCATGTTGGTGATTTAACCTTGGTGATTTGAATTGGTGTTTTAATTTGATGATGAAACAAGAATTTGTGGAACCTAGGCGCCTTGGGCGCCATGTCTAAGTATGCTGATTTTGGCGCCCTGTGCGTGGGCGCCGTGGCCAAGGATGTTGCGTTTTGGTGTTTGGGCGTGGTGCTGTTTTTGGCGCCCTGTGCATGGGCGCCGTGGCCAATTGTGTGCATTTTGATGTCTTGTGCATGTTCTGTGTTAGGCGCCCTGTGCATGGGCGCCGTGTCTAAGTTGTGATGCGTTTTGGTTTGTGTCGTAGGAAATGGCGCCCTGTGCCTGGGCGCGGTGCCTGTCTATGTTGCCTGGTGATTCTGTTGCTGTGTTTGGCGCCCAGTGCCTGGGCGCCGTGTCTAGATGTGTTCTGTGTGCCAGTGTGCTGTGCGTTGTGTTCCTGTGTTTGGCGCCCTGGGTGTGGGCGCCGTGTGCCAAGTTGTTGCCATTCTGTTTTTGGCGCCCAGTGCATGGGCGCCGTGTGCCAGGGTGTGTGGGTGTGTTGCTGTGTGTGTGGGTGCGTGTTTCTGTGTCTTGGCGCCCTGTGCCTGGGTGTTGCACGCTGTCTTGGCGCAGGGGCGTCATGGGCGCCAGATTTCTGTGTGTGTTGCGCGCTGTGTCTTGGCGCAGGGGCGCCAAGGGCGCCTTGTGTCTATGTTGCGTTGTTGTGGTTTTCCCTGCTGGGCGCCATGGGCGCTGTGTTGCTGCCCTGTGTTGCCCCTGGGCGCCAATTCCTGCAAATGTTGCGTGTTGGTGTTGCCTGGGCGCCAAGGGCGCCAGATTGTGTTGCTGCGCCAGTTTTCGTGGCTGCGCCAGTTTTCGGTGTTGCTGTTCCCTGCTAGGCGCCCAACTTTCAGGATGTTCCCCAATTTTTCCCCGGTTTTGTTTTTGACATATCTTTTGACTCGGGTGTCCGTTTTAAGTGTTTCAAAGTGCGTTGTGAAGCTTATTCAGTTTCCTACTGGTATATTCTATTTTAAGGTAAAAATTATTATTTTTCTGATTGTTTCTGGGAGCCTCAAGTGGCTGTCCCCGGTGGTCGTTGTTGTTGGCGTTCTAAAAATATTTCGGTGTTTAAAAACCCTTTTTGGTGTCCTTTTTGGTGTCGTGAGCTGGAGTAAAACCTTTTGGTGTAAACGGTAATATTAGTGTTCCGGTGTCAATAATGATGTGTTGATGTTTTGACGACAATGCCCCTAGTGGCTATTATTTTGATTGACGATGGTATTGATGATGGATATAAGTTGCGGTCTTATAAGTGACGATGATGCCATAAAGGCTATTAGCGATGATGATGTTAATGACGATGAATGATTGTGGCAATGATATGTGTGATGAATACTTGACAGGTGATGTGCCTTTTGTTGGCAAATTGGTAAGTGATGGATCACTAAGTTGATTGTGATTGTATGTGACTGTCTCTGGTGCATATCATGATGCCTCATGCATCTCATGTGCATAAACAAGTGACGATGACGCCATAAAGGCTATTTAGTGACGATGATGCCATAAAGGCTATTTAGTGACAATGATGACAGGTACCACATGCATACGCCCGTTGCGATGGGTCGCATTTCATACATGTTCATGACATTGTGATGACTTGCTGTGATGACTGATTTGATGTTGCGATGTGGTTTTTATAGCGTTGTAGCTCTAGCATAATACTTATCATATGCACTATTATATTGTTAGATGAACTCACCCCTTCTGTTTGAATGTTACCCCTATGCGGTAACGTGCAGGTGATCTCGAGTGAAGGCTTAGGTACCTTCGCTAGCTGAGTCTGGTCGTCTGCTCTGATACGTAGCACTCAGTGGGGGGGAAATGAACCTTAGTTTTTATGATTATTCAACTGTTGTAGTTGATGCTTTTATGACTTTCCGATGCGTAGATGCTGAGTTTTTATTATGTTGGTTGAATTGAGCGTTTTGAGCTCACCCCAGTTGTGATGTGCTATGTATCGCGTTACTATTGACGATGAAAACTATTTTATATTGATGCATAATTTTGTGTGGATTTATGTGTGACATCCCATGTGGTGAAATATGATTTTTAAAGAAAAAAAAAAGAAACTCTGATTTTTTTAGTAAATAAATTACCGGGTAGAAAAGGGGTGTTACACATGCTCTCTCCGGCAGCTCCTAGCCAGACTACTTTCACCAACGCAATCTCCTTGCCTCTTAGAATTTTCACCTCATGATCTTCGATTCGTACAGGCATCGTCTCCACTGTGAGATTATCCCGTGTCATACCCCAATTTTGTCCGGCTTAGGTCCAAACCCTAATTTTCCCCACAAAAAAATAATAATAATAAAATGTATTGCATTTTGGGTCCTAGAAACCATTCCAAAGTTTTTGAAATCATGTTTAGGGTTAGAATGCACTTTTTGGGAAATTAGGGTTTTTTTAGGGTCGAAAAGGGCATTTTGGTCATTTCTCACAAAAGGGTCTATAAAAATAATTTTTGCATGAAAATATTTTTCAATAAGCCTCATGCATGAAAATAATTTTTTTAGAAAGTATAAAATTGATTTTATCATGCATATAATATATTCTTGATGAATAAGGAAGGTATCCATATTTTTAGGAAAGTAAATAATCGATTACCTCCTTATCTCATTCAAGCAAATAATCGATTATTTGCTCTATGAAATCAAGCAAATAATCGATTATTCCCTCCCCTTTTGAAGCACATAATCGATTAGCATCCTATAATAACTAAAAAGAATAATCGATTAGCAAGCTATCCTTACCTTCCTTTTTTATATACCATAATCGATTAGGGGCTTCAAACAACTAAAGCACATAATCGATTACCACCTTTTAAGGAAGGTTGATAATCGATTATGCACCTGTTTTGCCTTACAACAATAATCGATTATCATCTCACCAAAGTTTCCATCTTCATCAACATAATCGATTAGCATATGTTTTAATTGAAAGACATAATCGATTATGTCATGCATTAATTGTTGAGTTTTTGAAACTCTATAAATAGGAAGCTACGCTTCACCATTTTTTGACACAGACACATCACACAAGACCAGAGAGAAGAATTGCTACACACATTTTTCACGAGATCTGACACATTTTTCACGAGATCTGACGATTTTCACAAGATCAGAGGGATTTTCACGAGATCAGAGACATTCTCACGATCTATCACTTCAGAAAACTCTTATATTTTTCTCGCACCGCTGGTCCGTCAAGAGCTGATCCTCCGTCAAGAGCTGATCCATTTCTATCTCCTCCATATTTGCATTTTCTTCCCTCAAGTAAGTGCATCTAGACCTTATTCTTGCATATTCTCATCATTTTTCATATTTGTGAAATTTCATTTGCAAAGATGTAGATCCTTACTTTGAGCACCATTTTTTCTTGTACATATTTTAATCCTATGAATCTTTGTTGTTATGCTTTGATTTTGGGGTTATGTGCATGATTTTGTTTTTTTTTAGTCGAAATAAAATATTGTTGTTAGTGATTGATGATCTAGCAATATGATTCCCACTAGTGCCTAGTGCACCTTGATCTAAGTGGTGAAGATTGCTAGAAGGGACTCAATTTAGCTTATGTGTTCAACCTTTCCCTTTTAATTTCTTAGTGAATAAATGAGATTGTATGTTTAGGGTTTAGGGTCCATGGGGTATTGCAAAGGATGGGTTTCCCAAAACCTTGATGCTCCCTCCTCTTTGATTGTGTTACTAACCTTTGGGCACATATTCATGAATGCAAAGGATAGGCTTACCTTAGCCTTGATGCAATTTCCCCTTTTCTCATGTTATTGAGAAATCATTGTTCATATGTTCCTTAGTTTAATTAAGATCATTCTACGCCTATGATCAATTGCTTGCTTGTTATTGGATGCATTTTAAATGTCTTGATTCAATGTGCCATTCCACCCATGTGTATGACCTCCTAATGAAGACGTAAGTCTACATGCCTGTTGTAGCATAGAGTCATTAGGGTAAATACACTCCCTCCTATACGCACACTTGCTTTAAGAACTTTTACCTTGCATCCCTGATAGGTGGGTCTCTTGATCATGTTTGCATGTTTAGTCTTGATTAAATATTCAACATACGCATGATTTCGTGATAATTAAACGTGTTTAAACTCTGTAATCAATCATTGATAATGCCTTCACCCTTTCTTCCAAAAATCTTTCAAACCTTTTTCCAATTAACGCGAGTTATTAGCGACTATCACTCAAAGCCTTGGCTTGTTTGATTGTCGTGAACGCCATCAAGGGTTATTAGTAATGATCGCTCAAAGCCTTTGCTTGCTCGATCGTTATGAAAGCTCTTCCCCTTTCAAACCCTTTCAAAAACATTCTCGTTCAGAACTACGTCGCTTTGATTCCCGTTTGGGATACGTAGGAGCGAGTCACGTCCTCGTCAAGCGCAACAAACAAAAATTCTTTTCACCCCCCTAAACTTCCATTTTCAAAACAAACAAAAAATGTTTTCAAACCCATTGTTGTTAGTAGCTAATCAGAACCGTAGTTCGTCTAGCTATTGACATCGATGTCCTTTCTCCAGAAAGAACAACAAGCGATGACCACCCATAGCCTTTACTAGTTTGGTCATCAAACAAATCAATCCTTTTCAAAAAAGCTTTCAAAAAGAGAATAAAAACAAGTTGTTGCCAACAGTCACCCAGAACCTTAGTTCGTTTGACTAGCGGTAGCGATTCCTTTTGAGTGCTTAGCGGTGATTACCCATAGCCTTAGCTAGTTTAATCACTCGCTAGTACTCGTCCTATTTCGAAAATTCACCTAAGTTAAAAAACAAAAACCAAGGCAGAACTACGTAGCTCTGAGTTCTCCATTGTACCGGGAGATACGTAGGAGCGGGTCATTACCCCCGTCGAGCTCTTTTCTAAAAAAAAAACTCTCTTTTTCCCCCTCTTACATAAGTTTTTCCATTAACTTCCCATCCATCTTCAAATAAGAATAAAATAGGCAAATCTAGGTGTTCTTCGAATCAAACATTAAAACCACACAATTTAATTAGAGGTTCCCTTTCAGTAGAAAGGAGGAATGGGGTGCTAATACCTTCCCCATTCCTAACTGACCCCCGAACCCATATCTCTAGTTTTCAAAAGACCATCCGCCTTAAGACCTTTTTTCAATGTTTTGGTCTTAAAATTAAAATATTGGTGGCGGCTCCTAAATTTTTCCACGATTGTACATCGAGAAACCCAAGCCGGGATTTTTCGGGGTGCAACAGCTGGCGACTCCACTGGGGACACTTTTTTTTTTAAGACGAGGGTCAAGCCTAACTAATTTAAATGTGTGGTTTAATGTATTGTTGATTTGATTAATACCTTGTTTGCCTTTCTTTCTTATCATTGATTGTAGGCATATGCATTTGTCTTCTTTGTTGTTCCCTATCTCTTCTTTTAATCCTTTTCTTTTTTATATGTTTATGCTCATGCATTCTTCCAACCCCCATGTTCCCTTCTTTCTTTGCTCCTTTTCTTCAAGGTAAGCTCATGCATTTCTCCCCAATTCTATCATGTCCCTTCTTCTCAGCTCCCTTTCTGAAGTAAGTAATGTGTTTGTTGTGGGTACCCTAAGCTAGTTGTATTTGAATGATATTAAACCCTAGGGTAGACGACATGCTATTGTCTGGACTGTCTGGATTTTCATTTGCAGGTGGGGTAGTTTTGAGGAAATGCCCTTCACACACACTACACTTATACCCTGTGACTATGTGTTTTGAGTGGGACCATAACCCAGGTCTGCAAAAACTTAGGAGAGTGGATTCGAGTAGTGAGAGCCCATCAGGACCTTTGTCCGTTTGGCTACTTGCGAAAGTTTCAACCAGAGTTGTGCTCTTTCATGATGCCTCACATCTAGCAGTTTGCTGCATTTGTGGGGAGTTTTGTGAAAGGGACTGTAGCTCTGGTGGCCTTGTGAGGGAGTGAATAGAGCTACATGGAAGGATTACCCTTTTAATTGCCCTAGATCATAGGTCTTACCTCCTTTTAGGTCACAAGGGCTTTTCCAAAATTGTGTGTGCATTATTGCATCTAGTTTAGTTCACTTCCGCCAACATTTTTTGAAAAAACAACAAAATCAACCAAAAAAGGATATGTTTTTCCTTCTCTTTCATGAATACCTATGTGAGGTGGCATATAGGGTATTCTGCCCTAAAATTTCAAAACCCCCACCTGTAAATATCTGTCTTTATAAACAAGCATCCTCATCATCCGCATTTTACATCATAACAGCATGCATAAGCAAAATTCTGAAAATTCATACAGCATTCCTCATGCATCTAATTTGTTCGCCGGTAATCGTGGAGTAATTTGGAATCTTGTCATAGGCGTGGAAAAACAAGACGACATGGGATCAAGAAGCGAGAGTATGCTAAATTCGAGGTTTCCAGTAGTAAAGAAAGCAGATGTGACCAGTTTGACAGAGTGTGCCTCTCTAATGGGACCAGATGAGCATAGGTTATTTGAAAAGGCTTATGGGAATATTCTTCGGTTGCTGCAGTTGAATCTTCAAGAAAATGTTGTGAAAGCTCTCAGTCAGTTCTATGATCCGGGTATCCGCTGTTTCATCTTCAAGGATTTCCAACTCTCACCAACTTTAGAAGAGTATGAGCAAATTTTAGGTTTCTTTAAGTCAGAAGCAGCGCCTTATCAATACCAGGGGCATCAATATTCAGATCAGAGGCTCTCTTTGCTACTACAAGTTGGAGTGGGGGAGTTAAAGCTCCGAAAAGAGAAAAAGAACCGTATTATGGGGTTTCCACTGAGTTATTTTGAAGACCTAATGAAGTCCCATGCTCAAGCCAACAGATGGGGTCCCTTTAAGCAGTTGCTAGCACTAACTATCTTTGGGATTGTCCTCTTCCCACAAGTTGAAAGGTTCATTGACGAAGTTGCCATTGGAGTGTTCCTAGCCTTCATAAGCAAGGATAATCCAATTAACCCAGTACCAGCCGTACTCGCGGACACTTACTACTCCTTTACGCATCATCGAGTGCTGGGGAAAAAGAAGATTGCCTGCTCCCTTCATGTACTATATGCTTGGCTCCTTAACCACGTCATCGCTCACAAGAATCTAGCTACAGATCTGTTGTCTTATGCCTTGAATTGTGAGGTAGAGGTCAAAAGTGCCCAGGAGTGGGTGCATACCTTAGGGAGTCTTAATGCCCTCAAGGTCCGCTGGTACACTCCTTCATGTTGGAAGAACAGGCCCTCCGTTGTGTTTCGGTGTGGAGACTTTCAGAATGTGCCCCTAATAGGTACTCAAGGCTGCATCAACTATAATCCTTCCTTGATTATCCGACAGCTTGGGTACCCCATGAGGAATATGCCTACCGAAGACATGTTGGCTCCTATCTTCCTTGACAAAGAAGATCCGAAGAACAAGGGTTTACTTCAGAAAATCTCGAAGGCATGGGAAACTGTGGTCTGTAAAAATAGAGATGAGCTCATGAAAAAGGTTGGCGAGGTCACCTTTTACCAATGGTTGTATGAAAGAATCCAAAGTACTCGACCACCTCCCCAAGAGGCACTGCCAGTCGAGGAAGAGATGCCGGAACCTCGCCTTCCTACCCCTGAGGAGTTGAATGAGGTTAAATCTGCCTTAGCAAAAGCGGAGGAAGAGAAAAAGGCATTGCAAGCAGAGTTGGAGAAAATAACCCTACAAAAAGAGAAGTTAGAGGAAGAGAACAAGGTCAAGGTGATAGCTGTTGAGGAAGGTGTCAAGCGTTTCAAAGCGGAAAAGGAGAGTAAGCTAGAAGCTCAGAAATACCTGAAGGGGGCTAGGGATGAACTCCAAAGGTACAAACAGAAAACAAGAAAGGCCCTTGAAGAAGCCAAAGAATGGAAGATTGTGGCGACTGAGCCCAGACAAGAACCTCACTTGGTGGTGGAGTTGAAAAAGCAGCTGAAGACTCTTGAGCGAGAAAGAAACTCCATTGGGAATGTTCTCAGGGAATATCAAGAAATGCTGAGTTATGAGCAGGGGAGATCCGATGAACTGGCAAGGAATCTCCGATACCTAGGGGAGTCTTACAGGCAAGTACAAGCAGAGAGCCAGTACTGGGAGCAGCGCTTCTTAGCACTGATTGGCAAGATAGAAGAACAAGAGATTGTTAAAGAGCTGAGAGATGAGATCCGACTTTGGAGGGGTAAATTTTCGAAGTTGGCATGGCTAGCTAATCAAGCTGTAAAGGATGTCCCCAGAAGACTAAGGAGGGCTGAAGCTGAGATGCTCCCCTTCAACACCCCGGTCCGTGTGTATGAGTTTGTGAATTTCTGCAAGGCCCTGACTGAGGAGCTCATGGAAAAGGCTGAAGGAGCCGCTGCTGCAAGCAAAGAAAGAGAAAAGAGCAAGAAGTTGAAGACTATATGCTACTAGATTTCAGCGCATTGTAATTTTTCTTTTTAGAATGTTCTCTAGGAAGTTATAATTTTTCTTTAGAATGTTGTAATTTTCTAAGAGCATTATATTTTTCTTTGAGAGACATTGTATTGCACTCTTAATAGTATTGTACTCTCTTTCTTTCTTATAATTGGCTTAAAGCTCGAAGGAAATGTGCCCTATCGCTTGTTGATCCCAATGTTCGTCACGCTTTTAAAATGTTTCGATATTCGCTTATGACAAGAGCAAGTTATCTCACGATTACTGGCGCTAAACACAAAAATAACATAAGGCCATGTGCATACGCATTGCATTCATTTACGCATTCCTACTTGTACTCATAAAAAATGTTCTATCATCAGAGAAAAACAAAAGGCAAGCTGGTTCGCCAACACCGATACTCCACCCGTCTACAAGCAAGATTGATGGCTAGCAATCAACATCTCGGGAATGAGGACCCCCTGGGTCAAGATGAGTCGGTTGTGGAGATTCTTAATCCTGAGCAGCTGGCTCAAGAGAATCAAGCTTTGAAGACTAAAGTGGAGGCTATGGAAGCACAGATGGTCGAAGTAATGAGTATGCTACAGAATCTGAGGGGTGGGGCCGCTACTGGGGCTGCCGCCGTTGTAAATTCCGAAGGGGTTGTTACTTTCGTTTCTCCTCCGGTGTCCGCTGAAGTTACAACTACTCACACCTCTTATGGACAGGGGGTCAGTCACTTTGCCCATCCTCCAGGGGCGAGCGGACAGAGTCATCTGAATGCACCGATATATCCTTGGGGGATGCCCATGGGTTATATACCGCCTACTACTGAAGCTATTCCTGTGGGGTCGAGTCAACCTGTCACGACTATGCCTAGTGGAGCTGCTATGGGACCACAAATTCATACTCCTAGTCCTGATACTGTGCTGCCAAGAGGTTCACCTAGTCCTACTCTGGGAGTTACTGTGAACCCTCAGAACGCTGTCCATCATATGGGAAACCCTGCTCAGTACGGGGGTTATTATCACGGTCCGGGGAACTATCCACAAGGTCATCTGTTTGGGAACACTCAGCATGGGGATCGGTATCACTCGCTTGAAGAGCGCTTAAGAGCTGTGGAAGGATCAGGAACTAGAGCCAGAGACGCCCGAGATTTGTGCCTTGTCCCAGATGTTGTTATCCCCCCTAAATTCAAAGCACCTGACTTCGATAAATATCGCGGCACCGGGTGTCCATCTAGCCATTTGACGATGTATGTCAGAAAAATGGCCGCTTATGCTCATGATGACAAGGTGCTCATTCATTATTTCCAGGACAGTCTGACTGGGGCATCACTAGATTGGTACATGCAGCTGCAATCCTCCGAAGTTCACTGTTGGAAGGATCTCTCTGAAGCCTTTCTAAAACAATACCAGTATAACATGGACCTTGCTCCAGACCGGTCTCAGTTGCAGCACATGAGCAAAGGAGATAGAGAATCATTCAAAGAATACGCTCAAAAATGGAGGAGCATAGCTGCTCAGGTGAAGCCGCCATTGACTGAAAAAGAGATGGTGTACATGTTTATGGAGACCCTTCCAGGGCTGTATTATGATAGGTTGGTGGGGAGCGTTTCGTCCAATTTCTCAGATATGGTTGTCATTGGGGAATGATTAGAGCACGGATTGCGTAGCGGAAAGATTGCTGGAGGTTTTGGCAATTCTAGCGGACAAAAGAAACCCTTTCCCAACTTCCCCAAGAAGAAAGAAGGGGAAACCAATGTTATTTCCGCAGGGGGAGGCCCATCTTTCAGCTCTCCACAGCAGGCGGTACCATTATCTTTCAACCCTCCGCAGCAAACTAATTCAGGCTACAGAGCCCAGAACTATCAAGAGAAGAGGCGGGCTAATTTTGATCCGATCCCGATGACCTATACTGAATTGTTCAATCATCTTGTCTCAGAGAAGTTGGTCAATACTCGCCCCATGAAGCCTATACAACCTCCCTTTCCTAGGGGGTACAATGCTGATGCTACTTGTAGCTTTCATTGTGGAGGAGTCGGACACACGGTGGAAGATTGCAAGGCTTTCAAATATGTAGTCCAGGATTTGATTGACGCCAACTGGATCTCTTTCAAGCCGAACAGTCCCAGTACAACTACAAACCCCCTACCGGGACATGGGACACCATCCGCTAATGCAGTAGAGGATTCTGTGGGGCAGACAATGATAAGAGATGTTAAGTGTATCCAGACTCCTCTGGAAAATATACATGCTGAGTTGTGTCGTCGTGGTGTTATCAAGAAGGGTTGTGTATGTGCCGATCCTTTATGTGTGGGTGCCTGTGAAGTTTTCAAGTCAGTTCTGCAAGACTTGATGGATCGTTATGTGGTTCAAGTGGGAGTAGTTGAAAAGGAAGAAAGTGTACTGATGTTGCAGTTCAATGGTGGTAAAGAGGCCAGGAAGCCAATTGAGATATGGTACGATCCAAAACCAGCCCAAGTCAAGCCTCAGCCAGTGGTTATTGGGATTCCTGCTCCATTCCCAAATGAGAAGGACAGTGCAGTGCCATGGGTATACAGTACTCTACCTCCAGTAGAAAGTTCTCCAAACACTTCTGTCGTTACCAATATAACTGGGGCAAGTGGAATGACAAGGAGCGGCCGTATGTATGCCCCCAATTTCGTTCAGGGTGAATCATCTAAGGAGGCTGAAGATAGGGCTCGCAAAGGGAAGGATAAAGAAGTGGAAAATGCTCAGAAAAAGAAAGTGGCAGAACAAGAAGCTGATGAGTTTCTAAAGATTGTAAGTCAAAGTGACTATAAGGTGGTTGACCAGATGAATCAGACCCCAGCAAAGATCTCAATGCTGTCATTGTTGTTAAGTTCAGAAGCTCATCGAGCTGCCCTAATGAAAGTACTGAATGGGGCTCATGTTGCTCAGGATATTTCCGTGGGCCAATTTGATGAAATAGTTGGGAATGTCGTGGCTGCGAATCATGTGACTTTTGCCGATGACGAGCTTCCCCCAGGAGGAAGGAAACACAACCAAGCCCTGCACATCTCTGTTAAATGTGGGGATTTCGTGCTAGCTCGTGTTCTGATCGACAATGGCTCTTCTCTAAATGTGATGCCAAAATCCACTGTAAACAAGCTGGATGTGGATTGTTCTTTCATGAAGCCTAGCTCGACATTGGTGAGGGCATTTGATGGATCGAGGAAAGAGGTAATAGGGGAAATGGAGTTCCCTATTCAGATAGGTCCTGAGACATTCTGTGTTAACTTTCAAATCATGGACATCTCCTCGTCCTACAGCTGTCTGCTCGGAAGGCCATGGATCCATATGGCGGGAGCCATCCCTTCCTCACTGCATCAGAGAGTCAAATTTGTGGTCGATGATAGAATCGTGGTGGTGTTCGGAGAGGAGGAAATGTTAGTCAACAAGCCTTCCCCCTTTCGTTATGTGGAAGCAGCTGAGGAATCCCTGGAAACTTCCTTTCAATCTCTCGAGATTGCCCATGCTGAGTTTGGGGGAAGTGAGTTACCGTCGCCTGTGATAAAGTTGTCAAAAGATGAAGAGATGGTTGCAAGGATCATGATGGATCAAGGATACCAGCTGGGGCGTGGTTTGGGAAAAACGGGGCAAGGAATTCTTGCTCCTGTGCGGCTGAAAGGAAACAAAGATCGTTGTGGGTTGGGATATTACCCAAGTGAGGCTGAAAGGAGGAAGTTGGCTGAAGAGAGAAGAGGTGAATGGTTGGCCAAGTTGAGAGGCTAGGATCCATGGTCAAAGAGGATCCCCATCGATGATATCAGTCAAAGCTTCAAGAGTGCAGGGTTGCTAGATCCAGACCAGATCACTGCTATTGAGAATGGTTCAGAGGATGAAGAAGGCGGTACCAGCCTAATCCGTCGTTGCCTTGCTGAAGAAGAGCTCAAGAATTGGGAAGCTGTAGACTTGCCCATCACTTTTAGTTCAAAGTAATGATTGTAATGCATTCCTTTGGCTCTGCCCAAGGCCTCAGGATAGTTTGTTAGGGCATGCATGTTTTATTTTCAATGATCCCATCATCAATAAAAACGTTTGTTTCAAATTCCATCAATAAAATCTCTTTTTCTTCATTTATCTTTCCTTTCCTTTAGCTGTATTTGTTTGTTTCGCTTTTCATTCTACTTTCTGCTTCTACGAATGCAGATCAAAAGTAATTGTCTCTGAAAATAACATTGCTAATGATTCCTATTATGGCTTTGATCATCCAATCAACCAAACTGAAGGGAGTGTTGAGGAAAACTGGGAAACTCCTCCGGAACTGACAAGACTAATAGAGCAGGAAGAAAAGATCATTCAGCCTCATGGAGAGTCGATTGAAATCATCAACTTGGGTACAGAAGATGATAAAAGGGAGGTTAAGGTCGGTACTGCCATGGAAGAAAGTGAACGCAAAAGGCTAATCCAACTCTTGCATGATTACACTGATGTCTTTGCGTGGTCGTATAAGGATATGCCAGGGTTAGATACTGATATTGTTGAGCACAGGTTACCCGTGAAGCCAGAATGTCCACCGGTCAAGCAGAAATTGAGAAGAATGAAACCTGAGATGTCATTGAAAATCCGGGATGAGGTAAAAAAGCAGTTTGATGCAGGGTTTCTAGCAGTGGCCAAGTATCCCCAATGGGTAGCAAATATCGTCCCTGTTCCGAAAAAGGATGGCAAGGTCAGGATGTGTGTCGATTACAGGGATCTGAATAGGGCTAGCCCCAAAGACGACTTCCCTCTGCCTCATATTGATGTTCTGGTAGACAGCACAGCCCAACATTCTTTATTCCCCTTTATGGACGGGTATTCAGGGTACAATCAGATAAAAATGGCTCCAGAAGATATGGAGAAAACCACCTTCATAACTCTTTGGGGAACATTCTGCTACAAAGTGATGCCTTTTGGGCTCAAGAATGCCGGTGCGACTTATCAAAGGGCAATGGTGACGCTATTCCACGATATGATGCACAAAGAAATTGAGGTGTATGTAGATGATATGATTGCAAAGTCCAAGACTGATGAAGGACACATTGTCAACCTGCAAAAACTCTTTGAACGTCTACGGAAGTTCAAACTCAGGTTAAACCCAGCAAAATGCACTTTTGGTGTGAGATCCGGAAAATTACTGGGATTCATCGTCAGTCAGAAAGGGATAGAGGTTGATCCAGATAAAGTCAAAGCAATCCTTGAAATGCCAGCCCCAAAGACTGAAAAAGAGGTTCGTGGTTTCCTTGGGAGACTGAACTACATCTCAAGGTTCATATCCCAATTGACCGCCACTTGCGAGCCTCTCTTTAAGCTGTTGTGCAAGAACCAAAGATTAGAGTGGAATGATGATTGCCAAAGAGCTTTTGAGAGAATCAAGGATTACCTTCAAAACCCACCAATTCTGATGCCGCCAGTGCCCGGAAGACCGCTCATCCTGTATCTAACCGTGTTGGACAATTCGATGGGGTGTGTGCTGGGGCAGCATGATGAATCAGGAAAGAAAGAGCATGCCATATACTACTTGAGTAAAAAGTTCACTGACTGTGAGACGAGGTATTCGGTGCTAGAAAAGACTTGTTGTGCCTTAGCATGGGCTGCTCATCGTCTAAGGCAGTACATGCTAAGTCATACAACCTGGTTGGTATCTAAAATGGATCCAATCAAGTATATTTTTGAAAAGCCAGCACTCACGGGACGGATCGCTCGTTGGCAAATGTTATTATCAGAGTACGATATCCTGCATGTCACGCAGAAAGCGATCAAGGGCAGTGCACTTGCCGAGTACTTAGCATGTCAGCCAATTCAAGACTACCAACCAATGCAGTATGATTTTTCTGATGAAGACATCATGGCACTGTTTGAGGAAGGAAAGTCTCAAGAAGAGGAAAGGTGGAGGATGATATTCGATGGCGCATCCAATGTGTGGGGGCACGGAGCTGGGGCTGTGCTAATCTCCCCAGATAACCGCTTCGTTCCGGTCACCGCCAGATTAAGCTTTTATGTCACTAACAACATCGCAGAATATGAAGCGTGCATCTTGGGGATTCAGGCAGCCCTTGAATGGAAGGTTAAGAGACTCGATGTGTATGGCGATTCGGCTTTGGTTATTCATCAGGTGAGAGGTGATTGGGAGACCAGAGATCCTAAATTGATCCCTTATTGTAATTATGTCCAGGAATTGGTGGAGTCCTTCGACGAAATTACTTTCCAGCATATCCCCCGAGGTGAAAATCAGCTGGCCGATGCTTTAGCAACTCTGTCGTCAATGTTCAACATCAATTGCGACAAAAGTCTAACTCGTATTAGAATCCAACATCGGGGTCTCCCGGCGCATCATTACTGCACTGCAATTGAGGAAGAGCCTGATAGCAAGCCATGGTATTATGATATCAAGCAGTACGTCATCAATAGAGAATATCCCCCTGGGGCATCAGAGAATGACAAAAGAACGCTCAGAAGATTGTCGAGGAATTTCTTTTTGAATGGCGAAGTTCTCTACAAAAGGAATCATGATATGGTCCTCCTGAGGTGTGTGACAGAGGAAGAGGCAGCAAAAATTATGAAAGAGGTCCATGAAGGGTCGTTCGGGGTTCATTCCAGCGGGCACACCATGGCAAGAAAAATCTTGAGAGCCGGCTATTACTGGTTGCAGATGGAAGGTGACTGCTACAGCTTCGTCCGAAAGTGCCACAAGTGCCAAATCTACGCTGATCACATTCATGTACCACCTGCCTCTCTAAATGTCATGACTGCATCTTGGCCATTCTCAATGTGGGGCATGGATATCATTGGCCCTATAGAGCCTAAAGCATCAAATGGGCATCGTTTCATTCTGGTTGCAATCGATTATTTCACTAAGTGGGTCGAAGCTGCTTCATACTCCAGTGTAACCAGTTCAGTAGTCGCCAAATTTGTGAAGAAAGACTTGATTTGCCGTTATGGTCTTCCCAACAAGATCATCACTGATAACGGCAGCAATCTAAACAGCAAAATGATGAAGGACTTGTGCGCAGAGTTCAAAATCCAGCATCATAATTCTTCACCCTATCGGCCCAAGATGAATGGGGCAGTCGAAGCGGCCAACAAAAACATCAAGAAGATAGTGCAGAAAATGGTGGTCACGTACAAAGATTGGCACGAGATGCTTCCTTTCGCTCTACACGGTTATCGTACTTCAGTGCGCACATCGACCGGGGCAACCCCTTTCTCTCTGGTATACGGGTCAGAGGCAGTCCTCCCTATTGAGGTCGAAATACCCTCCCTGCGGGTACTGATGGAAACTAAGCTGGAAGAAGCGGAGTGGGTACAAGCTCGCTTAGATCAGCTAAACCTCATTGAGGAGAAGAGAATCACAGCCTTGTGTCATGGGCAACTGTACCAACAAAGGATGAAGACTGCTTTTGACAAGAAGGTCCGTCCCCGAGAATTCAATGAAGGAGATCTTGTACTCAAGAAGATCCTGCCCATTCAGAGCGATCCCCGTGGGAAGTGGACGCCCAACTATGATGGACCTTACGTGGTCAAGAAAGCATTTTCCGGAGGAGCGCTGATACTCACAAATATGGACGGCGAAGATCTCAGGAACCCAGTCAATTCTGATTCAGTGAAGAAGTATTACGCCTAAAGAAATAGATGGAAAAAGAGAAAGATAAGCCAAGCAAGAATTAGCTCGCTAGGTTGAAAACCCGAAAGGGCGGCCTAGGCAAAATCAGAGCGACCCGGTGGATTGAAAACCCGCAAAGGGCGATCCAGGCAAAAATTAGGGTCGGAAAGCTTGGGCATGAAAAGTAAAGAAAGGCATACAGACTCCCCGGAAACTTGGATGAGGAGGTGATCAAGGTCAGGGACATAAATGTTTAGCACTGTTCCACAGAGACGGACAGTCAGAAATCAGCTTCTCTCTTTTTCGTGTCTTTTTGTAGTTTAAATTTTCAAATGTATTGAATAGTCGGTGTAACCTTCTGTACAACCGGCTTCTATATCAATAAAGTTCAACCTTTTCATATCTCTTTGCCTTCTATTTTTGCTTTTTCTGCTCAAAATAAACGTTTTATGATGATGGTAACACTGATCTGTAAAACATGTGCATAAATCATAGGGCATCACAATCATTACGAAATTTTTAAAAGTTATGGGAAGGAAGCAACTTCTCAGGGCAAGTTAAGCTTACAAGGAAATAATTGCGCTCATAAGCCATTTCAGATGGCAAATCACAAGATAATCGGCACTTGGCTTATACGCCACCACAAGTCTAATGGGCTCCTCAGTCTCGTCATGGGTTGGTCGAACCAGCAAAAGAAAATAAGCCAAAAGAGCAAAAGAGCAAGCAAAAACAAACGATCAGAAAAAAGAAAGCTGATCAAAGAATGAAAAAGCAAAAGAAAAAACAAACAGTCAGAAAAAAGAAAGCTGACCAAAGAAAAATCACAGAGATGAAGAATCAGAAATAGCATTTCACCGCATTCAGCATCGCACCAAAATCATAGCATAACATGTACTCATTGCATGCACATGCATAACATGCCTTTGCATATCATGCACTCATAACGCGCACTCATAACATGCACTCATACTCCATGCACCATTCCTTGCATTAACCGACGTATGCAGGTACCTCAATTCAGTGCGGCAGCATTGAACATTTCAATCAATCAATCAATAGGATTCGTGAATCCCTTCAGGACCCAAGTGTCCCTTCAAAAGCAGACTTCACCTTGCATTCGAGCTGCGGGTAAGTCCTTCAGACCCCGAGTGGTCCTTCAGACTAGTTGTGTCGGCCTAAGACACAATGGACGTCCTACATGGTCAACATATCAGTTCCGGATCTGATCTTGACCCATCATGGCTGCTCGGAAAAGGCCACCCCTTCAGGCAGACCGTTTTACTAGTACCGTTGCTAGTTTGCGCTCCATCAGACCCATCGGTCCATCAGGCTTAGGCATGCCCTTCAGACCTCGTCGGTCCTTCAGTTTAACTCCAATCAATGCGCCAAGCATCAGCTGCGAATTAGACCTTCAGAGCCTTAGTGCTCCTTCAGACCCTGAGCGGTCCTTCAGAGCCTTAGTGCTCCTTCAGACCCTGAGCGGTCCTTCAGAGCCTTAGTGCTCCTTCAGACCCTGAGTGGTCCTTCAGAGCCTTAGTGCTCCTTCAGACCCCGAGTGGTCCGTCATTTTCTCTCTCGGTTAAGGCGCCAGGTGTTAACCGTTCCCCGT
Source organism: Astragalus membranaceus (assembly GCA_039519185.1). NCBI lineage: Eukaryota > Viridiplantae > Streptophyta > Magnoliopsida > Fabales > Fabaceae > Astragalus > Astragalus membranaceus. The sequence continues at coordinate 91,440,744 of CM076850.1, forward strand.
TTATTCTCAAACCCATCTTTTCAAAAAATATAGAAAAAGAAAAGAGGAGAATTCGGGTTTCCCCAAGTGGACAAAATCGGTATAATTTCTGAATTCTTTATCTTTATTTTGCCTTGGAATATGTTTCGGCCAATTCATATTCCTCGTTAAAATTCAGATAAAGAGGGGCAGCTGTCATACCCCAATTTTGTCCGGCTTAGGTCCAAACCCTAATTTTCCCCACAAAAAAATAATAATAATAAAATGTATTGCATTTTGGGTCCTAGAAACCATTCCAAAGTTTTTGAAATCATGTTTAGGGTTAGAATGCACTTTTTGGGAAATTAGGGTTTTTTTAGGGTCGAAAAGGGCATTTTGGTCATTTCTCACAAAAGGGTCTATAAAAATAATTTTTGCATGAAAATATTTTTCAATAAGCCTCATGCATGAAAATAATTTTTTTAGAAAGTATAAAATTGATTTTATCATGCATATAATATATTCTTGATGAATAAGGAAGGTATCCATATTTTTAGGAAAGTAAATAATCGATTACCTCCTTATCTCATTCAAGCAAATAATCGATTATTTGCTCTATGAAATCAAGCAAATAATCGATTATTCCCTCCCCTTTTGAAGCACATAATCGATTAGCATCCTATAATAACTAAAAAGAATAATCGATTAGCAAGCTATCCTTACCTTCCTTTTTTATATACCATAATCGATTAGGGGCTTCAAACAACTAAAGCACATAATCGATTACCACCTTTTAAGGAAGGTTGATAATCGATTATGCACCTGTTTTGCCTTACAACAATAATCGATTATCATCTCACCAAAGTTTCCATCTTCATCAACATAATCGATTAGCATATGTTTTAATTGAAAGACATAATCGATTATGTCATGCATTAATTGTTGAGTTTTTGAAACTCTATAAATAGGAAGCTACGCTTCACCATTTTTTGACACAGACACATCACACAAGACCAGAGAGAAGAATTGCTACACACATTTTTCACGAGATCTGACACATTTTTCACGAGATCTGACGATTTTCACAAGATCAGAGGGATTTTCACGAGATCAGAGACATTCTCACGATCTATCACTTCAGAAAACTCTTATATTTTTCTCGCACCGCTGGTCCGTCAAGAGCTGATCCTCCGTCAAGAGCTGATCCATTTCTATCTCCTCCATATTTGCATTTTCTTCCCTCAAGTAAGTGCATCTAGACCTTATTCTTGCATATTCTCATCATTTTTCATATTTGTGAAATTTCATTTGCAAAGATGTAGATCCTTACTTTGAGCACCATTTTTTCTTGTACATATTTTAATCCTATGAATCTTTGTTGTTATGCTTTGATTTTGGGGTTATGTGCATGATTTTGTTTTTTTTAGTCGAAATAAAATATTGTTGTTAGTGATTGATGATCTAGCAATATGATTCCCACTAGTGCCTAGTGCACCTTGATCTAAGTGGTGAAGATTGCTAGAAGGGACTCAATTTAGCTTATGTGTTCAACCTTTCCCTTTTAATTTCTTAGTGAATAAATGAGATTGTATGTTTAGGGTTTAGGGTCCATGGGGTATTGCAAAGGATGGGTTTCCCAAAACCTTGATGCTCCCTCCTCTTTGATTGTGTTACTAACCTTTGGGCACATATTCATGAATGCAAAGGATAGGCTTACCTTAGCCTTGATGCAATTTCCCCTTTTCTCATGTTATTGAGAAATCATTGTTCATATGTTCCTTAGTTTAATTAAGATCATTCTACGCCTATGATCAATTGCTTGCTTGTTATTGGATGCATTTTAAATGTCTTGATTCAATGTGCCATTCCACCCATGTGTATGACCTCCTAATGAAGACGTAAGTCTACATGCCTGTTGTAGCATAGAGTCATTAGGGTAAATACACTCCCTCCTATACGCACACTTGCTTTAAGAACTTTTACCTTGCATCCCTGATAGGTGGGTCTCTTGATCATGTTGGCATGTTTAGTCTTGATTAAATATTCAACATACGCATGATTTCGTGATAATTAAACGTGTTTAAACTCTGTAATCAATCATTGATAATGCCTTCACCCTTTCTTCCAAAAATCTTTCAAACCTTTTTCCAATTAACGCGAGTTATTAGCGACTATCACTCAAAGCCTTGGCTTGTTTGATTGTCGTGAACGCCATCAAGGGTTATTAGTAATGATCGCTCAAAGCCTTTGCTTGCTCGATCGTTATGAAAGCTCTTCCCCTTTCAAACCCTTTCAAAAACATTCTCGTTCAGAACTACGTCGCTTTGATTCCCGTTTGGGATACGTAGGAGCGAGTCACGTCCTCGTCAAGCGCAACAAACAAAAATTCTTTTCACCCCCCTAAACTTCCATTTTCAAAACAAACAAAAAATGTTTTCAAACCCATTGTTGTTAGTAGCTAATCAGAACCGTAGTTCGTCTAGCTATTGACATCGATGTCCTTTCTCCAAAAAGAACAACAAGCGATGACCACCCATAGCCTTTACTAGTTTGGTCATCAAACAAATCAATCCTTTTCAAAAAAGCTTTCAAAAAGAGAATAAAAACAAGTTGTTGCCAACGGTCACCCAGAACCTTAGTTCGTTTGACTAGCGGTAGCGATTCCTTTTGAGTGCTTAGCGGTGATTACCCATAGCCTTAGCTAGTTTAATCACTCGCTAGTACTCGTCCTATTTCGAAAATTCACCTAAGTTAAAAAACAAAAACCAAGGCAGAACTACGTAGCTCTGAGTTCTCCATTGTACCGGGAGATACGTAGGAGCGGGTCATTACCCCCGTCGAGCTCTTTTCTAAAAAAAAACTCTCTTTTTCCCCCTCTTACATAAGTTTTTCCATTAACTTCCCATCCATCTTCAAATAAGAATAAAATAGGCAAATCTAGGTGTTCTTCGAATCAAACATTAAAACCACACAATTTAATTAGAGGTTCCCTTTCAGTAGAAAGGAGGAATGGGGTGCTAATACCTTCCCCATTCCTAACTGACCCCCGAACCCATATCTCTAGTTTTCAAAAGACCATCCGCCTTAAGACCTTTTTTCAATGTTTTGGTCTTAAAATTAAAATATTGGTGGCGGCTCCTAAATTTTTCCACGATTGTACATCGAGAAACCCAAGCCGGGATTTTTCGGGGTGCAACATCCCGTACCTCCACATCATCCATGCGGATTACATGAGATGGATCTGAAATGTACTTCCGAAGTTGCGACACATGAAACACGTCATGCAAATTCGAAAGGTTAGGCGGTAAAGCCACTCTATATGCAACATTCCCGACTCTCTCTGAAATCTGATAAGGACCAATGAAACGAGGAGTGAGCTTCTTCGACTTCAAAGCGCGTCCAACACCGGTCACTGGAGTGACTCTCAAAAATACATGATCACCCACTTGAAACTCTAAATCTTTCCTCCGCTTGTCGTGATAACTCTTCTGTCAACTCTGTGAAGCCTTCATCTTCTCACGAATCAACTTCACTTTTTCAGTTGTCTCTCGAACAATCTCCGGTCCAAGCACCACACTCTCTCCAGACTCATACCAACACAGCGGGGTTCTACACTTCCGACCATATAATGCTTCAAAAGGTGCCATCTCAATACTAGAATGGTAACTGTTGTTATACGTGAACTCTATCAGTGGAAGGTAGGAATCCCACGAACCTCCTTGTTCCAAAACACAAGCCCTCAAAAAATCTTCTAATGACTGAATTGTCCTCTCCGACTGACCATCTGTCTGAGGATGATATGCCGAATTCAACCTCAACTTAGACCCCAACTTCTCTTGCAAACTTTTCCAGAAATCTGAAGTGAACCTCGGATCTCTATCCGAAACAATACTCATAGGAACTCCATGAAGCTTCACAATCTCCCGGATATAACTCTCTGCCAACTTCGACACCGGATACGTGATGTTGATAGGAACAAAATGAGACGATTTTGTTAACCTGTCAACAATCACCCAAATTGCATCATACCCTCTCGCAGTATTAGGCAATCCCGTCACAAAGTCCATCGAAATGCTATCCTTTTTCCACTCTGGAATTTCTAACGGTTGCATCAATCCAGCAGGCTTCTGATGCTCAACCTTTGACTTCTGGCAAGTCAAACATGCATAAACAAACTGCGCCACATCTCGCTTCATACCAAGCCACCAAAACAACTTCTTCAGGTCTTGATACATCTTTGTAGCTCCCGGATGAATACTTAACTTACTTCTGTGACTCTCTTCAAGAATGGCTCTCTTCATCTCTGCATCATCAGGAATGCAAATCCTACCATGGAACTTCAACAAACCTTGGGAATCCAACCTGAAATCCTTATTCTCAGACTGATCAATCCCAACCATCAAGTCTACCAGTTTAACATCTGATTTCTGGGCCTCTCTGATGCTGTTCAGAAAATCATTACCAATCTTCAACATCCCTAACTTAACACTCTGAGGTGTCACTTCACAAACCAGACTCATATCTCTGAACTCCTCAATTAGTTCTAACTCCTTAACCATCATTGCCGACATATGCAAGGTCTTTCGGCTTAAAGCATCAGCCACGACATTAGCTTTGCCTGGATGATAGTTCAAACCGAAATCATAGTCCTTCAACAACTCCAACCACTGTCGCTGCCTCATATTCAACTCCTTCTGGTCAAACAAATATTTCAAGCTCTTATGGTCACTAAACACCTCAAATCTAGAACCATAGAGATAGTGCCTCCAAATCTTCAGCCTTGCACACGTTACTTGTAACACCCTAAATATTTAATTAATTTATTTAATTAAGTATTTAGGAATTTATTTTAATTAATTGGATATAATTTAATTAAGTGAAATTATGTTAATTTTATGTTGGTGGTATTAGGAAAAGGAGGCGCCACATGAATGAACTTGGGCTTAAGTGAAAAGCCCAAGCCCATGATCCATGTAATATGCGAAGTTGCTAAGTCATTTGGGATTAGGGTTTTGGCTTAGGCATTTTGCGAATTGAGAGAAGAGAATAGAGAGAGTGAGAGCGCCGTGGAGAAGAGAGAAAGAAGGGAGAGGTCGCGAGCTCAAGGAGGAAGAGGAACGTGACCCGTTGCTGTGGTTCTGTTCGTGACTGTCTCTAGGGCTCCTGTTCTTCAAATCCAAGGTAAGGGGAGTTCTATCTTTCTATATAATAGATGTTTATGATAGGTTTTAGGGTAGGGTTAGCCTATATCTATCCATGATCATGAATGTGTATGTGATTTCATGTTGTTTTTATGATTTGTATGTGATTTGATGTATTCGTGTTGCTCGGAATCCGTTTGTTGGTGTTATGGGCGCCTAGGGCGCCTTGGCCATGATTGTGTTGCTGGATTTTTTTTGTTGCAGGATGTCTAAGTGCCTGGGCGCATAGGGCGCCTTGGCCATGAAATTGTGTTGTTGAAATTTTTGTGCAGGATTTGGTGCCCTATGGCTGGGCGCATGTTCCAGCGTGTGTGCGTGTGTTGCTGGGCGCCAGGCGCTGGGCGCCAAGGGCGCTGCGTGTTGTGTGTGTTGCGTGTGTGCTGGGCACTGGGCGCCAGGGGCCAGGCGCTGGGCGCCAAGGGCGCTATGTGTTGCGTGAGTGTTGTGTTGCTGGGCGCTGGGCGCCAAGGGCGCTGGGCGCTGTGTTGCGTGTGTGTTGTGTTGCTGGGCGCCAAGGGCGCTGTGTGCTGTGTTGCCTGCGATGTCTAAGTTTGTGTCTTAGGCGCCCAGTGCCTGGGCGCCATTTTCAGGATGTTCCCGGTTTTTAATAAAAACTATTTTCGCTATATCTTTTGACTCGGGCATCCGTTTTAAACGTTTCAAAAAGTGTTGGGAAGCTTTTTCGGTTGTCTACCTGTGTGTCTTATTTTTAAAATAAAAACTTATTATTTTCTGGTGGTTTCTGGGCGCCCAAGTGGCTGTCCCCGGTGGTCATCCCAGTGACGTTGTAAAGCCATATTGAGTCCTTTAAAAATCCTTTTTGTGTATAATCAACAGTTTAACACTTTAGTGTCAAAATAGGTGATTATGACGATGATGCCCTTAGTGGCTAGTTAAATGACGTTTTTGCCCTTAGTGGCCAATATTATTGATGATAATGTGTAAATGACGATGATGCCCTTAGTGGCTAGTTAAATGACGTTTTTGCCCTTAGTGGCCAATATTATTGATGATGATGTGTAAATGACGATGATGCCCTTAGTGGCTAGTTAAATGACGTTTTTGCCCTTAGTGGCCAATATTATTGATGATGATGTGTAAATGACGATGGTGCCTTTAGTGGCTAGTTAAATGACGGTTTTGCCCTTAGTGGCTATTGTTTGATTGATGACGTTTATGGATAAGTGACGATGAGGCCCAAAAGGCTAAGCGACGATGATAATAAGCGACGAAGAAATATAGCGACGTTGTTGTGTGTAATCATAAATTGACAGGTGCTGTGCCTCTTATTTGGCAAATTGGTAAGTGACGGGTCACATAGTTGACTGTGATTGTGTGTTTGTGTGCGGTGCATGTCATAGTGTCTCATGTATTTCATGTGCATGAACCCAGCGACGATGAGGCCATAAAGGCTAAGTGACGATGAGGCCATAAAGGCTAAGCGACGATGATGAAAGGTACCTCATGCATATGCCCGCGAGTGGGTTGCATTTCATATAGTTACATGACATCGTGATGGGTTGTTGTAATGACGTAATTGATGACTGTGATGTGGTTACTCTAGTGCTGTGACTTTGACTTATTGCTTATCATATGATTTATTATATGGATTGAATTGGACTCACCCTTCTGTTTGAATGTTACCCCTATGCGGTAACGTGCAGGTGATCACGAGTGAAGACCTAGGTACCTTCACTAATTTGAATCGGGTCGTCATGCTCTGATACGTAGCACTCAGGGGGGAAAACGAACTCGATGTTTTAAGACCATTTTGGTTGTTATATGTTATTTGATGGTTTCTCTTTATTTTATTTTCCGCTGTGTAGTTGGTTTTATTGATGTCAAGGTTGTGGTGACGATGACTGATGCTTGAGGTTTTCCCCATTGGGGGCGTGCTACGTATTGCACAATTATTGATGTTGAACTGTTTTATTGAAGTACGATGTTTTCTTCGAAGTATGTGTAACATTCCTTGCGATGAAAGAAATTTTGAAACTCAGATTTTACAATCAAATTAACGGGTAGAAAAGGGGTGTTACATTAGTGGTATTAGAGCAAAAGTTCGGTCTGTCCGGCCAAGTTGTCCAGTCATTGACGATCTAGTATGGTCGACTTATTCTAACTGTTGGTTTTGTTGCAGCTTTGAGTTGAGATGGCTGGGAGAAACGACACTGCGATTGCTGCTGCTTTGGCTACCATGGCTCAGGCTGTGCAGAATCAGCAGAATGCTGGGGAGAACGCTGGTTTTCAGAGTCTGACTACTTTCCAGAAAGAGAATCCGCCCAGGTGCTATGGCTTGGTTGAAAGAGATCGAGAGGATTTTCAGGGTGATGGACTGCACTATTGAGCAGAAGGTCCGTTTTGGTACTCACATGTTAGCTGAGGAGGCCGACGACTGGTGGTTGGCTACTAGGCAGAGGTTGGAGACTGTGCAGGAAGAGATTACCTGGGAGGTATTCAGCAGAGAATTTCTGAGGAAGTATTTTCCCGAAGATGTCCGAGGAAAGAAAGAAATAGAGTTCCTGGAATTGAAGCAGGGTGGTATGTCTGTGACTGCGTATGCGGCGAAGTTTGTGGAATTGGCAAAATTCTATCCGCACTATAGTGAGGCTACAGCTGAGTTCTCGAAATGCATCAAATTCGAGAATGGTTTGAGGCCTGACATCAAAAAGGCAATTGGTTACCAGAAGATCCGTGTGTTTGCTGATCTGGTTGATAGCTGTAGGATCTTTGAGGAGGACAGTACTGCACATTACAAAGCTGTGTCTGAGAAAAAGGGTAAGTTTCCGAGTCGAAGCAAGCCGTATGAAGTTCCTACGGGTAAGAGTTATCAGAGGGCTGCTGGAGGTAAGAGGGCTAGTGGGGGAGATTCCCCTGCTAGCATTGTCTGTTTTAAGTGTGGCAAACCTGGCCACAAGAGTACTACATGCGGGTCTGATGAGAGAGTTTGCTATCGTTGTGGTAAAAAGGGTCATATGGCGGCCGAGTGTAGGGTCAAGGATGTGGTGTGTTTCAACTGTGGTGAGTCTGGGCATATCAGTGCAAAATGTACAAAGCCGAAGAAAGAAAGGTCTAGTGGGAAAGTGTTCGCATTGGCAGGAGAGGAGCCTGCTGAGAGGGATGGTTTTATTAGAGGTACGTGTTTCATTAACGGTTCTTCTCTGAAATCTCTTATTGATACTGGTGCTACCCATTGCTTTATATCTGTTGATTGTTGTAAAAGATTGGGTCTTGTTTTATCTGCTATGTATGGGGATATGGTTGTCGATACTCCTGCGAAGGGGTCGGTGATTACTTCCCAGATGTGTTCTCAGTGTCCCATGTCGATCTTCGGCAGGGACTTTGTTGTGAATTTTGTTTGCTTGCCGTTGAGAGGACTGGATGTAATCTTGGGCATGGACTGGTTAGAGAATAACCACGTCCATATCAACTGTCGTAGCAAGTCGGTTAGTTTCGGGGAAGAAGATTCAGTTTTGGTATCCGCTAGTCAGTTGAAGAAGTTGAGGAAAGAAGGAGTTCAGCTATTTTCGTTGATGGCTTCGTTGTCTGCTGAGAGTCAAGCTGTTATTGAAGAACTACAAGTGGTACGCGAGTTTCCTGAGGTTTTTCCTGACAAAATTCCGGGTGTGCCGCCGGAGAGGGAAGTTGAGTTCTCGATTGATCTTGTACCTGGTACGAGGCCTGTGTCTATGGCACCGTACAGGATGTCGGCGTCGGAATTGTCTGAGTTGAAGACGCAACTCGAAGAATTACTTGAGAAAAAGTTTGTGAGACCGAGCGTATCACCGTGGGGAGCTCCGGTATTGTTAGTAAAGAAGAAAGATGGGAGTATGAGGTTATGCGTGGACTATCGTCAGTTGAATAAGGTAACTATCAAGAACAAGTATCCGCTTCCGAGGATCGACGATTTGATGGATCAGTTGGTGGGTGCTCGTGTTTTCAGCAAAATTGATTTGAGGTCCGGATATCATCAGATCAAGGTGAAGGATGAGGATGTTCAGAAGACAGCTTTCAGGACAAGGTATGGGCATTATGAGTATTCAGTGATGTCGTTCGGTGTGACCAATGCACCTGGTGTATTTATGGAATATATGAATCGTATTTTCCATAATTACCTAGATCGGTTTGTGGTGGTCTTCATAGATGACATTCTAGTTTATTCTAAGTCGGAGGAAGAGCATGCTGAGCACCTGAAGTTAGTATTGGAAGTTCTGAAAGAGAAAAAGTTGTATGCTAAGTTATCGAAGTGTGAGTTCTGGCTGAAAGAGGTGAGTTTCCTTGGGCACGTGATTTCTGGTAATGGTATTGCGGTTGATCCGGCAAAAGTAGAAGCAGTGTTGGAGTGGGAGGCTCCGAAATCCGCAACAGAGATCAGAAGCTTTTTGGGTTTGGCTGGGTACTACAGGAGGTTCATCGAGGGTTTTTCCAAGTTGGCCCTTCCGTTGACTCAGTTGACTTGTAAGGGTAAAGTTTTCGTTTGGGATGCTCGGTGTGAGGAAAGTTTTATGGAACTGAAGAAGAGATTGACAACGTCGCTTGTTTTGACGTTGCCTAATCCGGAGGAACCGTTTGTTGTATATTGTGACGCTTCGAAGATGGGTCTTGGTGGTGTGCTGATGCAAGATGGGAAAGTCGTTGCGTATGCTTCGAGGCAGTTGCGGGCTCATGAGAAAAATTACCCTACGCATGATTTGGAATTGGCTGCTGTGGTATTTGTGCTTAAGATTTGGAGGCACTATCTTTATGGTTCGAGGTTTGAGGTGTTCAGTGATCATAAGAGTCTGAAGTATCTGTTCGATCAGAAGGAGTTGAATATGAGACAGCGTCGGTGGTTGGAGCTCTTGAAGGATTATGACTTTGGTTTGAATTATCATCCCGGCAAAGCTAATGTCGTGGCTGATGCTTTAAGCCGGAAGTCTTTGCATATGTCGGCAATGATGGTGAAGGAATTAGAGTTGATTGAGGAATTCCGAGATTTGAGTTTGGTTTGTAGAATGACACCTCGTAGTGTCAAGTTGGGAATGTTAAAGATCGATAATGACTTTCTGGGCAGCATCAGAGAGGCTCAGAAGTCAGATGTCAAGTTGGTAGATTTATTGAATGGGGTTGGTCAATCTGAAGATGAAGATTTCAAATTGGATTCTCGTGGTGTGTTGAGGTTCCGGGGTAGGATCTGTGTTCCGGATGATGCGGAGATGAGAAAGGCAATTTTGGAGGAGGGTCACCGTAGCAAGTTGAGTATCCATCCTGGAGCAACAAAAATGTATCAAGATCTGAAAAAGATGTTTTGGTGGTATGGTATGAAGAGAGATGTGGCACAGTTTGTGTATGCCTGTTTGACCTGTCAGAAGTCGAAGGTTGAGCATCAAAATCCTGCAGGGTTGATGCAACCGTTGGAAGTTCCGGGGTGGAAGTGGGATAGCATTGCGATGGACTTTGACCCGAGATTGCCGAATACAGTTAGGGGTCATGACGCTATTTGGGTGATCGTTGATAGGTTAACGAAGTCTGCTCACTTTGTTCCTATTAATGTCACTTATCCGGTGTCGAGGTTGGCAGAGGTCTATGTAAAAGAAATTGTGAAGTTGCACGGTGTTCCGAAGAGTATTGTGTCAGATAGGGATCCGAGGTTCACTTCTGAGTTTTGGACGGGTTTGCAGAAGGAATTGGGTTCAAAGTTGAAAATGAGTTCGGCATATCATCCTCAGACAGATGGTCAGTCAGAGAGGACAATTCAGTCGTTAGAAGATTTGTTTAGGGCTTGTGTCTTGGAACAAGGGGGTTCATGGGATTCCTACCTTGCGTTGATTGAATTTACCTATAACAACAGTTACCATTCCAGTATCGGGATGGCACCGTTTGAAGCATTGTATGGTCGAAAGTGTAGAACGCCGTTGTGTTGGTATGAGTCGGGGGAGAGTGTAGTGTTGGGACCGGAGATTGTCCGGGATACTACAGAGAAAATCAAGATGATCCGTGAAAAGATGAAGGCTTCGCAGAGTCGTCAGAAGAGTTATCATGACAAGCGGAGGAAAGATTTAGAGTTTCAGGAGGGTGAGCATGTGTTCTTGAGGGTTTCTCCTATGACCGGTGTTGGTCGAGCGTTGAAGTCGAAGAAGCTCACTCCTCGCTTTGTTGGTCCTTATCAGATTTCTGAGAGAATCGGAAAGGTGGCTTGTAGGGTGGCTTTTCCGCCAAATCTTTCGGATTTGCACGACGTGTTTCATGTGTCGTAACTTCGGAAGTGTGTTTCGGATCCATCTCATGTGATCCATATGGATGATGTAGAGGTGCGGGATAATCTCACTGTGGAGACGATGCCCGTACGGATTGAGGATCGTGAAGTGAAAGTGCTTAGAGGCAAAGAGATTGCATTGGTGAAAGTGGTTTGGCTAGGAGCTGCCGGTGAGAGTATGACTTGGGAGCTAGAAAGCAAGATGCGGGAGTCCTACCCAGAGTTGTTTGATCAGGTAAATTTCGAGGACGAAATATTCTAAGTGGGGGAGAGTTGTAACACCCTAAATATTTAATTAATTTATTTAATTAACTATTTAGGAATTTATTTTAATTAATTGGATATAATTTAATTAAGTGAAATTATGTTAATTTTATGTTGGTGGTATTAGGAAAAGGAGGCGCCACATGAATGAACTTGGGCTTAAGTGAAAAGCCCAAGCCCATGATCCATGTAATATGCGAAGTTGCTAAGTCATTTGGGATTAAGGTTTTGGCTTAGGCATTTTGCGAATTGAGAGAAGAGAATAGAGAGAGTGAGAGCGCCGTGGAGAAGAGAGAAAGAAGGGAGAGGTCGCGAGCTCAAGGAGGAAGAGGAACGTGACCTGTTGCTGTGGTTCTGTTCGTGACTGTCTCTAGGGCTCCTGTTCTTCAAATCCAAGGTAAGGGGAGTTCTATCTTTCTATATAATAGATGTTTATGATAGGTTTTAGGGTAGGGTTAGCCTAGATCTATCCATGATCATGAATGTGTATGTGATTTCATGTTGTTTTTATGATTTGTATGTGGTTTGATGTATTCGTGTTGCTCGGAATCCGTTTGTTGGTGTTATGGGCGCCTAGGGCGCCTTGGCCATGATTGTGTTGCTGGATTTTTTTTGTTGCTGGATTGTGTTGCTGGATTTTGTTGCAGGATGTCTAAGTGCCTGGGCGCATAGGGCGCCTTGGCCATGAAATTGTGTTGCTGAAATTTTTGTGCAGGATTTGGCGCCCTATGGCTGGGCGCATGTTCCAGCGTGTGTTGCTGGGCGCCAGGCGCTGGGCGCCAAGGGCGCTGCGTGTTGTGTGTGTTGCGTGTGTGCTGGGCGCTGGGCGCCAGGGGCCAGGCGCTGGGCGCCAAGGGCGCTATGTGTTGCGTGTGTGTTGTGTTGCTGGGCGCCAAGGGCGCTGTGCGCTGTGTTGCGTGTGTGTTGTGTTGCTGGGCGCTGTGTGCTGTGTTGCCTGCGATGTCTAAGTTTGTGTCTTAGGCGCCCAGTGCCTGGGCGCCATTTTCAGGATGTTCCCGGTTTTTAATAAAAACTGTTTTCGCTATATCTTTTGACTCGGGCATCCGTTTTAAACGTTTCAAAAAGTGTTGGGAAGCTTTTTCGGTTGTCTACCTGTGTGTCTTATTTTTAAAATAAAAACTTATTATTTTCTGGTGGTTTCTGGGCGCCCAAGTGGCTGTCCCCGGTGGTCATCCCAGTGACGTTGTAAAGCCGTATTGAGTCCTTTAAAAATCCTTTTTGTGTATAATCAACAGTTTAACACTTTAGTGTCAAAATAGGTGATTATGACGATGATGCCCTTAGTGGCTAGTTAAATGACGTTTTTGCCCTTAGTGGCCAATATTATTGATGATAATGTGTAAATGACGATGATGCCCTTAGTGGCTAGTTAAATGACGTTTTTGCCCTTAGTGGCCAATATTATTGATGATGATGTGTAAATGACGATGATGCCCTTAGTGACTAGTTAAATGACGTTTTTGCCCTTAGTGGCCAATATTATTGATGATGATGTGTAAATGACGATGGTGCCTTTAGTGGCTAGTTAAATGACGGTTTTGCCCTTAGTGGCTATTGTTTGATTGATGACGTTTATGGATAAGTGACGATGAGGCCCAAAAGGCTAAGCGAAGATGATAATAAGCGACGAAGAAATATAGCGACGTTGTTGTGTGTAATCATAAATTGACAGGTGCTGTGCCTCTTATTTGGCAAATTGGTAAGTGACGGGTCACATAGTTGACTGTGATTGTGTGTTTGTGTGCGGTGCATGTCATAGTGTCTCATGTATTCCATGTGCATGAACCCAGCGACGATGAGGCCATAAAGGCTAAGTGACGATGAGGCCATAAAGGCTAAGCGACGATGATGAAAGGTACCTCATGCATATGCCCGCGAGTGGGTTGCATTTCATATAGTTACATGACATCGTGATGGGTTGTTGTAATGACGTAATTGATGACTGTGATGTGGTTACTCTAGTGCTGTGACTTTGACTTATTGCTTATCATATGATTTATTATATGGATTGAATTGGACTCACCCTTCTGTTTGAATGTTACCCCTATGCGGTAACGTGCAGGTGATCACGAGTGAAGACCTAGGTACCTTCACTAATTTGAGTCGGGTCGTCATGCTCTGATACGTAGCACTCAGGGGGGAAAACGAACTCGATGTTTTAAGACCATTTTGGTTGTTATATGTTATTTGATGGTTTCTCTTTATTTTATTTTCCGCTGTGTAGTTGGTTTTATTGATGTCAAGGTTTTGGTGACGATGACTGATGCTTGAGGTTTTCCCCATTGGGGGCGTGCTACGTATTGCACAATTATTGATGTTGAACTGTTTTATTGAAGTACGATGTTTTATTCGAAGTATGTGTAACATTCCTTGCGTTGAAAGAAATTTTGAAACTCTGATTTTACAATCAAATTAACGGGTAGAAAAGGGGTGTTACACTACTCTTGTGACCAGCTTTGCCACATTTGTAACATACAATGCTAGCAGGAGCATCTCCCCCACTAGTCCTCTTGTCACCAGCAGTTTTCTGTTTACCCTTACCAGCCGGAACATCATACGGCTTACCACGCCTTTGAAATTTGCTCATCTTCTCATTCATAATCTTGTAGTGAGCATTGTTGTCTTCCTCATAAATTCTGCAGCTATCAGTTAAATCAACAAAGACGCGGATCTTCTGATATCCAATGGCCTTCTTGATCTCTGGTCACAACCCATTCTCAAATTTGATACACTTCGAAAATTCTGCAGTTGCTTCACTGTAATGCGGGTAAAACTTTGCTAATTCCACGAACTTAGCAGCATACTCAGTCACGGACATATTCCCTTGTTTCAGCTCCAGGAACTCAATCTCTTTCTTACCTCGGACATCCTCCGGATAATATTTTCTCATAAACTCCCTGCGGAACACAGCCCAAGTGATCTCTTCGTTTGCAGTCTCCAATCTCTGCCTAGCCTCTAACCACCAGTCATCGGCCTCCTCTGCCAGCATACGCGTACCATAACGAACCTTTTGCGCTGGAGTGCAGTCCATCACACGGAAGATCCTCTCCATCTCCTTCAGCCAAGCCAACGCTCCATCAGGATTATACTTGCCTTTGAAAGTAGGCGGATTCTCTCTCTGAAAGGTAGCCAAACTACGAGACCCAGCATTCTCACCAGCATTCTGCTGACCCTCCACGGCCTGAGCCATAGCACCCAACGCAGCAGCAATAGCAGCATCGTTCCTTCCAGCCATCTCAACTAGTCACTACAACATAAGCAACAGTTAGAACTAATTGACAATACTTGATCGTCAATGACACAATAACTTGACAACTTGGCCGGACAGACCGAAACTGCTCTGATACCACTAATGTAACACCCCTTTTCTACCCGGTAAACTTTTGACAAAAATCAGAGTTTCAAAAACATTTTTTTTCACTAAACCCACAAGGGATGCCACATTTACACCAATAAAACATCACACGCCAATAATAAAATTCACCATTAAAAATAGTACGATACATAGCACGTCATAAATGGGACGAACTCCCAAAACACATGTTCAGTCTACATGACAGTAACTCCATCACCACGCAGCGGAATAAAAATAAAGGCTTCAATTGAATAATCATAACATCACCGTAAAACTTCAGCAATTAAATAATAAGGAAAACTAATAAAGCCTAGCGTTCATCCCCCCGAGTGCTACGTATCAGAGCGACGACACCGACTCGACTAGCGAAGGTAGACATGCCTTCACTCGAAATCACCTGCACGTTACCAGCATAGGGGTAACATTCAAACAGAAGGGGTGAGATATCTAACATTATAATAGCATATATGATAGGCAATATGCTAGAGTTACGACAACTATATCTACCGCTTCACAACAACATCAAATTACAATCACCAAGAATCATCACCAATGTCATGAGTAAACGAATGAGATGCAACCCACACCAACGAGTATATGCATGTGGTACCAATTATCACCAATAAAATAGCCAATAAGGGCATCATCACCTATATCATCACCAAGTTTTGAGCATCACCATCATCACCTATAGCTCTAAGGCCGAAGCCTTCATCACCAAATTAATGCATATGAAATGTATGCGACACCATGAACAATGCACCAGAGACAATCAACAACAATAGTCATCTAAGTGACACAACAACACCAATATCAACAAATGGTCATAGACCCATCACCTATCACCTTAGCCAATAAAATAGGCACATCACTTGTTATATCATCACCAATAACACCAATCTTCACCAATAACACCAACACCTATAGGGCAGTCTAACAATTTGACTGTAACATCAACAAACACCGACACCAAGACCCCAATAGATTTACAACGTCAATGGCAACCACAATTTTACAACACCGAGAATAACGACCATTTTACGACACCAATGACAACACCAATTTACAGCAAACAGCAACAATAGTTACAGCAACAGCAACAATAATTTACAGCAACAGCGACAATAATTACAGCATCAGCAACAATAATTCACAGCAACAGCAACATTAATTACAGCAACTTAAGTTTTCAGCAAAACAGTATGGCAGGAACTGGCGCCCAGCAACAGGGCGCCAACAGGCAGCATCATCTAGCAAGAACTGGCGCCCAGCAACAGGGCGCCAACAGGCAACAGCAAAAAACAGAAACTGGCACCCAGGAACAGGCCGCCAACAGGCAACAGCAACAAACAGAAACTGGCGCCCAGCAACAGGGCGCCAACAGGAGCAACAACCAAATAGGACATGGCGCCCAGGGACAGGGCGCCTACCACAATAGGAACAGCAGAACAATTTTCAGGAACAGGCGCCTAGGGGCAGGGCGCCATCAACAGTGACAGCAAATCAGGATATGGCGCCCAAGAGCAGGGCGCCTATAGCAATCAGCAACCAAACAGGCGTGGCGCCCAGGGACAGGGCGCCTAAATCAGCAACAGACACAAGGACACAGAACCACACAGAATGACAATGGGCGCCTAGGGCGCCACTTTCAGCAACACAGGCACACTGGCACGGCGCAGGGCGCCTAAATCAGCAACAAAACATGACACAGACATGGCGCCCAGGAGCAGGGCGCCTTCCACAGAAACACAACATGAAACAGACTTGGCGCCCAGGAGCAAGGCGCCGTTTCCAGCAACTAAGATAGCATATGCGACAACATCAATGGCGCCCATGGCGCCTAGGGATCAATTTTTGATTTTCACCATGATCAATCACCAAACACCAATTACAATCATCATGAATACATTCAAACATCACCAAATAAGAACCAAACAAGATCAAAGGGACAACATAGAGCCTATCTTCCACACAGCACCCATCATACACCCTATCATAAAGGTAGAACCCACCCTTTACCTTAGATTTGCCGAATACGAGATCCCCTTGCACGAAGACTCCAAAGAACCACAGCAACAAGAGCTCCTCTCCTCTTTCTCCTTGGTTGCGTCGCCCCCCTCTCTTCTCTCTTCGCAATCTCTCCTTTCTTTTCTTTTTCTCCAAAAATGCGCAAGTGACTCAAACCCTGGCTAATGCTCTCACCTATGCGCCTATGCCATTGGGCTCTTGGATCACGGGCCTCCTTCTACTACTCAACTTAATTATTAAACACCACTCCCTGATTTAAATGAAACACCATATTATTATTTTAATATGACTATACTAATAAAATACCTAAATAATTTAATTAAATAAATAATTAAATTATTTGGGCGTTACACTTAGCTTCAAAAGCTACTCTCAATTTTTTAGTGAACTCTTGACTTAACCTTGGTCAACCAGAACCTTTTCAGCATCAGATGGTCCCTAGCTAACTAAGTTTCTCCCTAAGTTTAGAGTTTTTGTGTAGGAGCAGCAATAACACTGGTCATTAATCAAGCAAGGCTACACTACACTTTTTCACTAATCATCATTAAAATTAGCCCAAAAAGAACAAGTTTTATTATTGCAAGGTTAAATGAATTCAACAGATCATGCATTTCATTCAACAAACTTAACAAAATAACATGTAAGGTCGTCCCCCCAACCTAAGACTTAGCAGTGTCCCCAGTGCTTATGCATACTTCAAGGGAGAGGCCTACAACTAATACTAACACAGATTTCAAACACATAAGTAAAACTCTAAACATGTTGGTAGGCACATTGTTAAGCCATTCAAGACTTACATTAGGAAAAATAAGGGTAAACAAGTAATGTAAAACAGAATAACTAACAGTTATTCTGTTAAAGTGGTTAAACTGTTTTAGTTAGACTGTTTTAATTGTTATTTCATTTAGGATAGTTTTATTTGTTTTTTCAGTTACTAGATTAGTTATTCTATTGTAAGCCTAAGCTCTGGTTCCCTAGTGATTATATAAAGGGAACTATGACCCAGGTTAGAGTCATGTTGAGTAATAGAGAGTTCTAGTTCAGCTGGGGAATCCAGCAAGAGGTGCTTAGTACGCATCAGTGTAGTTACCTTTTTCATATTCAATAAAATAACACTGTGAGGATCAGCTGGCCACTGTCCCAACCCCTCACGGTTTTGATACACCGTTAGCTGGAGGATAACAATTGGTCCGACCTGCCGGATGCGAAGGGAAACCAGCGATGTCGGAAGAGAGACCTCCAAGGTTCAATGGCACAAGAAATGCCCGCGGGTGGCTGACCCAATGCGTTCAATATTTTGCAACCCACCGTTGGTCAAGGAAGACGAGAAGGTGAAGTGGATGACAAATATGTTCTTGAATGGTGATGTAACACCCTAATATCTCTACTATATAGAAATACTAGAATATACAGTTCAACATACATCAGAGAATAATTTCCAGTTTCAAATATTGAACACAACTAAAACTCTTTATTAAACAATATCAAAGAGTCACACATATCTCATAATTTTGAAATACAAAAACTTAAATACTTAAGTCTCAGGTTTTTCTCAATTGCTCATAACCTATTGTTCAATATCCAAATACAAAGAAATAGCAGAAACGATTTATAACTACTAAACAAGTACTAGTCATACTATCGAGTTACAAAGACCAAAATGGAATAACATAATATTAAACTAAATCTTCAATATCTTCACATGGCACGCCATCTAGTCCTGCTTCTCCGCTTTCACTTTTCCCTATGTAACACCCCGATATTTCTACATAGAGAAAATACCAAGATATATGTTCATAGCATACATCAGAGTGTTAATCCTGTTTTATGGACATTGAACAATTCTAAAACTTTGACTAAACATGTCAAGGTACCACTCATATTTTAACACTTCAAAAAGAAGTATATGGTTAACTTAAGTCTCATAGTTAGACATCCTCGCCTCATTCCTAAAGTTCAATATCCAAATACAGAAATAAAGCGGAAACCGATATACAACTTTCAGTACGAGTACAAGTCATATGATCGAAGTACTTAAACTAAAAATAACATAAGCAGCTAGCTAGTCTTCAACGTCATCATGCGGAACATCATCTAGCCATGCTTCACTGCTTTCGATTTTCCCTGTTTCTCTGAAAAACAACAACATTAAAGGGTGAGATAAACATTATCTCAGTGAGTCCTGTCGAGACCCCTTACCAACACTAACGGTTCATTATGCATCAATTTCATTCCTAGCATATACGCTATGTGTACTTTTCATAACTTAGACCACTGATCCTTTCACCAATGGTCGAACATGGCATACTAACATAACACCGAAGACCTGCAGTTTCAGTCCCCCGATGAACCCAATCCACTAATCCTTTCATTAGTGGGCAAACATAGACGGGGCCTAGGTTATGGGCTCATGACTTCCCTCCCCTAGTGTGCTATTCATGGAGGTCGTCACCTCAATTATTACATTAACATACCTTGAATAATGTCAAGTCATTTCATTAACATACCTTGAATAATGTCAAGTCATTTCATTACCATGTACATGTGTTCTCACTCGTAACCCTAATCGGTTATCGTACATTTAACATACTTTGTTAATTTCCAATATCTCATTCATGCCTACGCTCAATTAAGCGAATTACTGTTGTTTTATCAATACATAGGGTTGGGGAAGGGATTAGAAGGGAATTGGAACTATTTGGAATGGCTAAAGACATGTTTTGAAAGGGACTAACAGAAAGATACACACGGTCCGTGCGTTAAGACGCACGACCCGTGCGCATTTTAAAAGTTTTGCGCGTAAGTGACAGAAGGATGCGCACGACCCGTGCGCACGGTCCGTGCGTATCAATCAGTGTTTCAGAAATGCAGTTTTTCGTATAAACCCCCATTCTGTTCGTTTCCAATATCCAGTCCGATCGATACCCAGCATAACAACACATTGTTACAGAGCAACAACCAGTACGAACAGCAAACATAGCAATCATTCAAACCATCCATTCTCAGTGATTCTAACATTTATAACAAAACACATTTTCGTAAATTACGATTCTTGACTCGAAACTTAACAAAACGAAAACAGCGTGACTCGGTTCAGAACACATGAAACACATTCGAAAACAAATCCCTAAGCGAGTATAGAACTCACCTTTGGCGATGAAAATCGCACAACCAACGGATCAATGGGACTCTCACACCGGAAAAACTACTCAAACTATCCCCGAATGCTCTTCAACTTCGAACTTGAACTAACCCCAACAAGATCAGTTGCTGAAATCCCTTCTATTCTACTCCAATCTACTATGTTGGTGTCTAGACACTATAAGGTAGCTCTACACTCAACATGCAAAGCTTGAGAACTCCATTTTTGACATTTCAAGCTTGGAGGTTTGAAAATGGTGTATTCAGGAGGAGGACAATGTGGGATGCGATTTTGGCATCAACAGAAAGAGAATGAAAAACTGATTATAATGGTGGTGAGAAGTTAAACATGCATCCTGAAATGATGAATTTCTCTCCTAGTTTCCTCCCTCTTCCTCTCTCAAGTCTCTCACTCTCAAGCTCTCTCAATTTTCTGGACTTTTGCAAAACTGAAAGTGTGGAAGTGTTGTGTTGGCATGTGAGTAAGTGTAGGCTTAAGTGACTCAGCTGGGGCTGTTTTAAAAATGCGAGAAATGACCCTTTTGCCCCTACAATCCAATTTCCACTTAAAACTCCAATTACTTCAACAATCACTCAATAACTCAAATACTTAATACATTTCAATACACAAGCACAACATAAATCACTTAGTCAATGACAACCATCTCATCATAATTAAATTATGCTATTATACTCAATTTAGCTAATAAATTAATTATGACTCTTGCTAATTTTTAAACTACAAAATTAGCCAAGTTGGGGATGTTACAATACACCCCAACTTGAAAAAAAATTGTCCTCAAAATTGAAAATATCATACCTCAACTAAAAAGATGGAGATACTTCACCCGCATGTTGTTCTCTATTTCCTATGTCGCTTCGTCAGGTGATGCACCGTCCCAAAGCACTTTGACAATAGGAATTGATCTCGTCCGAAGCGTTTTCTCGCCACGTTCGATGATTTGAATTGGATTAGGCTGATAAGACAAATCCGGTCGGATGTCAATCGTCTCAAAACTCAACGGTTGACTCGGATCGGGAATGTACTTCCTCAATTGCGACACATGAAACACATCATGTAATCTAGACAAAGCTGGAGGTAAGGCAATGCGGTATGCTACTGGCCCAACTCGCTCGATAATTTGGAAAGGTCCAATATACCGAGGAATGAGCTTCTTCGCCCGCAATGCTATACCGGTACCAATAGTTGAAGAAAGTCTCAGAAATACATGATCTCCTTCTTCAAATTCCAATGGCCTTCTTCTTTTGTCGGCATAACTCTTTTGCCGACTCTGGGCGGTCTTCATCCTTTCTCTAATCTGGCGGATCTTCTCAGTAGTCTCACAGACTAATTCAGGACCCAACAATCTTTGCTCACCGACATCCCACCAACACAATGGTGTTCTACACTTCCTTCCATATAACGCTTCATATGGAGCCATTTCAATACTAGAATGGTGACTGTTGTTATAAGCAAACTCCACCAATGGAAGATGATCCTCCCATCGGCCTCCACTGTCAAGTACACAAGCTCTAAGCATATCTTCCAAAGTCTGAATTGTTCTTTCAGTCTGTCCGTCCGTCTGCGGATGATAAGCGGTACTAGCACATACCTGTTGTTCCTAACACCATATTCAGCGCTCTCTAGAATCGTGATGTAAACTTGGGATCACGATCACAGATGATACTCGTGGGAATTTGATAACTCTATTTTATATAGAGTTATTTATGCATCTAAGCATAACTAATTGCTTGAAATCGAGTGTAATATGTGCTAAATATAGTAGTATGAATAAAATAAACAACATTCTAAGTTTCAAAGAGGGTTATGTAATGATTTAAGCATTTTGTATATATATTGGTATGTTTGATGTGTTTGTTCAGTGCACCTGCAGTTGATGCACCTGCACCAGGAAAACAATAGTGCATCTGCACTAAATATATTTACAACAGGGCAACTGCACTAGGTGCATCTGCACCATCCTGCACTAAAGACAGATTACCCAACATTGGAAGCACCTCAATCCATACCAATGCATAAACACCTCAATGACATCAAGCTGAGTCACAAGTCACATGGAGGCACATGCCAACATGCAAAAGGAGGCGCCTACAATAGAAGACCATCATGATGGGTCATTCATAAAGGACACATGGCCTTCCACGATTGGACCTCTCTTGGAGGTTGAGTGTTGGACTCAATTTCCCTCATCAAAGTTCTGAAAAGTAACCATGGTTAAACCTCCTTAGGTTAACTTGATCCCCAAGCAAACCCTCACTTGAAGGAAACCTCCAAGGCTATATAAAGGCTTCCACTTCTCACTTGAAAAAACACATTACATTCCATTATAATCCACTTTCATTTTTTCTTTCTTGTATTTTATTTCATAGTTTTAAGTTAGTAGTTGGCTTGCAAGAAGGTAAGGAAGGAATTGACGACTTCTCCCTTCACTTCTTCATCAAGTTAGTTAGGTGTAGGAAATCAATGCATTTGCACTGCTGGGCAAACTTATGCAAGAGTTCTTCAATCGATGTAATCTCTACCCTATTGGTATCTCTTGTACTTTCCATTATATCAACATGTTTTATTTCATTTATCTTTGCCTTGCAATGCCTAGTATGAGCTAAACCTCTTTGGTTGAGATGTTCTAACTTTATAATGAGCTTTTGAGTAAGTTATTGTGCTTTTAAGTGTTGTATGAATTTTGGTTCTTGTGTTATACTACATCCATCTTATTTTAAGGTTGATCGCTTAGAATAAGTAGAGTTATATTCCCAGACATGGTTTATAACTAGAAATCAAGACTAATAAGGGTGAGTATTTTAATGAAGGCTTTGTAAACTTGTGTAATAAAGAAACCTTTGTTAAAATCATGTTAAGTCCTAGACATAGGATAACATAGTCCTTAGGGTGATACAGTGGGTACTTTAAAGGCAGGAGTGAACTTATTTAGCAAGCCTAGACATAGGAAGCTTGTAACGAAACTCTGAAGAAAGTAGCTGAAAGGCACATACTGATGCAGCTGCACTCAATGCATCTGCACCGCTGTTAGCCTGCATTTTCGACAGGCTCAATTAAATGTAGTCAACGATGTTGACTTGTCATTTTAAAAAAGAAATGTTGATATTTGACATTGAGAAGGCGTTTTGAAGAATATTTTCGACTATGCCCAAGACTTAATGAAACTGAGAGTTTAAAGGCAAAGTTTCGACGAGAAAGAAGTTAAGAAGATCGATCGCAGGTTAAAGCCAAGGAGTTTGGTCGAAGACCAGAGCAATGATGCTGTCGAAAGCGTAGGCAGTTACATGGTCGAATTGTATATAGCAGTTATAGTTTTTGAATTTCTTAGCAGTTTTAGGCAGTTTATGTTTTCCTCCTTGTATATATAGTAGTTTTCTATAAGGAAAACAGGTCACAAACTCATTACACAAATTCTCACGCTCTACTTCCAAGTTAAAGCGAAAAACGAGCCCAGAGAAGCAATGTATGATTGTGTACCACTTTTCTCTTTTTAATGCAATTTTACTTTGTTTATTTCCAATTCCTGCACTTTTTGCCTTCTTTGTTTTACGCAATTCTCTTCTTTTCTGGAATAGTTCATTAGTTTCGCAAGAAACATTGAATTTCTTTCTTTTCTTTAACTTAACCCGTAAGAAACCCGTGTTTTCTAAACAACTTTTATCCAAACTGTCTTGGGATTTACTAGTTGATCCCGCAAGTAAACCAAACTGGAAACTAGCGGTGTTTACCAAAATCTACGGTAAACAAATTGGCACGCCCAGTGGGAGTTTGTGCTAATTTTAAAAGTTGTTAAACAACATTTCTGGGTTTGTTGTTCTTGAATTTAAAAGCATAAAGTGATTTGTGCATGCGTTTAAGGAGTGGTAGAAATATCTCAGAGATGGCTCACTCTAATAATAATGCTTCTTCATCTAATGCGCAAAATTCACCAAGGAATGCGTCAGTTAGTGATGCAAATGCTGCAACCGCTATAGGAGTAACTGCTCCGTTGTCTTCTTCGACAGCCATGGGCATAACTGCTGTAACTGCTCCTGTAATTACTCATGTGTCTATGATGACCACAGCATCAGTAACACAACCCAATGCAATGGCTTATGTGCCACCAGAATTAGGACCATCAAGTCTTTTCATGGCTAATCCCGTGAGTGGAAATATGCCATTTAATCCTATAAATGGTAGGAGTTACCCTTATGGCATGCCAACAGCCTTAATGGCAGGCCTTCAAAACAATTCATCTACATTTGCAGACAATGCAATAGTAGGTTTTTCTCCTACTCACAGTTCTTCTGAGAACATTTATGGTCGAAATGTTCAACCAGCCCTAACCACATCATCTTTGTTGGCATTAAGGCAACAAATGGAGGATAGTAATCACGATATGATTAACATGTTAACACAACAAATTGGTACTGTATTCAATCCTCTGATACAAAATACCGATAATAGTTACCAAATGTTAACAACACAAATGGGAAGAATCGCTGATTTCTTTGGCACTCCACCAGTGCATAACCAGCAAATTCCCCAAGTACAAAATGTTAGGCCTGTCGAAATCCCTTTGGAAAGGCCAAACAGTGTAATTCCCATGAATCAGGGACAGCAACAACTGGTTGTCGAAGAGCCTCCAAGAGTAGAGGCAATACCTGATGTTGTGTTAGTCAATAGAAATCAGAATGCTGACGAAGTGGTTAGGCAAGTGCAACAAAATAAATTTGGAGCACAAAATAACTTGGCTAATATGGTCGACTGTTGAACATATTGCTAGGTATTTAATTGAGGCTGGTGACTTAGCACATAATGAGAATTTAAGAATGAAATATTTCCCAAATTCTCTAACTAAGAATGCTTTCACTTGGTTCACCACTTTAGCCCCACATTCTATCTTTAATTGGGCTCAGTTAGAAAAGGCCTTTCATGAGCAATTTTACATGGGCCAATGTAAGATTAGTCTTAAAGAATTGGCTAGTGTTCAACGTAAAGGGGCAGAGTCTTTTGATGATTATCTCAATAGATTTAGACTTCTCAAGGTAAGGTGCTTTACTCAAGTACCCGAGCACGAGTTAGTCGAAATGGCTGCTGGTGGCCTAGACTACTCTATTAGGAAGAAGTTAGATACTTTGCACCTCAGGGATATGGCACAACTGGGTGATAGAGTTCGACAGATCGAAAGGCTTAAAGCTGAAAAGGCTAGAACTAATAGGTTTAGTAATAATAATAAAGAAAAGGTTGCTTATGTCAATGCTAATGACAATGACCAAGAATTCGACATATCTTATGGAAGTGTCGAAGAAGAGGTTAATATTGCTGAATTACAACCTGGACCTCCTTATACTTGTAAACTATTAAAGCCTTTAGAGGGAAAAAAATCCTGTCGAACCTAAAAATGATAAATTCGTTGCAAAAACATATACTTTTGATGTTTCTAAATGTGACGAAATATTTGATCTGTTAGTTGCTGATGGTCAAATTTTAGTGCCTAAAGGCCTAAAAACACCACCATCGGAACAAAGACAGAAAAGAGGTTTTTGTAAATTTCATAACTTCTTGGGCCATAACACTGCTCGTTGTGTCCTTTTCAGGGATTTGGTTCAAAAAGCATTGAACGAAGGAAGGCTCAAATTTGGAGACAAGTCAAAGCCTCCAATGAAGATTGATGCAGATCCTCTACCAACAAACGAAGCAATGTATGTCGAAGTTGATATTGCTATGGTCGAAGTTTCTGGTGATACTGTAGGAAAGGGTAGTGTGAAAAGAGCCACTTTAAGCTCCAAGGTTGACGTCGAAGTGATCACAAAAGACCAGTATGATGACAAAATGAAGGTGGTTTACCCTAAGGCTGAAGAGGAATTGATCGATTTCCTTAATCGTTGCAAGATCAGCAACTCTGAGGTGATGCTATGTCCACGATGCAGTGCTGTTTTCGATAAGGAAGCTGCAAAGGATCTGGAAAGTTTCAAACCTCAACCCAAACGCAAGGGGAAATGGGTCGACAAGAGACCCAAGTTCAGTTTCAATGACAGAGGGATACCTTACAAGATTTCTTCGATTAAGAACCCCCACAAAGAAAAGGTTAGAACTTATGTTCCACCTTCTCAATCTCCTGTCGAGAAATGGGTTCATTCTGGTGGGAGAAGTACTGGGTATTATCCCATGTATTATGCTGGAAAGAACGCTGGCAACCAACAGAAGCCAGCAAAGATGGTTAAGGGTGGTGCTAGTGCTAGTACAATTACCCAAAATAAGGCATCAGAAGCAAATAAATATGCCTACCGTAATAATTACAAGGGTAAAAACCCTATGACAAGAACACAATGGCGAAGATATCAACGCCAGAAGAAAGCTACTGCTGCTACAGGGGCAACATTAAGTGCTGAGAAAGGAAAAGGTAAAGAGTTACCTTCAGAATCTCTTGAAATGGCTAGAAAGCCAGCTACTGAAAGAATTTTTCCTCCACTTTCTGCACTCAAAGAAGGCCTAAACTTGGACGAAGATATGGATTCAGATTTCGATGATTCTGAGCCAGATTTCGACGTCTTATGTAATGTGGTCTCTATCCTGCCTGTAGAGTATGATGTGGTTTCTAAGGTCAATGAAGTCGAAGAAGACTTCGATGAAGAAACAACATACAAGCCAATTTGCTACTATGTGCTCAAAAATGGCTGGGTCGAAGAACAGCATGCAGTGTTCGAAAGACCAGACTGTGGGATGATGAATCATCTCAAACCTTTGTTCATTCAAGCCAAAGTGAATAACATAGGCGTGAATAAAATCTTGGTCGATGGAGGTGCTGCTGTAAACCTAATGCCTCAACATTTGCTAAGGAAAATTGGCAAATGTGATACTGATTTGAGGCCACACAACGTGGTTTTGACAAATTATGAAGGCAAAACTGGCCATTCACTTGGGGCCATAGAGGTCGAGCTTGCTGTGGGAAGCATCAAGAGATTAACCCTGTTCCTAGTGGTTCCATCGAAAGCAAATTATAATTTGCTACTAGGAAGGGAGTGGATCCATGGTGTGGGGCCAATTCCATCAACTGTCCATCAATGATTGATCGTATGGAAAGAGGATGGATTGGTCGAAAACATTAAAGGTGACCAGAGTTACTTCAAAGCAGAAGTTAACACTATAACCAGAAAGACCTTCGACAAACAATTGGCGAATATTGCGCCATGTCCTTCTTCTGACCTTGGTTATATAAACCAAGATAATGTTTTCTCTTCTGTCACACTCCACCCAAATTACGGTTTTGTTTGGGAGAGGGAGATTATAGATGAAGATAGCCACCCAAGAGGCTTTGTCAAGCCTACTGGTTGGGATGGACCTTAAATGGTTTGATGATTAAGCCCAGTACATGGGATAGAATTACGGCTTATGTGGCCGAAAACAAAGAAAAAGCGGCTTTGGAAGCTGAATTAAATCAACAAATGGTTGCAGAAACCAGTGTAACCAGTGTAATCAGTGAAAAAGAGTTGGTCAAAGACCAAAGGCTTGATTGTGTATATGATGATGAGCCTTTAGGTTTTGAAAAGGACCCAATGGGTTCGACCAAAAGAATACAAGCATAAGATCCCTTGGAAGAAATTGACTTGGGAGATGGCTCTGTGAAGAGACAAACATATATCAGTGCGAAGATCGACAAGGAATTCAGAGTGCAAACTGTCGAACTGTTGAAAGAATTCAGAGATTGCTTTGCTTGGGATTATAATGAAATGCCAGGGTTGAGTCGAGAAGTAGTAGAATTGAAGCTACCTATTCGACCAGAAAAGAAGCCAGTGAAGCAGACACCAAGAAGATTTGCACCAGAGATCTTGTCGAAGATTAAAACAGAAATTGAAAGGCTACTAAAGAGCAAGTTCATCAGAACTGCCAGGTATGTTGATTGGTTAGCTAATATAGTCCCTGTTATTAAGAAAAATGGCACTCTTAGAGTTTGCATAGATTTTAGGGATTTAAATAATGCTACACCAAAAGACCAATACTCTATGCCTGTGGCAGAAATGCTAGTCGATTCAGCAGCAGGCTACGAATATTTAAGTATGCTTGATGGTTATTCTGGTTATAACCAAATTTTTATTGCTGAAGAAGACGTATCAAAAACGTTTCATTGCCCAGGGGCATTAGGTGTTATGAATGGGTAGTTATGCCCTTTGGTCTTAAAAATGCTGGTGCTACATACCAAAGAGCAATGAATTCTATGTTTCATGATTTTATAAAAAACTTTATGCAAGTGTACATAGATGACGTTGTTGTTAAGTCTTCATCTGAAAATGGACATTTAGACCACCTTTGACAATCATTCGAAAGAATGAGAAAATATGGATTGAAAATGAATCCAATCAAATGTGCCTTTTGTGTTCGTGCAGGTGATTTCTTGGGTTTCATGGTGCACAAAAAAGGCATTGAGATTCATCAAAATAAGACGAAAGCTATTTTGGAAACAAAAGCTCCTTCGACAAAGAAAGAATTACAGTCATTGCTAGGAAAGATTAATTTCCTTAGAAGGTATATTTCAAATCTAAGTGGCAAGACTCAAAATTTCTCGCCATTACTTCGACTGAAGAAGGAAGATGTTTTCAGATGGGAACCAGAACATCAAAAAGCTTTCGACGAGATCAAGACATATTTGATGAAGCCTCCTATTTTGTTACCTCCTATTAGAAATAAGGCAATGAAATTGTATGTAGCAGTATCAGATATGTCAATAGGTAGTATGTTAGCACAAGAGGATGAAAATGGTGTCGAAAGAGCCATATATTACCTTAGTAGAGTTTTAAATGATGTTGAAACTAGGTATCATCCAATAGAAAAATTGTGCTTATGCTTGTATTTTTCTTGTACAAAGTTAAATCAATATATAAAGCTATTGATGTGTGTATTTTTACTTGCATTATGATATCATTAAACATATGCTTGCGAAACCAATACTACATAGTCGAATTGGTAAATGGGCTTTGGCTTTATCAGAATATTCATTAACTTATCAGCCTTTAAAGGCCATTAAAGGACAAATTGTTGCTGATTTTATTGTTGATCACTCATTAGTCGAAGCAACATTAAATTTAGTGGATATTCGTCCTTGGAAGTTATATTTCGATGGTTCTAGTCATAAAAATGGTTCTGGAATTGGAATTCTAATTGTTTCTCCAATGAAAATACCAATGAAATATAAGTTTAAAATTAAAGAACTTTGCTCCAATAATGAAGCTGAGTATGAAGCCTTAATAACAGGACTTGAGATCTTGTTAGACTTGGGGGCAAAGAATGTCGAAATCCAAGGCGATTTTGAACTAGTTGTGAAGCAATTAACAAATGAATATAAATGTATTAAAGAAAATTTAATTACATATTTTGTTGTTGCCAATGCTTTGTTAAAACACTTCGACAGTGTGAATATAAAGCATGTGCCTCGAATTGATAATCAAGAGGCAAATGAGTTGGCACAAATTGCTTTAAGTTATAAGGTATCCAAAGAGAAACTCGAAGAGTTAATAGAAATTGATTTCGACAGACTCTTTAGAGAAATTGTCAACACAAAAACTTGGGGGGGGGGGCAGAAGAAGCATTATTACCTCCAGTTACTAAAAATAATGATAGTGAAAATTTTAGTGAAAACTTTTAAGTTTTTGCTATTGACAATATGTTGAACGATGACTGGCGAAAGCAGATTGTCAAATACTTGGAAAATCCAACAGGAATAACTAATAGGAAAACCAAGTATAGAGCTTTAAGCTATGTGATTATTGGAAATGAGTTGTTCAAAAAGACCCCCGAAGGAGTTTTACTCAAATGCCTTAGTGAAAGTGAGGCATACTTGGCAATATCTGACACTCATAGTGGAACTTGTGGGTCCCATCAAGCAGGTCACAAGATGAAATGGCTCTTATTTCGACAGGGTGTGTATTGGCCAACTATGCTAAAAGATTGCATAGAATTCGCCAAAGGTTGTCAAGAATGTCAAAAACATGCAGGAGTGCAACATGTACTTGCGAGTGAGTTACACTCAATAATAAAACCATGGCCATTTAGAGGATGGGCCTTAGACATAATTGGTGAGATTAAACCAATGTAACATCCGCAAAATAATTAATAGAATTATTTGGATGTTAACCCAATTGAATTATTTTAGTACTTGACTGGTAAATTTATTGAGTGCTAAAATTATTTATTGGTTGTCATCGGATCGTTAACCGGATAATACGGGTCAAGGAAGTTTTGGAATCGAAATAAGAGATTAAGATCAATATGGTAATTGGATCACGTTACCACGTATATATTAATAAATATATATATATATATATATATATATATATATATATATATATATATATATATATATATATATATATATATATATGCGTGAATGTGTGTGTGAGTGAAGAGAAGAAAATAATTAATTAAAAGAAAGGAGAGAAAAGAAAAGAAAAGAGAAAGAAAGGGTGAGGAAGAAGAAGAGGAAAAAGGGGATGTAGCGGTTACGCAGTCGGTGTTATGTTAAATTAATTGTTGTGCGGTCCACCGGGATGTAGCGGTCACGCAGCCGGTGGAATGCTATGTGTAAAATAATGCGGTTCACCGGGATGTAGCGGTCACGCAGTCGGTGCCGTGTTGAGTAAAAAGAAAAAAATGTTTTTAAACTAGTACCTGTAACACCCTAAATATTTAATTAATTTATTTAATTAAGTATTTAGGAATTTAAATTAATTAAGTGAATATAATTTAATTATTAGAAATTATATTAATATGTGTAGGTGGTATTAGGAGGTGGAGGTGCTAGGTTAGATGGACTTGGGCTTAAGTGAGAAGCCCAAGCCCATGAATCAAGTCATATGCGTAGTGGTGCCTAGGGGTTAGGGTTCTTGGGTGAGCATTGCGAAATTGAGAATAGAGAGAAAGAAAGAGGGAAGTGCGCCGTAGAGAGGAGAGGAGGAGAGGAGCAAGTCGCACAACCAAGGAGAAAAGAGAAGGCGTGATCCGGTTGCCGTGGTTCCGTTCGTGATCATCCTTAGAGATCCTACTCTTCTAATTCGAGGTAAGGGGAGCCCTATCGATTTCTATAATAATTCCTATGATGGATCCTAAGTAGTGATAGCCTAAATGTTAATTATGATTGTTAGGATGTTTATGAAATCATGTTCTTGATGTTGCTATATGCGTGACCCATGTTGTGATTGGAATTGTTGTTGAATTCGAATTGTTGTTGATCCATGTTTACGAATTGGTGTATAATTTTGGCAATTTTAATGTGCATCCATGGTGATTGTAATGTGTGTTGCGATTGAGTCAAGAGACAAATTGAGAAAAATGATGTTTGTTGCTGAAATTGTGTGAAAATCTGGGCTGGGACGTGTTCTGGGCGCCAGGCGCCCTGTGCTGGGCGCCAAGGGCGCCAATGCGTGTGCTGTGCGTGTGTGGCTGGGGCGCTGGGCGCTGGGTGCCAGCGCTGGGCGCTGAGCGCCCGTGCGCGTGTGTGTGTGCGTAGCGCTGGGCGCTGGGTGCCAGCGCTGGGCGCTGAGCGCCCGTGTGCGTGTGTTGTGTGTTGCGCCAAGGCGCTGGGCGCCCGGGTGTGTGTGCGTGCGTGTGTTGCTTTTGCGAGGCGCTGGGCGCCAGGTGCCTGGGCGCTGGGCGCCCAGGGCGCCAGTTTTCAGGGGTGTTCCAAATTATTTTCGAAAACTGTTTTCGCTATATCTTTTGACTCAGACATCCGTTTTGAACGATTCAAAAAGCGTTGTGAAGCATTTTCAGTTGTCCATCTGTGTGTCCCATTTTTAAAAATAAAAACTTATTATTTCTGAAGGTTGCTGGGGCGCCCCGGGTGGCTGTTCCCGGTGATCGTTGCTGTGACAATAAAAAGATGTTTTGAGTATCTTTAAAAATTCCCTTTTGCGTACGACCAGAGGTTTTTAAGAAGTAATGTCAAAAATGATGATTTTGACGATGATGCCCTTAGTGGCTAGTTAAATGACTGTTTTGCCCTTAGTGGCTAATAATCCTTATAATGACGAGTAAATGACGGTTTTGCCCTTAGTGGCCAATATTATTGATAAAGAGGTGTAAATGACGATGATGCCCCTAGTGGCTAGTTAAATGACTGTTTTGCCCTTAGTGGTTATTATTATTTATAATGACGTGTAAATGACCGTTTTGCCCTTAGTGGCTATTATTAATTATAGTGATGTGTAAATGACTGTTTTGCCCTTAGTGGTTATTATTATTTATAATGACGTGTAAATGACTGTTTTGCCCTTAGTGGCTATTATTAATTATAGTGATGTGTAAATAACTGTTTTGCCCTTAGTGGCTATTATTAATTATAGTGATGTGTAAATGACTGTTTTGCCCTTAGTGGCTATTATTAATTATAGTGATGTGTAAATGACGGTTTTGCCCTTAGTGGCTATTATTATTTATAATGACGTGTATATGACGATGATGCCCTTGGTGGCTAGTAAAGGACGTTTTGCCCTTAGTGGCTATCATGGTTGTCAAACTCTCGAGTCAACTCTTACGAGTTTACGAGTCTACGAGTCTATATCACAAAAACGAGTCAACTAGCAGGTAAACTCACTTTTTTCGTAAACTCGTACGAGTTTAAGTAAACTCCGATAGAATCGGTAAACTCTCGAGTTTACTACGAGTTTACGAGTCTACAATTTTACATTTGATTAGGCCCTAAAATGTAAATTATTGGTCAATATTGGTAGCTAAATAGGTTGAATTACCTTTATTTTAGTATATATTGGATTTATAAAGTTACTTTTACATTTCCAATACTATTTTTATTTTGTTTTAGTCCATTACCCAATAAAATAATTAACTAAACATTACGAGTGATGGGTCAAATTAGCTCGTCTTTTGAATTTTTTCATTTTAAGAACTTGTGTTTTAATGAATTTATGTGTGATTTAGTCATTAACGACTTAACGTAGTATGATCTTACCTAGTAATAGTGTGCTAACACACTTTAATATCATGGTTTGCTACTTTGCTTTATTGTGGAGTTGACATGTTGAATTATTGTTGTGCTAACCTATATTATATCATGTATGTATGCCATTTATAGATTTCTTTTTTTTATAAGCAAATGTTAATGAGGGTGGAGGAATGTTAGTATTCAAAGTTTGAACCCTGGACATCCTTCTTGCAACTCCTTCATGTCCCTTAGCTTTCTTTTCTTTGATAATAGGTACTAGGTAGACTCTTACGAGTTTACGAGTCAAGTCTACGAGTTGAGTCTACCTATGCTCCACAAGTTTACGTAGACTCTCAAGTTTGACAACCTTGGTGGCTATTATTATTTATAATGACGTGTATATGACGATGATGCCCTTGGTGGCTAGTAAAGGACGTTTTGCCCTCAGTGGCTATTGTTTGAGCTGATGATATTTATGTGTAAGCGACGATGAAAACCCAGTGACGTTTGAGGCCCGAAGGGATAAGTGATGTTAAGGTCCAAAGGGCCAAGTGGCGTTGTGTGTTGATTGTGAATTTGACAGGTGCTGTGTTTCTTGTGAGCAAACCGGTAAGTGACGGGTCACATAGTTGACTATGATTTGGGTATTTGTGTATTTGTGTGTTTGTGAGTGGTGCATGTCATAGTGTCTCATGCCCCATATGCATAAACCCAGTGACGTTTTGAGGCCTGAGTGGCTAAGTGACGATGAGGCCTTTATGGCTAAGCGACGTTTGTGAAAAGGTACCTCATGCATATGCCCGCGAGTGGGTTGCATTTCACATGCCTACATGACATAGTGATGAATTATTGTGGTGATATGATCGACGATTGTGATGTGATTCATTTTGAGCTGTGAACTGACTTATTATTTATCATATGACTTATTATATGAATTGAATTGGACTCACCCTTTCCTGTTTGAATGTTACCCCCGTGTTGGTAACGTGCAGGTGATTCCCAGTGAAGGCCTTAGCTTCACTTCTTGAGTCGAGTCGTCATGCTCTGATACGTAGCACTCAGGGGTGGGGCGAACTTATATCATGAATGTTTTTGGTTGTTAAGTGTTATTGACAGTTCTGTTTTATTTTATTATTCCGCTGCTTAGATGATTTTTATTGACGTTGAGTATTATTGCGATGATAACTGTGGTTTTGAGATTCGCCTTTTGTGATGTGCTGCGTAATACCTGGATAATATGCTTTGAGCTGTTTATTTGAGAAGTGTGGTTTTTATGGAAGTATGTGTAACATCCTTTGCGATGAAAAGAAATTTTGAAAACTCTGATATTTTCCAATTAAATTAACGGGTAGAAAAGGGGTGTTACACTAGTGGTATCAGAGCAGTTCGGTCTGTCCGGCCAAGTTGTCCAGTCGTAGTGTCAACTGACAACGGTGTGTTGTCAGTTATATCTAACTGTTGTTTGCTTGTAGCAAGTGAGTTGAGATGGCTGGGAGGATCGCTGCTGCTGTTGTTGAGCTACTGCTGCTGATGTTGGGCTGCTGCTGCTGTTATTGGGCTGCTGCTGATTGTGGTAGGAAGTTATGTGTTGGTTATAGGCAGCTGAATGAGGTATCTATCAAGAACAAGTATCCGCTCCCGAGGATCGACGATTCGATGGATCAGTTAGTGGGTGCCCGTGTGTTTAGCAAAATCGATTTTGAGGTCCGGATATCATCAGATTAAAGTAAAGGATGGAGATGTTCAGAAGACAGCGTTCAGGACAAGGTATGGGCATTATGAGTATTCAGTGATGCCGTTCGGTGTGACCAATGCTCCTGGTGTATTTATGGAATATATGAGTCGTATTTTCCATAATTACCTGGATCGATTTGTGGTGATCTTCATAGATGACATTCTAGTTTATTCTAAGTCAGAGGAAGAGCATGCTGAGCACCTGAAGACAGTGTTAGAAGTTTTGAAAGAGAAAAAGTTGTATGCTAAGTTATCGAAGTGTGAGTTCTGGCTGAAAGAGGTGAGTTTCCTTGGGCACGTGATTTCTGGTGATGGTGTTGCGGTTGATCCGGTAAAAGTAGAAGCAGTGTTGGAGTGGGAGGCTCCGAAGTCCGCAACTGAGATTAGAAGCTTTTTGGGTTTGGCTGGGTACTACAGGAGGTTCATCGAGGGTTTTTCCAAGTTGGCCCTTCTGTTGACTCAGTTGACTTATAAGGGTACAGTTTTCGTGTGGGATGCTCGGTGTGAGGAAAGTTTTGTGGAACTGAAAAAGAGATTGACGACGTCGCCTGTTTTGACGTTGCCTAATCCAGAGGAACCGTTTGTTGTGTATTGTGACGCTTCGAAGATGGGTCTGGGTGGTGTGCTGATGCAAGATGGAAAAGTCGTTACGTATGCGTCGAGGCAGTTGCGAGTTCATGAGAAAAATTACCCTACGCATGATTTGGAGTTGGCTGCTGTGGTAATTGTGCTTAAGATCTGGAGGCACTACCTTTATGGTTCGAGGTTTGAAGTGTTCAGTGATCATAAGATTCTAAAGCATCTGTTCGATCAGAAAGAGTTGAATATGAGACAACGTCGGTGGTTGGAGCTCTTAAAGGATTATGACTTTGGTTTGAATTATCATCCCGGCAAAGCTAATGTCGTGGCTGATGCTTTAAGCATAAAGTCTTTGCATATGTCGGCAATGATGGTGAAAGAATTAGAGTTGATCGAGGAATTCAGAGATTTGAGTTTGGTTTGTAAAATGACACCTCGCAGTGTCAAGCTGGGGATGTTAAAGATCGATAATGATTTCCTGGGCAGCATCAGGGAAGCTCAGAAGACAGATGTCAAGTTAGTAGATTTAATTAATGGGGTCGGTCAATCTGAAGATGAAGATTTCAAATTAGATTCCAGTGGTGTGTTGAGATTCCGGGGTAGGATCTGTGTTCCGGATGATGAGGAGATGAGAAAGGCAATTTTTAGAGGAGGGTCACCGTAGCAAGTTGAGTATCCATCCTGGAGCGACGAAAATGTATCAAGATCTGAAAAAGATGTTTTGGTGGTATGGCATGAAGAGAGATGTGGCACAGTTTGTGTATGCCTGTTTGACCTGCCAAAAGTCGAAGGTTGAACATCAGAAGCCTGCAGGGTTAATGCAACCGTTGGAGGTTCCAGAGTGGAAGTGGGATAGCATAGCGATGGATTTTGTGACGGGATTGCCGAATACAGTTAAGGGTCACGACGCTATTTGGGTGATCGTTGATAGGTTAACGAAGTCTGCTCACTTTATTCCTATTAATATCACTTATCCGGTGTCGAGGTTGGCAGGGGTCTATGTCAAAGAAATTGTGAAGTTGCACGGTGTTCCGAAGAGTATTGTGTCAGATAAGGATTCGAGGTTCACTTCTGAGTTTTGGACGGGTTTGCAGAAGGAATTGGGTTCAAAGTTAAAAATGAGTTCGGCGTATCATCCTCAGACAGACGGTCGGTCAGAGAGGACAATTCAGTCGTTAGAGGATTTGTTGAGGGCTTGTGTATTGGAACAGCGGGGTTCATGGGATTCCTACCTTGCGTTGATTGAGTTTACCTATAACAACAGTTACCATTCCAGTATCGGGATGGCACCGTTTGAAGCATTGTATGGTCGAAAGTGTAGAACGCCATTGTGTTGGTATGAGTCGGGAGAGAGTGTAGTGTTGGGACCGGAGATTGTCCGGGAGACTACAGAGAAGATCAAGATGATCCGTGAGAAGATGAAGGCTTCGCAGAGTCGTCAGAAGAGTTATCATGTCAAGCGGAGGAAGGATTTAGAGTTTCAGGAGGGTGAGCATGTGTTCTTGAGGGTTTCTCCTATTACCGGTGTTGGTCGAGCGTTGAAATCGAAGAAGCTCACTCCTCGATTTGTTGGTCCTTATCAGATTTCAGAGAGAATTGGGAATGTGGCTTATAGGGTGGCTTTACCGCCAAATCTTTCGAATTTGCACGACGTGTTCCATGTGTCGCAACTCCGGAAGTATGTTTCGGACCCATCCCATGTGATCCATATGGATGATGTAGAGGTGCGGGATAATCTCACTGTGGAGACGATGCCCGTACGGATTGAGGACCGTAAAGTGAAGGCGCTTAGAGGCAAAGAGATTGCATTAGTGAAGGTGGTTTGGCTAGGAGCTGCCGGCGAGAGTATGACTTGGGAGCTAGAGAACAAGATGCGAGAGTCCTACCCAGAGTTGTTTGATCAGGTAAATTTCGAGGACGAAATATTCTAAGTGGGGGAGAGTTGTAACACCCTAAATATTTAATTAATTTATTTAATTAAGTATTTAGGAATTTAAATTAGTTAAGTGAATATAATTTAATTATTAGAAATTATATTAATATGTGTAGGTGGTATTAGGAGGTGGAGGTGCTAGGTTAGATGGACTTGGGCTTAAGTGAGAAGCCCAAGCCCATGAATCAAGTCATATGCGTAGTGGTGCCTAGGGGTTAGGGTTCTTGGGTGAGCATTGCGAAATTGAGAATAGAGAGAAAGAAAGAGGGAAGTGCGCCGTAGAGAGGAGAGGAGGAGAGGAGCAAGTCGCACAACCAAGGAGAAAAGAGAAGGCGTGATCCGGTTGCCGTGGTTCCGTTCGTGATCATCCTTAGAGATCCTACTCTTCTAATTCGAGGTAAGGGGAGCCCTATCGATTTCTATAATAATTCCTATGATGGATCCTAAGTAGTGATAGCCTAAATGTTAATTATGATTGTTAGGATGTTTATGAAATCATGTTCTTGATGTTGCTATATGTGTGACCCATGTTGTGATTGGAATTGTTGTTGAATTCGAATTGTTGTTGATCCATGTTTACGAATTGGTGTATAATTTTGGCAATTTTAATGTGCATCCATGGTGATTGTAATGTGTGTTGCGATTGAGTCAAGAGACAAATTGAGAAAAATGATGTTTGTTGCTGAAATTGTGTGAAAATCTGGGCTGGGACGTGTTCTGGGCGCCAGGCGCCCTGTGCTGGGCGCCAAGGGCGCCAATGCGTGTGCTGTGCGTGTGTGGCTGGGGCGCTGGGCGCTGGGTGCCAGCGCTGGGCGCTGAGCGCCCGTGCGCGTGTGTGTGTGCGTAGCGCTGGGCGCTGGGTGCCAGCGCCGGGCGCTGAGCGCCCGTGTGCGTGTGTTGTGTGTTGCGCCAAGGCGCTGGGCGCCAGGCGCTGGGCGCTGGGCGCCCGGGTGTGTGTGCGTGCGTGTGTTGCTTTTGCGAGGCGCTGGGCGCCAGGTGCCTGGGCGCTGGGCGCCCAGGGCGCCAGTTTTCAGGGTGTTCCAAATTATTTTCGAAAACTGTTTTCGCTATATCTTTTGACTCAGACATCCGTTTTGAACGATTCAAAAAGCGTTGTGAAGCATTTTCAGTTGTCCATCTGTGTGTCCCATTTTTAAAAATAAAAACTTATTATTTCTGAAGGTTGCTGGGGCGCCCCGGGTGGCTGTTCCCGGTGATCGTTGCTGTGACAATAAAAAGATGTTTTGAGTATCTTTAAAAATTCCCTTTTGCGTACGACCAGAGGTTTTAAAGAAGTAATGTCAAAAATGATGATTTTGACGATGATGCCCTTAGTGGCTAGTTAAATGACTGTTTTGCCCTTAGTGGCTAATAATCCTTATAATGACGAGTAAATGACGGTTTTGCCCTTAGTGGCCAATATTATTGATAAACAGGTGTAAATGACGATGATGCCCCTAGTGGCTAGTTAAATGACAGTTTTGCCCTTAGTGGTTATTATTATTTATAATGACGTGTAAATGACCGTTTTGCCCTTAGTGGCTATTATTAATTATAGTGATGTGTAAATGACTGTTTTGCCCTTAGTGGTTATTATTATTTATAATGACGTGTAAATGACCGTTTTGCCCTTAGTGGCTATTATTAATTATAGTGATGTGTAAATGACTGTTTTGCCCTTAGTGGCTATTATTAATTATAGTGATGTGTAAATGACTGTTTTGCCCTTAGTGGCTATTATTAATTATAGTGATGTGTAAATGACGGTTTTACCCTTAGTGGCTATTATTATTTATAATGACGTGTATATGACGATGATGCCCTTGGTGGCTAGTAAAGGACGTTTTGCCCTTAGTGGCTATTATTATTTATAATGACGTGTATATGACGATGATGCCCTTGGTGGCTAGTAAAGGACGTTTTGCCCTCAGTGGCTATTGTTTGAGCTGATGATATTTATGTGTAAGCGACGATGAAAACCCAGTGACGTTTGAGGCCCGAAGGGCTAAGTGATGTTAAGGTCCAAAGGGCCAAGTGACGTTGTGTGTTGATTGTGAATTTGACAGGTGTTGTGTTTCTTGTGAGCAAACCGGTAAGTGACGGGTCACATAGTTGACTATGATTTGGGTATTTGTGTATTTGTGTGTTTGTGAGTGGTGCATGTCATAGTGTCTCATGCCCCATATGCATAAACCCAGTGACGTTTTGAGGCCTGAGTGGCTAAGTGACGATGAGGCCTTTATGGCTAAGCGACGTTTGTGAAAAGGTACCTCATGCATATGCCCGCGAGTGGGTTGCATTTCACATGCCTACATGACATAGTGATGAATTATTGTGGTGATATGATCGACGATTGTGATGTGATTCATTTTGAGCTGTGAACTGACTTATTATTTATCATATGACTTATTATATGAATTGAATTGGACTCACCCTTTCCTGTTTGAATGTTACCCCCGTGTTGGTAACGTGCAGGTGATTCCCAGTGAAGGCCTTAGCTTCACTTCTTGAGTCGAGTCGTCATGCTCTGATACGTAGCACTTGTTGCGCCCGAAAAATCCGGTTCGGACTTTTCATTGTACAACGTGGAAAAGGTATGGAGCCGCCACCAATATTTTAATTTTAAGACCAAAACATTGAAAAAAGGTCTTTTAGACAAGGCGGATGGTCTTTCGAAAACTAGAGATATGGGTTCGGGGGTCGGTTAGGCATGGGGAAGGTATTAGCACCCCGTACCTCCTTTCTACCGAAAGGGAACCTTTAATTAAATGTGTGGTTTGAAGTGTTGATTTGAAAATGCTTTTATTTTGCCTCTTTATTGAAAAGGGAGTGAGAAGACTTAATGAAAATTTTTATTTTTGGCGCTTGACGAGAGTTAGCCTCTCGCTCCTACGTATCTCCTGGTGCGATGGAGAATTCAAAGCTACGTAGTTCTTGTGTGTAGAAAATGTTTGTGGGTTGGTGTTTTTTAATGTAGGGGTTTTAGGACTGTGTGATCTGTGTTGGAGGACCACTGGGGGTCTGAAGGAGCACTGGGGCTCTGAAGGACCACAGTTCACTTATCTTAAAACGATGATTAACCCGGCCGTACGACCGACTTAATCCCCTACTTTGAAAATAAGACTTTTGCTTTTGAAATGAAGGAGATCTGTTTGTATATTCTTTAATTTTAGAAATTGTTTATTTTTGCGCTTGACAGGGGCGTGGCCCTGCTCCTACGTATCTCCGGGTGGAGAATCAAAGGCGACGTAGTTCTAGGTTGTCCTAAAAAGGTTTTTGTTTTTTAGTCTGTCTAGATGAGTTTTCGCAGTAGGAGTGAGGATTCGCGATGACCAAACAACAACGGTTTAGAGTGGCCGCGCTACTAACTCTTTTGAAAATGAAATTATCATTAACAACCAAACGGCAACGGCGCGAGTGATCATTAACGATAATCGGTTTTGCTTTTGATTCGAGTGTTCGCGACGACCAAACAACAACGGTTTAGAGTGGCCGTGCTACTTACTCTTTTGAAAATGAAATTATCATTAACAACCAAACGGCAACGGCGCGAGTGATCATTAATGATAATCGGTTTTTGTTTTAGATGATCAAAAAGGGCTTTCGCAATCGAATTAATTTTGGTTTGTTGTGCTTGACGAGGACGTGGCTCGCTCCTACGTATCCCAAATGGGAATCAAAGCGACGTAGTTCTAAGGTAGAAAGAGTTTGTTTTAATTTTTGAATAGGTGGTTTAAGATCACCGATCTGTACAGCTCAGGCGTCTTGAACCGGGACCGACAAGATGTCACATCTCAGCCAATCCCATATTTTTGGTATTTTTATGAGAAAAAGAAAGGGAGAAAAATATTTTTTTATGTGAACTAGCATCTATTTTTGAAGAATGATAATAATAATAATAATAATAATAATAATAATAACAATAGTAAAAATAATATTAAGAAAAAAAAGGATGGTAATAAATAAATAAAATAAAATAAAAGGGAATGTGTATTTGAAAAGGGGTGGTGTGGAAAGCTGAGCCCAACTCGTTTTTTTTATTCAGCAGCCCACGCATTCTGGGCCTTCAAGGGGGGGCGCTGTAGTTAGGAAATGGAGGGGGTGCAAACAGCGATATGAAGCAAACAAAAAAAAGAACAAAAAGAGTGGGCTGTGTATATAAGGCTTAAACAAAAAAAAAAACTAAACCTAATTCTCCTCCCTTCACTTAGGCGCCGCACAAGCTTCCTCTGAGAGAGAGAAAAATTTCAAAAAAAACTCAGAGAGAGAAAGGAGAAAAAAAAATTTACAGTGAGAGAAGAATGAAACCAGGAGAGAGAGAGGTTCCGAGGACGTCGTTGGAGGGAGAGAACCGAGGGGAGAGAGAGGAGGGGCGTGGTGGTTGTAGGAGGCGACGGTGAGGAGGAAGAGAGGTGGCGGTGGAAGTAACGGCCGCGGTTCGTTTTGTTGTTGTGGTGGGGCGCTGCGGTTTAGTTTTTGGTTGGCGAAGGTGGAGAGAGGGCGGTCGGTTTCGTGGTGGTGGGTGGTGGCTGTTGGCGGTGGCTGGCCGTTCGTGGTGGAGGGTGGTGATATGGTGCACTGGTGGTGGAGGTTTGCCACGGTGAGGTGGTGTTTCGGTGGGGGTGCGACGGTGGCCGTTTGAGAGGTTTTAGGGTGGATGGCCGTGAGTGGTGGTTTGGCCGTGAGGGTGATGGCTGTTTGGAGGAAGCGACGGCGTTTGGTGGAAGTACGGCGGTGGAGGGAAGGGGACGTTTTGGTGGTACGGGGGTGGTTATGGGTTGCGAAGAGGAGGGTGGTGGTTGACGGTGAGAGGACGGTGGTGGTCGGACGGTGGCCGTTTGGTGGCGGTAGTGGATGGTGTTCTCTCATTTTTTTTATCCTCCTCTCCTCTGTGTGTTGTTACATTGTTGATAATTTTTCCTTTTCCTTTTTTGGTTACATCCCCTTACGGGTCCCCCTCCCCTTTGCTTCTGTTTGTTTTCTCCCCTCCCCCTTTTCTTTATTTTGATTCTGTCCCCCCGTCTGTGTGTTTCAGTGTCTCTTTTTATAATGGGTTTCTGTGGTGTAGGTGTGGGTGAGATGCAGCTGAGCAATACTCATGGGAGGCCATAAAGCATAACTGCATCTGGTGAGCATCAGAGGTGGAGCAGGGACTGCCAAGATGGTGAGATGTCTTTGCCAAAAATGATAAGAAACCAAAGAGACAAGGAGAAGGCAAGTTGAGCTTGGAGCTCAAAATGCATGATGATATCAGAACAACCAGCAAGACGTTGCTCTCCTGTTTTTTTGTTTGACTTCTTTTTGTTTATTTTTTATGTTTTTTTTTTATGTGTAACAACAAAAGGAAATAATGTAATTTTGGTATTATTTTTTAATAATAAAAAAAAAACAGATTTAAACAAGATACTATTTGACTATTTCTCCTATTTTTCCTCTTTATTGATGACTACTAATTGACCAAAACAAATGAGACCAATAACAATAACGCTAAATTACCAAAACCTTCAAGCAAAACGCGCAATTCATTGATTCTCGTACGAGCACGCACTTGACTAGCAGTTTAATTTGCACTAATGAGGATAAATACGCACACTCAAATAAACACACGCGTCTGAAAGAGACACGCATCTAAACAAACATGCCCACTTAATTAGGAGTCACACGCACATGCGATTAGGACTGACATCGCATACGATAAAGAAAAAGACTCGCAAACACGACAATAACGAAGCAGTATAAGATCATTAGAATGAGGCGCGTACGCAGTCAAGAATAACGCGCGTATACCTCAACCTATGCTTTGAGTTTCTTTCAACTGCCAGACAAAATACCGTTAGAACTTCGTGTTCACGGAAAGACAATTTTTATTTTATTTTTGATAAACTAGTCGGACAAAATTGGGGTATGACAGCTGCCCCTCTTTATTTCGATTTTACCAAGAAATATGAATTGCGCGAGACATATTTCGAAGGTAAAATAGAAATAAAGAATTCAGAAATTATACCAATTTTGTCCATTGGGAGAAATCCGAATTTTCTTTCTTCTTTTTGGAAAGATAGGCACTTTCGTGTTGATGCGAAAACAGTGCAGACAGAAAGGTAAAATGGGCACTTGGCGTGCAAACAGAAAAGTAAAATGGGCACTTGGTGTGCAAACAGAAAAGTAAAATGGGCACTTGGCGTGCAGACAGAAAAGTAAAATGGGCACTTGGCGTGCAGAAAGCGGTAAATTGGGAATTCGGAGGCTGCCTAAAACCTTCTAACGGACTCTTGTCGAGTCCGAGCTCTGGGGGTGGCCTTTTCGAGCGGCCGATCAACATCAGGTCCGGAACTGATTTGATCAATGGATTTACGCTATGCCTTAGGCCGACACAACTAATCCGAAGG
Organism: Astragalus membranaceus; assembly: GCA_039519185.1. Classification (NCBI taxonomy): domain Eukaryota; kingdom Viridiplantae; phylum Streptophyta; class Magnoliopsida; order Fabales; family Fabaceae; genus Astragalus; species Astragalus membranaceus. The sequence goes on from CM076850.1 coordinate 91,484,514, forward strand.
ACTTAACGAAGTCTGATGGATCCATCGCGCGCTCGTACACGATGTTGTGATCTGTGGAAGGAGTTCACTAACTCTGTGTTGATGGAGTTTACTAACTCTGCGTTGATGGAGTTCACTAACTCTGTGTTGTGGTGATTTTCTAAAAATGAGATTTTTGGGACTCTCTGGTCCGAAGTAACTTTTCTCTTGGATGGTGCATGAAATGCATGCGCTTGGGTATTTGGGTGCACATGAATGCAATGATTGATTTTGGGTGGGATGCTCTTTCTGTTTGATTTTCCTTCTTTTCTTTTTCTTTTGTTATTCTTTCGCTCTTTCTGAGATGCGAATTTGAAAGTGTAATGCACTACTGTTTGATGCCATGAAGTGACGAATGGTATGGATGATATGAGGATGATGAATGATATGAAGATATTGTGTTCTTTTATGTTCCATCTTCTGTGATTTTCTTCTCTCGTTTCTTATTTGCTCTTTTTTTTTTCTATGGAATACAGATATCCATGTAAATGGAGTGTGAATGTATGTTATGCAAAGTGTATGTGAGGTGATGATTTCAATGGAATGATGGATGCTATGAGATGCTATTTTTGATTTTCTTCATTTTTATTTTGGTTAAGGATCAACACTTCAAGTGCCTACAAGGTAACATCCTAGTCCCCAAGGATTAAGGTGAGCACCAAAGCCCTACAAGATAACAACCTAATCCCTGAGGATTAAGGCGAGCACTAAAGCCCTACAAGCGGCCAACTTTAGGCGACCCCCTCATGTGCTGAGATAGCTGGTTAAAGAATTTTTCCTATTTGTCTTTTTGCTATGTGAGGATGCAAACACAGTATTTTGATGCATGATATGACAAAATTTTTTGGGGTATTCAAATACTTTTTTGTGAATACTTTCATAATGATGAGACGCGAGACTTTGGATACAAAAGTGGGATGATTATTGACCATTTTTGTTGAAAAATTGAATTTGATTCAAACTCCGGTGTTCTCAAGGTTTTTATTTACAAACAAGCTCACTTGTTTTCTCTCCCTTCCAATGACGACTGAATCTTAGATATCGCATGACTAACGTGTGTTCTCTCTCTTTGAAGCATTGCTTAGTAAGCATGCATAGGAGCGCAAATGTGAATGAGTGAGTCTGTTAACTTGGGATTGGTTTAGGATATGTATGACAATTGAAGGGATGACAAACATGATTATTACCGACGCTTATGAGGGACCAAGGGATGCAAGACTGCCCCGGTTCGGGCTTTTGATGAGTGAATAAGCTTGCCTTTGCCTAGTGGTGACAACAACTAGGGGTGTAGAAGATGATGAATTGGGAATGAAAAATGGAGCAAAAGAGATTTTGTCTCAACCCATAAAGTTTGATGTTGCCCCAGTCATAACAAGGACAAAGTTGCCCCAATTAGGATGACAAGGCCTTGTTTAGGATAGTGAGTTGAGAGATTGCCCCGGTGAGGTTTTGTAGGAATGAATGAGGTGAAGGAATGGGAACGCACTTGTCCCACTTTCGAATGACATCACAAATGGTTTCTTTGAGTGAGGTTGTGAAAGGCGATGGATTTTGCCAGACTGCTCCAATCCAGGCTTGGTAACTATGAATGAAAGGCTTGCCCCTGTTTGGTGATATTGACGATTGGCGTGAAAGGGCAGATATGCGGGAACTAGCGTCATGGATAACACCTGGTGAAAGGATGAATGACATAGGATGGACGCTGAACAGGCTTTCCCAAGACTAGGGTGGGTGGGTGGTGAAGAGAATGCCCCAACTTTTAGATCTGAGTGGTGTTCTCAGTGTAAATCTTTGGTTCTCTGTGAATGCCTTGACTTTTGGTAATGAAGAGAAGCCTCACTTGGTGGTCACTAAACCTTGTTTTAAGGCAATCTTGAATGCCTTTTTGGGAGTGCAAGTCTTTTTTTGTTTCGTCAGCTTTCTTTTTTCTGACTGTTTGTTTTTGTCTCCTCAGTTCTCTTTTTTCTGAGGGTTTATTTTTTTTTGATCAGCTTTCTTTTTTCTGATCGTTTGTTTTTCTTTTTGAGCAAACACATTGTAAACAGATAAACTTATTTGTCCTAAGATTAAAATTTGAGAAAACGAAAGCAACCGGTCATTGATCGGAATGGACTTTTTAGGGTTGTGATGTGGAGAAGGGGATGATTGAGCTTAATGAAGTGTTTGGGGTTTTATTAGGACGAGTTTGTGTTTCATAGTAGAATGGCTGAGGGTTTACGGAGGGTTAGATGTTGAGGCCAGAGGAAATGTTTGCGGTCTTTATGAAAGGAGAGATGATTATACACAACAGAGTGTTGGAAGGTTTATGGGGACAAGGATCTCTGGTGTTTCATGGTGAAATATATCGGCTCACAATTTGTACTTCTTTTGTTTCTTTTTTTTCTTGGTCTTTCTTTTTTTCCTTTTTTTTTAGGGATTTTTCATCTTTTTTTTTGAATTTTTTTGTTTGGTTGCATTCTTTTCCTTTGGACTTCTTTCTTTTCTTTGGACTTGGGTGAGCTGATAAATATGATATACCATTTTCGATGTGGAATTGATCCTTGTCTAGAGTGATGGAGATATCCTGGGACTTTCTTGACTTAAGGTGGGTAGGAGGGGGATTTTTCCCTTCTCTTTGGGATTTTCTTGGCTTAAGGTGGGTAGGAAAGGGAGCTTCTGGATTTTGGATTTTCTTGAGGTTGTGGGGAGACGGCCAAATTTCATTTCAAATTCCGATTGTTTATTTTCTCGTAAAACCTGACAACAATTTATCTATCTATATGTGTTTGCTCTTTTCTTTTCATTTTTTTATTATGCCCTAATTTTTGCCTGGAGCGCTCTTTGCGAGTTTTCAATCCATCGGGCGCTCCTTTTTGCCTAGGCTGCCCTTTGCGGGTTTTCAACCTAGCGAGCTTGTTCTTCTCATTTATCTCTTCTCTTTTTTTTGTTTTTTTTTTTTTGGAAAAACTTGCACTGAAAGAAAATAATGCCGATAAAGAAAGTTAGTGATCACAGAATTGCCCCAGCATGGAGGACTTAGAGTTTTAGTGAGAATGAACCAAAAAGTCAAGTATGCACTGATGGGAGAGAATATGCGCCTTATGGATGGACGGGGCGGGGTTAGACTGGGATGGTGATGATGACAAGGAAGGAAACTGACTGACTCAAACAAGAGAAACTGCACGTGTCATGCACGTTCACTATAGGAATGCTTCACAGAGAGTCAACATTAGTTAGAACAATGAATTGATGAGCTGCTTCAGTTTTTTTTTGTCATGGAATGGATGGGATGCAGTGCTTTTGAAAGACATGCAAATGAGCTATTGATTTGCAAAACTGAGTGCTTTGGAACACTTTGAGTTCGCAACCAAGTAAGGATAAACTTTTTCAAAAAAAGGATGATTGTTTTGCAAGGACGTCTCGCTTCTCATCACAACTTTTATTTTATGCAATGAATGAATGAACAAATTATGATATGCAAGTATGATGCAAATGCGTGGAGAACGACTACTCGAAAAGTGTGGCTTATTCTAAATTATTTTGTTGCAAGACAAAATATGGAATACCAATGCGAATGATGCAAGAATGATGCCCCCCCATTTTTTCCAAATGATTTTTGATTTTTTTTTAGAGGCGAGACAAGATGCGAAATGCCAATGCCCCTTTTTTGAATGATGAGAGATGCAAGAATGGTGATATGAGGCAACTGATTGTCGTTACCCTGAGTAACTTGCCTGAAACATTGAGTGGATCCTGACTCAATACTTCACACAATGTACTGAGACGTTTTGACAATTAGTTGACTCAATTTAATTTCCTACTTGAAATTAAAATGCGTGCGACTGGGTCAAAGTGCTCTGACATCGTAAAGTAACATCTCAAATTTGTAGTCGACAAACAAATTTGAGACATTACCCTTCGTCGTTCAAAGGTGCACTTCTATCCATCAAGCCATCACATGAGAAATTTTTCTTTGTTTCGAAAGGATGCATGCAGGGAGAAATGATGTATTCGAACAAAGTGATGAGGTTAATGAAATGATGCATGAGCGCCACATTGACGCGATGTCCGCATTATTTGATGATAGTTTTTGCATAATCAAGGATGAATGAAATGCGATATGGATGATAGATGCTTCTGGTTTTCATTTTTCTTATGCAATGAAATGAAATGCGTGATGTTTGCAATTACTTTCCTAATGCATGGGAGATATTGAATGAAGATGCATGCGAGATGAGACGTTAATGCTTATTTTTGATTTGCGACACAGGAAAGTATTAATGCGATGATGTGATATGGACGGACGACGGAATGAGTGGGTGAATGAATGAACGAATGTGCATTTTGAATGAGGATAACGTAAATTGCATCACTTGATGATTTTTTATGATTATGAGCGAATGAAATACCATAGGGATGATAATTGTTTTTTTTTCAGAATTTTGTTTTATGTAATGCATGACGCCATGATGCAAAGTGCGGATGATGATTGCTTTTCGTTTTATTTTTGAACTATGAAATGGAGTGCCTGATACTAACAATTATTTTTAGTTGCGTGGAAAGATATGATTCTTATGAAAATGCATGCGAAATAAGATGTTTATTTGATTATTTTTTGTAGTGCCAAGAAAAAATGCATGTAGTATGTTTTCTAAGAAAGCTTGTGGAAAATAATAATTTTTGATTTTTCTTGATTTTTGGTTTTTTTTTTGATAAAAGACGGTATGCACTAATACTTGTTTGAATGCAAGTGCAATGCAATATGTATGATTTCCTGTCTGTCTTGGTGCCGGGAATCACGGTGTACTATGTCTTGCCATAGGTTTAACGGTGGATTTTGATTATTTTTTCTTTGAAAAACAACAAGGTTAGAATCAATAAGCGAAACAAAGCACATTCCATGCATTCAAACTTAAACAAACTCACACCTCGGAGTATACGTTGTTTCACTTTTGATTCCACATCGTGCCTATGACAAGATTCTTTGTCACTTTGGGATTCTCGGTAAACAAACTTTGATGAAATGCAAGGATGCATGCATGAACTGTAAAAGCTTCTGTTGGATGCAATGCGAGGATGCATGCAAAATGATGATGATGTTTTATGCATATGCAGATTAGGGCAAAACCCTTATTGGCATTAGTTCGAGTTTTTTTGTTTTTTTTGAAAAATGCGAGCCGTACGTGGTTTCATATGGACCAAGTAAGAGAAAGGCTACAACGGCAGCTCGTTCTCTCTTTTTTTGAAAAGAGTGGGCCATATGTCACTTCGTACGGACCAGCAAAAGAAAGGCTACAACGACAGCTCTTTCTCTACTTTTTATTTGAAAAACCTCCTACTCTTTTTTGAAAACATGTCTATATTACCATGCAACACACAATTTGGTATGCCCCTTGTGTCCTGCGAAGGTGGGGACCTAAGTTCTAGGACAACTCAAATGTTCCTCCCATGCGGGTTCTAGTCACTTCCTCACCAGGCTACCAGAGCTAATTCTCTTTCACAATAGCACCCACAACGATGGAACGCCATCTGGTGTGAGGCATCATGAAAGAGCATACTCTGGCTGAAACTTTCGTGAGAGTCGGAAGGACAACAGTCCAATTGCCAGTCACTATTCATTTCCACTCTCCTAAGTTTTGTCAGACCTTGGGTTTTAGGCCCCTCTCAAAGCACAATAAGCATGAGGTGTGAGTGTGTGTAGCAAGGACATACCACTTAAAACTACCCAACACATATCACCCCACCTGCAAATGAAAACCCTGAACAGTCCAGATAAAAGCAAGCAATAACATGTTGTCTACCCTAGGGTTCAATATCAAATAAGCTAGCCTGGGGTTTCAACAACAATCAGGTACATTGCTTACCTCAAGAAAGGGAGCCAAGAAGGGGGGATCCGGATAGAATTGGGGAGAAATGCATGAGCATAAAAAAGAAAAGGAGATAGGGAACAAACATAGAAGAAGACAAATGCGTATGCCTACAATTAATGATAAGAAAGAAAGGAAAAAGAATGAAGGCAAACAAGGTATCAGTCAAATCAACAATACATTAAACCACACATCTTAATTAGTTAGGCTTGACCCTCGTCTTTTTTTTTTTTTTAAAAAAAAGGTCCCCAGCGGAGTCGCCAGCTGTTGCGCCCGAAAAATCCGGTTCGGACTTTTCATTGTACAACGTGGAAAAGGTATGGAGCCGCCACCAATATTTTAATTTTAAGACCAAAACATTGAAAAAAGGTCTTTTAGACAAGGCGGATGGTCTTTCGAAAACTAGAGATATGGGTTCGGGGGTCGGTTAGGCATGGGGAAGGTATTAGCACCCCGTACCTCCTTTCTACCGAAAGGGAACCTTTAATTAAATGTGTGGTTTGAAGTGTTGATTTGAAAATGCTTTTATTTTGCCTCTTTATTGAAAAGGGAGTGAGAAGACTTAATGAAAATTTTTATTTTTGGCGCTTGACGAGAGTTAGCCTCTCGCTCCTACGTATCTCCTGGTGCGATGGAGAATTCAAAGCTACGTAGTTCTTGTGTGTAGAAAATGTTTGTGGGTTGGTGTTTTTTAATGTAGGGGTTTTAGGACTGTGTGATCTGTGTTGGAGGACCACTGGGGGTCTGAAGGAGCACTGGGGCTCTGAAGGACCACAGTTCACTTATCTTAAAACGATGATTAACCCGGCCGTACGACCGACTTAATCCCCTACTTTGAAAATAAGACTTTTGCTTTTGAAATGAAGGAGATCTGTTTGTATATTCTTTAATTTTAGAAATTGTTTATTTTTGCGCTTGACAGGGGCGTGGCCCTGCTCCTACGTATCTCCGGGTGGAGAATCAAAGGCGACGTAGTTCTAGGTTGTCCTAAAAAGGTTTTTGTTTTTTAGTCTGTCTAGATGAGTTTTCGCAGTAGGAGTGAGGATTCGCGATGACCAAACAACAACGGTTTAGAGTGGCCGCGCTACTAACTCTTTTGAAAATGAAATTATCATTAACAACCAAACGGCAACGGCGCGAGTGATCATTAACGATAATCGGTTTTGCTTTTGATTCGAGTGTTCGCGACGACCAAACAACAACGGTTTAGAGTGGCCGTGCTACTTACTCTTTTGAAAATGAAATTATCATTAACAACCAAACGGCAACGGCGCGAGTGATCATTAATGATAATCGGTTTTTGTTTTAGATGATCAAAAAGGGCTTTCGCAATCGAATTAATTTTGGTTTGTTGTGCTTGACGAGGACGTGGCTCGCTCCTACGTATCCCAAATGGGAATCAAAGCGACGTAGTTCTAAGGTAGAAAGAGTTTGTTTTAATTTTTGAATAGGTGGTTTAAGATCACCGATCTGTACAGCTCAGGCGTCTTGAACCGGGACCGACAAGATGTCACATCTCAGCCAATCCCATATTTTTGGTATTTTTATGAGAAAAAGAAAGGGAGAAAAATATTTTTTTATGTGAACTAGCATCTATTTTTGAAGAATGATAATAATAATAATAATAATAATAATAATAATAATAACAATAGTAAAAATAATATTAAGAAAAAAAAGGATGGTAATAAATAAATAAAATAAAATAAAAGGGAATGTGTATTTGAAAAGGGGTGGTGTGGAAAGCTGAGCCCAACTCGTTTTTTTTATTCAGCAGCCCACGCATTCTGGGCCTTCAAGGGGGGGCGCTGTAGTTAGGAAATGGAGGGGGTGCAAACAGCGATATGAAGCAAACAAAAAAAAGAACAAAAAGAGTGGGCTGTGTATATAAGGCTTAAACAAAAAAAAAAAACTAAACCTAATTCTCCTCCCTTCACTTAGGCGCCGCACAAGCTTCCTCTGAGAGAGAGAAAAATTTCAAAAAAAACTCAGAGAGAGAAAGGAGAAAAAAAAATTTACAGTGAGAGAAGAATGAAACCAGGAGAGAGAGAGGTTCCGAGGACGTCGTTGGAGGGAGAGAACCGAGGGGAGAGAGAGGAGGGGCGTGGTGGTTGTAGGAGGCGACGGTGAGGAGGAAGAGAGGTGGCGGTGGAAGTAACGGCCGCGGTTCGTTTTGTTGTTGTGGTGGGGCGCTGCGGTTTAGTTTTTGGTTGGCGAAGGTGGAGAGAGGGCGGTCGGTTTCGTGGTGGTGGGTGGTGGCTGTTGGCGGTGGCTGGCCGTTCGTGGTGGAGGGTGGTGATATGGTGCACTGGTGGTGGAGGTTTGCCACGGTGAGGTGGTGTTTCGGTGGGGGTGCGACGGTGGCCGTTTGAGAGGTTTTAGGGTGGATGGCCGTGAGTGGTGGTTTGGCCGTGAGGGTGATGGCTGTTTGGAGGAAGCGACGGCGTTTGGTGGAAGTACGGCGGTGGAGGGAAGGGGACGTTTTGGTGGTACGGGGGTGGTTATGGGTTGCGAAGAGGAGGGTGGTGGTTGACGGTGAGAGGACGGTGGTGGTCGGACGGTGGCCGTTTGGTGGCGGTAGTGGATGGTGTTCTCTCATTTTTTTTATCCTCCTCTCCTCTGTGTGTTGTTACATTGTTGATAATTTTTCCTTTTCCTTTTTTGGTTACATCCCCTTACGGGTCCCCCTCCCCTTTGCTTCTGTTTGTTTTCTCCCCTCCCCCTTTTCTTTATTTTGATTCTGTCCCCCCGTCTGTGTGTTTCAGTGTCTCTTTTTATAATGGGTTTCTGTGGTGTAGGTGTGGGTGAGATGCAGCTGAGCAATACTCATGGGAGGCCATAAAGCATAACTGCATCTGGTGAGCATCAGAGGTGGAGCAGGGACTGCCAAGATGGTGAGATGTCTTTGCCAAAAATGATAAGAAACCAAAGAGACAAGGAGAAGGCAAGTTGAGCTTGGAGCTCAAAATGCATGATGATATCAGAACAACCAGCAAGACGTTGCTCTCCTGTTTTTTTGTTTGACTTCTTTTTGTTTATTTTTTATGTTTTTTTTTATGTGTAACAACAAAAGGAAATAATGTAATTTTGGTATTATTTTTTAATAATAAAAAAAAAACAGATTTAAACAAGATACTATTTGACTATTTCTCCTATTTTTCCTCTTTATTGATGACTACTAATTGACCAAAACAAATGAGACCAATAACAATAACGCTAAATTACCAAAACCTTCAAGCAAAACGCGCAATTCATTGATTCTCGTACGAGCACGCACTTGACTAGCAGTTTAATTTGCACTAATGAGGATAAATACGCACACTCAAATAAACACACGCGTCTGAAAGAGACACGCATCTAAACAAACATGCCCACTTAATTAGGAGTCACACGCACATGCGATTAGGACTGACATCGCATACGATAAAGAAAAAGACTCGCAAACACGACAATAACGAAGCAGTATAAGATCATTAGAATGAGGCGCGTACGCAGTCAAGAATAACGCGCGTATACCTCAACCTATGCTTTGAGTTTCTTTCAACTGCCAGACAAAATACCGTTAGAACTTCGTGTTCACGGAAAGACAATTTTTATTTTATTTTTGATAAACTAGTCGGACAAAATTGGGGTATGACAGCACTCAGGGGTGGGGCGAACTTATATCATGAATGTTTTTGGTTGTTAAGTGTTATTGACAGTTCTGTTTTATTTTATTATTTCGCTGCTTAGATGATTTTTATTGACGTTGAGTATTATTGCGATGATAACTGTGGTTTTGAGATTCGCCTTTTGTGATGTGCTGCGTAATACCTGGATAATATGCTTTGAGCTGTTTATTTGAGAAGTGTGGTTTTTATGGAAGTATGTGTAACATCCTTTGCGATGAAAAGAAATTTTGAAAACTCTGATATTTTCCAATTAAATTAACGGGTAGAAAAGGGGTGTTACAGTACCGAGAGAGCGAGTAGGGGTATCGGTAGAACACATTGAGATTGTATCTCACTGTTTAAATGTTGTTGTTTTACAGATAAACAGGGAAGGAAAGGACCACAGAGGCACGAGTAGGTTGAGCTCGGACTGGTTGCTGATAACTTAGCGTTAGGCTTAAGTTTACATTTCCTTTTGTTGTCTATGTACCACAACAATATGACTTTAGTGTAATATCATTTTATTTCCGCTTTCTTGTAAGACACTGAGCACAATAGTTCACTGAACTTTATGGTCTTATGTGCTTTAAGACTGCTTGGTTGTTGTCCAGTGAAAACTATTTTGCAGTGTTCAGTATTTATGCAGGAATTTTATATCTCTGATGATTTAGGTTTGGTACACTTGGGTATTTTTACTAAATAAGAATACCGGGGTGTTACAACCAACGTCATCGAAAGGTCATCGTTTTATATTAGTTGGGATAGATTATTTTACCAAGTGGGTAGAAGCTATTCCTTTGGCTAATGTTAATCAAGAAGCAATGATCAATTTTATTCAAAACCATATTTTATGTAGGTTTGGAATTCCAGAAACCATTACCACAGACCAAGGTTCAGTGCTTATTGTGAATATATGCCTTGACAGGAATAATCAGGTTTTGATGATTGACAAAAGAAGGACAAAAAGGTCAAGACTGCAAAAAGCGGAAAAATGAAATCAAGCGACAGTCAAGAATTATTTTACTGTTGTGTGTGTTTAGGATATTATTGTAAGTGAAAATAAAGCTCTCAAATATAAAATAAATCACACACTCACAATGTTTTTCATATAAATAATTTTGCATGAAAATATTTTTAAAACAAATCCCATGCATGCATAATTGAATAGGACAAGCACACATGATATGAAAATGATTTTTGGAAAGCATATAATCGATTTATAGTATTTACAAATGGCAATAAAATCGATTTCTTAAATCATATGTTAAAGCATGAAATCGATTTCTTAAAGGCCAAGAATCGATTTTCATATCAAAGGCCAAGAATCGATTTTCATATCAAAGGCCAAGAATCGATTTCTTAAATCATATGTTAAAGCATGAAATCGATTTTCAAGCTCTCTCAAAGGCCAAGAATCGATTTCTTAAAACATATGTTAAAGCATGAAATCGATTTTCAAGCTCTCTCAAAGGCTAATAATCGATTCCTTCTCCTTTTCATTCTACTTCATAATCGATTCCTTTCCTTTTCTTTTGAGGCTCACAATCGATTCTCATGGTTTAACAAAGCAAAGAATCGATTCTTTCATGATTTAACTAAGTGCATAATCGATTCCTTATCCTAGATCTAATCAAGCATGAAATCGATTATCCATCTTAGGCAAATCAGGCACACAATCGATTTCTACAATTCTTCATTTCACTCAACGATCATATTTTCTATACGCCTATAAATAGCAGCCTCACTCTTCACTTTCAATCCACGACTCACTCTTGCATCTGAGATCTATTATTCTTCTCATCACTCTCACTACTCTTACACTTGCAATTTTATTTTTGAGAGCTTTATAATTCACATAATTTGATATTGTATTACTGTGCTTCAACTTGTTTTATCCACACTATTGAGTGTGCTATTAAATCTCTTGGTTCTTGAAGGTTTTATTTCAGGGAGGTGATATCCCGGTGTTGTAAGTTCTTGATTGTAAAGGTTTCTAGCTGAACCTGTTTTAAAAGCTAGTGATTAGTTGAAATCCCTTGGAGCATTCCTCGGGGACTGGACGTAGGCCTGTGGTTTGGCCGAACCAGTATAAATCTCTTTGTGTCATCCTCTTCCCTTCATCTCCTTTATTTTACTTGCAAGTTATTTTATTGCTTTATCACAGGTATTTAAATTCAAGCATCTTATTTGATCAAAATCTTTTAAAAACTTTATTTTTCATCGCAATTTTTTATTACACAATTCACCCCCCCCTCTTGTGTTTGAAGTCACTTGGTCAACACTTATTGGTCAGAAAATGGCAGAATTTGCTGCTGAAAATGGTTACAAGTTGTTAGGTTCGACACCATACTATGCGCAAGCTAATGGGCAAGTCGAAGCAGCCAATAAAATTATCATTAATTTGATAAAGAAGCATATTGGGCAAAAGCCTAAGAATTGGCATAAAACTCTTGACCAAGTGTTATGGGCTTGTCGAAATTCTCTTAGGGAGTCAATTAGTACTACTCCTTTTAGGCTCGTTTTTGGGCATGAGGTAGTTTTGCCAGTTGAAACTTGTCTACAATCAACCAGGATTCAAAGACAATTTGAAATTCCATCGGATGATTATTGGGAAATGATGTTAGATGAATTGGCTGATTTAGACGAAGAAAGATTAACTGCCTTAGACGCGCTTACAAGGCAAAAAGAAAGAGTGGCTAAAGCCTACAATAAAAAGGTTAAGTCGAAATCTTTCTCTTTAGAAGACTTGGTGTGGAAAGTTATCTTACCTATGGACAAAAAAGATAGGGCCTTAGGTAAATGGTCACCAAATTGGGAAGGACCATTTAAAATTTTACAAGTTTTTTCAAACGGTGCTTATGAAGTCGAAGAATTAGGCGCTGATAATTGAATTTTGCGTATAAATGGCAAGTACTTAAAAATATATAAGCCAATGTTACAGGAAGTTAGAATAACACAAGACTGAGAAGTAATGAAGAAGCTTAAACATGGCACAATGAAATTCAAGTGCCAAAAAATATTGTTAGAGTACAAAGTAAATTATAAGAAATTCAGAAAGCAGAAATTTCATTTACAAAGGTAGCTTTAAACTTTTCAAGAACAATCTTAGCATGGTTTAACCTGGCAGCAATGAAGGTTTCATCTTCGACATATTTTTGAACTGCTGCCTTATGTTTATTAGCCCTTTCTAAATGTTCTATAGCCGAAATTGTTTTAGCTTGACGTACAGCTTCAAGAGAATCAGGAATTCTCTTTTGAATGGTAGCTTTTTTCTTTTCTGCTGTCCTGAGCTTCGACTGCAAGGTCTTGATTTGCTCCTGGATCTTTGAGATATCAGCATCAGACTCAGCCAGTTCTTTGGCATCATTTGCTGCTTGAAGTTCCAGAGACAAAATTTTAGCATCTGATGCTTCGACAGCTGCCTAAAGGGTTTTAACGTATCGCTGTTTGGGTTTTCAAGAAATAAAGTTCACGCAGTGTTCAATGAAGAAAAGAACTACGAAAATGGAATTATCTGGTAACGTAAATGCTAGGTTTCACAGGAGAAGAAGAAAGGAAAAGGTTCGCAGAAGCAGAGAAGAGCGCTGGATTTCTCGTAAGGAAGAAGAAGAGAGGTTTCGCAGAAACGATGAGAGAGTGAAAAGAGAAATGAAAGGGGGGACAAATTGCTTCTATAGCCATTTTTGGCAAGAGAGAGAAAAGGTAAACTCTCTCCCTTTAAAAAAAGCAGTTATTGGTAATGAGTAGTGGGGAGTTCCAATGCAAAACGTGGGCCACTAAATCTGAGAAAGTGGCGCCATAAAGTACCTTTTCAATTCTGAATATTGATAGCGATGATGTCACAAGATTTGATACGGAATAGTTGAGTGTTATTTCAAAAACGTCATTTTCTCTCTTCATTTAAAACTCAGTCGAAAAGACATTTTTGGGGGGCAATTTGTTAGCCTCCATTTTCGACAGGCTCAATTAAATGCAGTCAACGATGTTGACATGTCATTTTAAAGAAGAAATGTTGATATTTGACATTGAGAAGGCGTTTTGAAGAATATTTTCGACTATGCCCAAGACTTAATGAAACTGAGAGTTTAAAGGCAAAGTTTTGACGAGAAAGAAGTTAAGAAGATCGGTCGCAGGTTAAAGCCAAAGAGTTTGGTAGAAGAACAGAACAATGATGCTGTCGAAAGCGTAGGCAGTTACATGGTCGAATTGTATATAGCAGTTATAGTTTTTGAATTTCTTAGCAGTTTTAGGCAGTTTATGTTTTCCTCCTTGTATATATAGTAGTTTTCCATAAGGAAAACAGATCACAAACTCATTACACAAATTCTCACGCTCTACTTCCAAGTTAAAGCGAAAAACGAGCCCAGAGAAGCAATGTATGATTGTGTACCAGTTTTCTCTTTTTAATGCAGTTTTACTTTGTTTATTTCCAATTCCTGCACTTTTTGCCTTCTTTGTTTAACGCAATTCTCTTCTTTTCTGGAATAGTTCATTAGTTTCGCAAGAAACATTGAATTTCTTTCTTTCTTTAACTTAACCCGTAAGAAACTCGTGTTTTCTAAATAACTTTTATCCAAACTGTCTTGGGATTTACTAGTTGATCCCGCAAGTAAACCAAACTGGAAACTAGCGGTGTTTACCAAAATCCAGGGTAAACAACCGCATAAATGCACAAAACTCTCAAAAGTAAATTATTTAGTGAAGACAGCTCAACTATCATTCTCAACTGATTTCCTTCATATTTTCTTACATATTTACATTATGTTTTCCCTAAGCATTAATATCCAAAATTGTGAGTAGTGTAGCTGCACTAATTTATATCTTCTTAAACATACAAGAGTTAATCCAATCACCGTGGGTTCGATCTTTTATACTACTTGTTTGTAACTGTGTATACTTGCACACTTTTTCAGCCACCAAGTTTTTGGCGCTGTTGCCGGGGATTGCCATTAATTTTTGTTGTTTAGATTTATAATTTAGTGTTTTATTATTATGGTAGTTTGTTTCTTAGTGCAGATGCACTAGCATATGCGCAGAGCCAAAACACCATAATTTAAATTAGATCCAGAGATAGAGAAAAGGTTCAGAAAGTTGCTTAGACTCCAGAAACAAAGACTGCAAAGCTGCAGAATCACAATGTCTCAACAAAGTGAAGAAGAGAGATATAGACCAGATTCTAGTGGAGGATCAATCAGAGGTGGTCCAGGCTCACATCATGAACCTGAGGATGATCACAGAAATCATTTCTTCAACATGGGACCAATAGGTATGATTAATGATAGAAATAAACCCATGAGAGATTATGCTATGTTTAATCATCAAAATATGCAAACAAGTATAGCAAGACCTCAATTCCATGTTTTTGACCGATAGATGTATTATATTTTGTTGTTAGGCCATGCTTCGAGGATTTCTCTTCCGTTTGCTACCTTGCAGTTGACTGATAAGAAAACTTGAATATGTGACAGATATTTTTGTTTTTCTTTCCCCTTTTGCATGATGGATTCACTACAAGAATTTCGGTGATTTCCGAGGGAAAATTCCCTCGGAAAAGCAGGAAAATCGGTCGCTAATTCACGGTTCCGACGGAATTTCCGAGGGACAAAATTCCGTTGGAAAAACGGTCCTCGCAAACAATTTCCGACGGAAAATTCCCTCGGAAACGCTTCCGTCGCAAATCCCTCAGAAACTCCGTTGGAAAAACCCGTCGCAAATCCCTTGGAAATATCCCTCGCAAATCCCTCGGAAATATTAATTCACAGCAAAAAAATAAACTATATCCCAACAGTCATCTATTCAAGCACCACAAATATTTTTCATTACATACTGATGACAGAAACTATATCAACAATCATCCATTCATAACTCCAATATTATTGAGCCAACATATTACAAAGAAATTAAACAATAGTATCTTAGCATTCACTACAATGCTAAGCAGAAATACCAAAAGAAATGAACCACCGACAAGAATCCCTATAATTATTGAAGTATATATTACACATAGGATGGCATGCAATTCCTCCAAGTCAACAGGATCAGAGATATTGTAAGTGTTCTTGTTTATAGAGGCATCCAAATTCTCTCTAGCATCTTGAAGTTTCACTATCCATGTCTCCTTGACAGCTATGGTTCCATACCTTCTGGTTTGATTCCCTCTTCCAAAAGAAACGAACAAACTGAACAGTCAAGAAACCAAAAACAATAAAAACCATAATATGGAAAAAGACTAACAGAGTCATGCACACAAAATTATAGACCTAAAGTAATATGAAATGAGCCCTGTCTAGCCTCTCCACTCTGGTTATCAAGTTCAGTTAATTTGCAACCATACGCCTCTCCACTGTGATTAACTTATTGCACATTAGGCCAACAATTGTTCAAGAAGTCTCAGAAAGTACCTGCTACTAAGTTCTATGCCAAAAAAGGGCCTTCACAGGATCAGAACTTTCACTGAAAAATGACAAAGATTAGTTAGGTGGGAATTAATATTTAGAGCAAAAAGAAGTGGATGAAAAATAAAGCATATAAATGAGATGAAAAATAAAGCAAATTGGCAATGGATGACAGAATCGACAGCTGATAGAAAAGTAAAAGGATAAAAAGTCATTTAAATGTTAAGTACTAAGTAGACAATACCAGGACTTCAAAAGTAGGGTATGTTTGTGTAAACAATTTAACTAAATACTTATTCAACAAATTATTCTAGCTTAATTAAATACTTAAATAAGTTATTCTAGAAATGGGACATATTGAATGCATGCATAGATTAGTTTGTAGAGATTGATGATCTAGCAAAGTCAAGTCAATCACGACAGGTATGAAAAATTGCCTATTTTTGTGTTGCCTACTTACATTATGAATTTTAATAGCATGTGATACAGCAAAAACAGTCAGACTGAAAAAAGTACTAATTGTAGATAGACATGCCTTTGATATGTATGTTTGTGATGCTGATAATTTGCAGTCAAACTCTCGCTTGCAATCTGGGCAATAGTAATCTATATTTTCCATATCCTACATCAAGAAACTAGTCACTTAGCATAAGTACTTTTTTGAATTATGGACACCATACAAACCAAAAGAATAGTAAAAAGAGATATGAAGTGCTCTGTTAACCATTATGCAATACCTTGAAAAGTTTGCTAGAAAATTTGTCACATTCAGCGTGCACGCACGCGTTACAACCATCACAGCATACCTGACTCAGTTCAGTCCCACAATATCTCAAAATTTTGATTCTATATTGAAATAAAAATAAATTAAAATGAAGCAGACATCTAATTGAGAATTTGACAATCTCTCCCAATCACCGTCATCTGAATGGTGCCAAATCTTTTTGCAAATGCCACAATATTGTTTTGATTTCAGTAACTGATAAAACAGAACCATCAGTACTGAAAATTAAATTTAGCAATAAATATATTATTAAGCCAAGAAAATGAAGACATCTTAAATGAGTCATTCACTTAACCTTTGCACAAGGTTTACAATAATGCTTAGAAGCACAACTTGAATCCTTAATCTTCTTCATGGTTTTGCATGGCAACATCAAACCACAGCCAGTACAAGATATTGCATCCTGCATAATTTATTCACTGGTGGATAAAAATCTAGAATTAACCAGACTCTATAAGATTTAAAAAGATAATTCATCAGAAATTACTGGCATTTCTCATACAGATAGAAAAAGATGAAAGACTCAAAAGAGACTTGCACCAAAAAGAGGAGCAAAAGCATGCCAGAAATCAACTTGATTAATTATTCAGAAATCACAGTACAAATGTATGGGGGTTGTAGAGTTGTTATTTTCATTTGAAATTTAAACTAATTAGCTAAATCAATTTTCCCTGATCTACTCTTTGATGTTTCCTAATATATACCCTACTACTAGTTGGATAGTAAATTCACTAGCTGCAAATAGTAACAAGAAAAATGCACAAATGAGAACAAATTAAGCACCAACACATTGTGCCTGTGATTAACTTATTGCACATTAGGCCAACAATTGTACAAGAAGTCTCAGAAAGTACCTGCTACTAAGTTCTATGCCAAAAAGGGCCTTCACAGGATCAGAACTTTCACTGAAAAATGACAAAGATTAGTTAGGTGGAAATTAATATTTAGAGCAAAAAGAAGTGGATGAAAAATAAAGCATATAAAAAAGGAGAGCTAGTAATAGTATATCCAAGTAAAACACTTTGAAATTGAATTTTAAACTAATTTGACCAGACAATATGTCTAGAAGTGAGAACTGAAAAGTACAGATAATAGAGATCAACTGCTTAGTAATTTAGTTTTGACTTTTCCTAAATAATAAATACTAGTTGCAAGTTACGACAGCAATTGCATTTATTTACGGAGAAAATGTGTAAAAAGTTACCTAGACCCAGAGGATCTGAGAGACTGTGAAAGTGTGAATAGAAGTTGTGTCCAACATTCTTCAGCATCCTGTTAGACATAAAGAAAATGTAAGTATGCAAATTCACTAAAGCCAATAAAACTAATTTCATAAATGGCATCCAACTTCTAAACCTGTTGCATGAACACTCCATTATGCAGCTGTTCGAATTGAGGATACTTCTTCCGCAATACCTGGCAAAAGCGGTAACAAACCAGGACAACGTCATTTCTTCATATGAGTGAGAAGAACAGAACAGTAGCCAATCATTAAACTTCAATCTTTTTTCATACTGAACCATATAATATAAATATTAGATATCACATATTAGATATCACATAATCTTTGTTCAAGACAAATATACTCAATATCAACAAAAAAAATTATCAAACCAGATAGAAAGCTTAACCACGTGAATATATAATGATCAATAAATAAGCAATACACAGATTAACATGTCTAAAACACCAGAGAGAGAATGCAATACACAAATTAACAATCACAAGAGTAACAAGGCAGAAGCAATGTCAGGATTCAACCAATACACAAATTAACAATCACACAAGAGTAACAAGACAAAAGCAATTTCAGGATCCAACAAAAAAACAAAGAAGACAATGTGCAATTGTTAGAATCCTGCAACGAATTGAAATTGGATCCAAGTCAATAAGGAATTTGAAAGGGGGATCTGAAATTAGAGTGTTGGCATGTGAAATAGAAGTAGAGAGAGACGAGGTTAGGGTTTGACGGAGAAGTTACCAATGTACGATTCCGGCGAGCAGGAACTTCTCTTCGATCTGTGATTGATGTTTCGATATGTGAATGAGATGCTTGTCCATGAGAGAGAGACGAAGCGAGAGAGGAGCTTCGGAGAGAGAGAGATGCAGTGATTTTGAGAGCCAGAGCCAACGCGAGATCAAGAGGTGAGGCGAGATGAGATCGAGAGGCGCGAGAGAGTGTTGGGCGACTGATAGAGAACGCGGTAGAGTGAGAAGAAACGAGAGTGAAGGTGAGGGTGGTGGCTGAGAGTGGAGAGGTTTAGGGTTAGCGTGAGAAGAAGCGAGAGTGAAAGTGATGGAGTGAAAAAGGGTCACGATGAATCTATTGTTTTAGTTTTAAGTGAGAAACGGTTCCGACGGATATTTATGTGTTTCCGACAGAAATGTCCCTCGGAAATTAGCGAGGGATTTCAAATTCATCGGAAAGATAAGCGGGAAATACCTTAAACACGTAGCGAGGGAATTATCCGTCGGAAACGAATGTATTACCGACCGAAATAAATCCCTCGGAAATATGTGGTAGCTAAATGAGCATATTCTTGTAGTGATTTATGTTGAGTTTTGGATTGTAGCAATAAACATTTATAGCTCTATAAGTGATAGGTAGATGAAGCTACAAGTATTTATTACATGTATTAGATTTGAGTTGTATTATGTAACTAATTTCATAAATCTTGGAATCTGTGTATACTGAAATCAGTCCAGGCTTTTAAAGATGGATGGGGATATGGTGAAGTCAAACTGTGGGTATCATAATATCACCTGTGATTAAATTTATCATACTTTTGGAGTTTACTCTTTCAAATTTGTTTGCAGGGAAGCCATCATTTACAAAGAAACAAGCCAATCTTTTCTTCTCCCCAAATTTTGCTGACGATTTTCCAGTTTCCATGCAGGTACAGAAGTTGCTAATGTTTGTTATTCATTTTATAATTTGCAGATGTTTGACTCCTACTTTGTCTTTTGACAGATATCCCATAAATATGGTTTGATTTATGTGATTTCCATTGAAGGCCTACTTTTTGTGTACGATTTGGAGACAGCTACTGCTGTATATAGGAACAGAATTAGTCCAGATCGTATATTTTTGACATCAGAAGCCACATCAGTGGATGGTTTTTATGCCATCAACAGGAGAGGCCAGGTTGTGTTGGCCACTGTGAATGAAGAAACAATTGTGAATTTTGTCAGCGGTCAAGTATGTTTCTGACCTTATTATCACTTTTATGATGTGAAGTGGGAAATGAATTGTCATTTTAACAAATTTCATATTGGTTACTGTTCCAGTTAAACAATTTGGAGCTGGCTGTTAACAGATGTGTGTATAGCAGGAGGGGCCGCAACACACAGTAGGGTTTGGTCCTATGGACGGTTTCTTTGTACCCCAGTTTGTGGATTGTAATTTGTATGGATATTTGTTCCGTCATTTATGTTTATTTAGTACTCATTAATTTATATTTCTGTGGTATTTAAATTAAACAATAAGTTTATTATTACAAAGCGTAACCGTACATCAAACATGAAAGACAACGAAACAATAAAGAATACATAACGAAACAACTACGAAACTAGCGATTATTTGGGAAGTCCCTGTTGCAGAAGATAAATGACCTCTTCTGGAGTGCACATTGTTTCGACATACAGCTCTAGGATACTACGTCTCAATGGAACATTAGCATGAGATTCCATCATTGTGCGAACGTCGTCGTCGCTCCGGATCTCCATAGATGAATAGCGGACAATCCCGTCATCTCCACAACTGTACTTGCGGTAACGTAAACGACTTATGTCTTTACACAACTCTCCCTCTTGGCGAACCTTACTCTCCGCCTTTTTCTTCAACAGGGTGAATGTTATATTCTTATTCAACCTACAGAAGATAAGATTGCAACAATGAAAATACACACCATCGTCCCTGTTGGTGACAGTTCCACGATGATGAAGAACGGTTAGGAATTTATCACTTGAGTACTGGGTTGGGCACAACTGCCATTCCATTTCGTGGGGTGGGGAAGGGGTGTGGTGAAGAATAAGAAGAAGAAGCTGAGTAAGGTGTTGGTAAAGTGGTAGGGAAAGCTGAAACCCTATTTATAATAGGCGTGGGAAAATATGAGCCGTTGATCAAAATTTTAGATCACAAATCTAAGCCGTTTAAATTCAATCCGTTGTGAAACAATTTTCAAACAAAATGACATCCACTCCTTTTTCTGAGAAGTTCGACTATTTGTAAGTATCAAAAGTGTCGGTAGAATTTGAGAAACATGACCCGTTAAAATGTTGGTAAAGACGAGAGAAACTGCCGGGGGTTGTCGGCACACGTCACTTGCGCGAGCCAGTTTTTTGGGATATTGGAGAACGTGAGAACGTGAAGATCAGGGCGTTCTCTCCGATTTTCTTCCTTACTTGTTGTCAACCGCTCTCTTCCTCAACTCCTCTCTTCCCCAGCCGCTCTCTTTCTCTAATCTTCCACTCTCCTTTGACGAATTCTTACAGATCAAAGCCTTCGATTTTAGTTCGTCGATCTAAGTCACCATGGCGGCCGCGAAACATCCGATCACCTGGAAAAAAGTCCTAACTGTGAGTTTTTCCTTCTTCGTCTTCTTCTATTTCTATTCACCCGACGGCTCTTAAACCTTGTATTTTCTTCTTCTGTTTACGGAGCTCAATTCACAGTTCTAAGTACATGAACCCTTTGCTTTTGTGATGATTTTTGTTGATTTTTCAGTTTTATTACTTCGCTTAATTTGGTTTTCAAGTCGAATACTCTGCAGTTTTACTTGACTAGTTTGCTTAGGTTTTACTGTGAAATTTTGCGCAGATCTGAGTGTTTTATTTTTCCTTCTTTTTTGTTTGTTTAGGTTAACCACTTGTGCGTTCTTTTGCTTGATAATGAATTGAATGATGCGATTTGTATGATCTGATTCGTGATTGCAGTTACCGAACATTGGCAATGCACTGACCTTCACTTTCACGCATGTGACTATGGAATCGGACAAGTACATATGCATTCGACAAATGGCTCCTCAGAATAGCGTGGTTATTGTTGATATGAACATGCCAATGAAACCTTTGAGGTTGCTGGTCACGGTAGATTCTGCTCTTATGCATCCAAATTCTAGAATCCTTGCTTTGAAAGGTACTAATAACATCTCTTATTTATCTACTAGAACTTTGGTATTGATATGAAATCTGTTTATCACTATGGATATCAAAATTTATTTGAAGCTTTTTTTCTTTTAGTCGTATACTTGAATACTTCTCGAATTTGCCTCTTAATAGTTGCGTCAATTTGCTGTCCCGAGTTTTGGATGAAATGAAGTAAATTGCTTAGTTATGACTAGTTTGACCTGAAGCAGATGAGTGCGACCAACTGTCTGTAGTATATATATCTACTTTAGCTCAGTATTGTGACTTTGTTGAGCAAGACTTTGATCAGTTAATTTTGTTTTTTTCCTGGCCCTCAGTTCTGAAACTGTGAATACCAGACTATACTAGGCTACTAGCTCAGTCAGGTGTTATATGCACCCTGTTTGAGAGGGGTCAGAGCTGAGAAGCAGTGATCTTTGATTGATTTGAGAGTCTAAATCAAATAAACTTGCTTCCTTATTTTTTAATTCTATAAAATTAAGTTATATATCATGTTTTTAAGTGCTGTAATAAATTAACAATTTTTACTGGCAAAAAACAATTTACCTAGTGTATTACCCAAGACAAGAGGATGCAAGAAAGACTCTATTAGATGAGAAATTTATTAGGTAGATGATAGAAAGAAATTATTGTTTGGTGGTTATACTACGGTTTTTTCTCTTCAAAAAATATTTACCTTGTGTATTCACCAAAAGAGGAATAGAGGATGCAAGGACTCTATTAGAAGAGGAAGTTATTTAGGTAGATAATGAAAAAAATTATTGTTTGGGGATTAAACTACCTTGTGTATTCCTCAAGAGGAAGCAAGAAGGACTCTTTTAGATGAGAAAATATTTAAGTAGATAGTAAAAAGGAATTATGGTTTGAGGGTTAAACTACAATTTTATTCTTGTCAATTTTCTTGGTGGTATATGAAATTTATTGCTCTTAATGTAATGTAATGTATGCATCTATGACAACCTTTTTTTCCTCCATATTTTTTGCTTTTGCCAATGTCTTAGTCATCCCCAATTTCACACTAGGCCAATTAGTTGTTGCAATCCTACATATTTTCTATGCTGTCAATGTTTGACCATTTGGGTGGTTCAAAGAAAAAATGATAGTTCATAAATCACAATGCTCCCAATTCCCAAATGTTTGGCATCTTCAGGTTTTCAGTTTTTGTGCCATGTGCTTCTGTTGGTGCTGTATTTAAAATATTATTTGCTTTTGGATTATCGTCACTTATGAGCTGCATCATTCTCTTGAAGCCCAAATCCAAGGCACTGTGCAGGATCGCCTATTAATATATAATATCGAATTGAAAAGAAAGATGAAATCATATAAGATGCCTGAGCAGGTAATTATTATGTACTTTTTTTTAATTATTATGTACTAGGATACATATACTGTAACATAATAGCTCCTTAAGGACGATTTGTTAATCTTTGTGGAATGCCCATATTTTTCATGTATAGGTGACCTTCTGGAAGTGGATTAGCCCCAAAATGTTGGGCCTTGTGACACAGACCTCTGTATACCACTGGTCACTTGAAGGTAGGATAATGTTAATGATACATAGTCTGCCTGTCTTCAATATTCTTTTGCTACCATATTTTCTGCTTTACAGTTTACACATTCTTTGTGTGCTTGTAGTTCGTCTGTAATTTTTTGACAAGTATATGGTACCTGATCTACGTAACTCACAGGTGATCCTGAACCTATTAAGATGTTTGAGAGAACAGCAAATTTGGCAAACAACAAGATAATCAATTATCAATGTGACCCTACAGAAAAATGGTTGGTGTTGATTGGTATTGCTCCTGGTACCCCTGAGGTATATCTCTGCTTCCTGTCATAGTATGCTATCGTAGTGAAATGCAGTTCAAATTTCCAGCTATATTTGAGCCTTTTCATTATGACCATTTTACTTTTCTTTATGTCCGTTTCTATCACATATATACTATATAATTGTACCACAATTATGATCTTTCTACTATGATTTTCGCAAGCCTAATCCATTTTGTTTCTTCCTCAAATTATTCATTATAGAGGCCAGATTTGGTTAAAGGGAACATGCAACTTTTCTCCGTGGATCAACAGTGCAGTCAGGCTGTTGAAGCTCATGCCGCATCATTTGCCCAATTTAAAGTACATTTTCTTATGGTTCAGTTTTCGTTTTCATAGATATATTTATATAATAAAACCTGAATAATTGTATATGGCCGAACAATGATGGTAAATTTTGGATTTTGATTGACAGGTTCCTGGGAATGAAAATCCTTCTGTTCTGATTTCTTTTGCCTCAAAGACACTTAATGATGCTGGTCAAGTTATATCCAAATTGCATGTCATTGAACTGGGTGCACAGCCAGGTCTTCATTTTCATATCTATCCCTCATCTCGCACATTTATTTTATGGGGAATATGACTTCTACACAAATCTGTCTTATAGAGCCAATCTAGCTGGCGTATTTTGAGTTTCCAAATTTAATATTTCTAGTAAATCTGATATTTAAATATATTATCTTCATTATGTATTTTTCATGCTTGATCTATGACTTTTCCTGAGGTGGAGTGATCATATTAGTGAGGAAAATGCCCCTTTTAGAAAATGTCCCTACAGACTACCATGGCAATTTTGTCTTGCTTTAATTGAACTCAAAATATAACTATTTCATAAACTTTATTTTGTAGATGGATGAGATATAGTGATCCATGTAGCAGGATGGAGGAAGCTACTCATTATTGCTAATAACTTCAGTCAATATAATATATTATGTTCTCTTAGGCCATGCTACAAGGATTGCTTTTCCATTGTTTCCATGTTTTTGACCGATAGATGTATTATATTTTGTTGTTAGGCCATGCTTCGAGGATTTCTTTTCCGTTTGTTACCTTGCAGTTGACTGATAGGAAAACTTGAATATGTGACAGATATTTTTGTTTTTCTTTCCCCTTTTGCAATTATGATGGATTTATGTTGAGTTTTGAATTGTAGCAATAAACATTTATAGCTCTATAAGTGATAGGTAGATGAAGCTACAAGTATTTATTACATGTATTAGATTTGAGTTGTATTATGTAACTAATTTCATAAATCTTGGAATCTGTGTATACTGAAATCAGTCCAGGCTTTTAAAGATGGATGGGGATATGGTGAAGTCGAACTGTGGGTATCATAATATCACCTGTGATTAAATTTATCATACTTTTGGAGTTTACTCTTTCAAATTTGTTTGCAGGGAAGCCATCATTTACAAAGAAACAAGCCAATCTTTTCTTCCCCCCAAATTTTGCTGACGATTTTCCAGTTTCCATGCAGGTACAGAAGTTGCTAATGTTTGTTATTCATTTTATAATTTGCAGATGTTTGACTCCTACTTTGTCTTTTGACAGATATCCCATAAATATGGTTTGATTTATGTGATTTCCATTGAAGGCCTACTTTTTGTGTACGATTTGGAGACAGCTACTGCTGTATATAGGAACAGAATTAGTCCAGATCGTATATTTTTGACATCAGAAGCCACATCAGTGGATGGTTTTTATGCCATCAACAGGAGAGGCCAGGTTGTGTTGGCCACTGTGAATGAAGAAACAATTGTGAATTTTGTCAGCGGTCAAGTATGTTTCTGACCTTATTATCACTTTTATGATGTGAAGTGGGAAATGAATTGTCATTTTAACAAATTTCATATTGGTTACTGTTCCAGTTAAACAATTTGGAGCTGGCTGTTAGTCTTGCCAAAAGAGGGAGTCTTCCTGGGGCTGAGAAGCTGGTAGTGGTATGTCTGTTTTGTGGAAAGCTCAATTTTATTATTATTAGTAATAATGTTTCTTCGTTAGGGGTGTTGTACGGGGGATCCCAAGAACTTGGAAGCATTCACATTGTGTTGTATAACTGCTAAATACGAACTTGCATGATGTTTGGTGCTTGTAATCAAAAGTGCAATACTTAATGGTTGCTAATCTTTCTTTTTAGCTGCACTAGCTCAATTTATTCAATCAGTGTTTGACTTATAGGCTACAGTTCCTTACCGTTCCAACATTTGTTGTATATTTGTTTTGCATTGTTGATGAGGACATTGTTAATGAAGGCTATAATGGGAAGAGTCCTAAAGTTTATGAAAGAAAGAAGTGGAAACCAGTTACTTGGGGACCACTAGCACACACTCACGCAACGTGGCAGCTGTGAGTGGATGGAGGAATATTCAGGTTGATTTGGAGAGAGAATGTGAGGTATAAGGCAGGAATTACGTGACAGATAGGGATAGGCTGGTATTGGGAATAGAGTTGGGCTTGGGACTTGGCAATTGGATTGCCATTTCACTGTTTCATTGTTTTTCATCTTCAACCTTGGAATCTGCCTTAACAATTCAGAGAGATCCCCTGAATTGTTTTTTATAATACAAGGTTTCCTTTCCTTTTTACTTCCTCTGTTTGAGATACTCATCAATTGTCATCCTTTTTATCATGTTTGTGAAAGTCATATTCATGCAGTTTTGTTGTTTCATTATTTCATTGTATTTTTGTTTTTTATTCATAGACATGATAGCAATACTTGTTGACTTCACAGGTGGTGGAATGTTTTCATGAACTGTTTGCCCAAACAAAGTATAAAGAAGCAGCCGAGCTTGCTGCTGAATCTCCACAAGGAATCCTTCGTACACCTGACACAGTTGCCAAATTTCAGGTTTCTTGATAGATGTAGCTATCCAGCAATTTTCTCATGCTCTTACTGCTACTTCAGTTAAAGAGTCAGTCATCTTTGGTTTATTGGTTGTCTTTGGGTGGCGTTCTTTTCTTTGGTCAATTAGATTATAATTATTAGTGTGTAGAGTAGAAGTATTTAGCTCGTAGGCTTTCAGTCACTATATTAAATACAAGTGTAATTTTTAAATTAACTGAATTCTTCTATCAGCTTCACTTAGGTAGCTCCATAATCCCGCGCAGAAGAGCACAAGGTTTCTGCTTACACAGAAATTAGATCTGTGTTTTGTGTTTTTATTCTTAGAAAAAAAAGGTTTTTTTCAATGGGGATAATGTCGATACAAAAAGGGCTTCTATTTTTAATGTGGTTTTCTTTTCTATTTGACTTTCATTGTATTTTACAGCTTCTTTGATGCAACTTGATTTCTTTCTTTCTTTCTTTCTTTCTTTCTTTCTTTCTTTCTTTCTTTCTTTAGTCTCATTGATTCATTGATGAAGCTTACATTTTACTCAATAACTTGCAGTAAACAATACAATAATTGAAATGAATAAAACATTGACCAAAAATCATAGGTTTTGTTATGTGATATGGATTAACGAACGATCGTAAAGGCAGAAGAAATCGAAAAAGGATAGAGCCACGTAGAGAAATGAATGGAGAAGTATAAAAAGATGGTTTGAGTGAGAAAGACTGTTGGTATTCTTAGAACCATAGTTATCATTATCGCGATTTATATCGCAAAATCGTACGATTCTACGATTCCACACACCCCCTACGAGTCATGGCAGAATCGGAAAAATTGTGAAATCGTGCGATATTCATTGAAATCGTACGATTTGCGATTTCACTTACGATTTCGCGATGAAAATCGTCTAGATCAGATTTTTTTGAAAACACTGTAAACGGGTCGGGTTTCGCGTCCCGTTTTACGTTTTTACCCAATTTCTCACATTTCAACCCTAATTCTGATTCGTTTCTTCACTTCACAAGCCGTAACCACTTTCCTCTCTCGTTCGCCTCTCACATCGCATCGCAAGCCCTCAGTTCGCAAGCTCTGCTCTCAGTTCGCAAGAAAACGCGGTGGTAGCAGCCATGATTCATGGAAGGAACGCGTTAGAAGAACGCGAAGGAGAAGAAGACAGAAGAAGTTATGAAGAGGAGCGCAAAAGAGAAGCAGAAATGGCTGCGGCTGCTGTGAGAAGAAAAGGGACAAACTAGGTTTTGGACAAAATTAGGGTTAGGGTAATGGGCTTGGCCCAAACTGTAAATGACACATTTTTCTAACCACACCTACTTTTTCACCAGAAATACCCCCATTTCTAATATCTACTAGATAACCTTATTTTTCTAACCTCGCCTCCTTTTTCACCAAATATACCCCCTTTTCTAATATTACTAGGTGTATATGTATACTAATAATATCTTTGTTTTTGTAGGATGTTACGATTTTATTTGCGATTTTACGAGTTTACGCTTTTGTTAACCCCTCCCGTTTCTACAAATTTATACAATTTTTTTTCGGTAGAATCTTCCG
Organism: Astragalus membranaceus; assembly: GCA_039519185.1. NCBI lineage: Eukaryota > Viridiplantae > Streptophyta > Magnoliopsida > Fabales > Fabaceae > Astragalus > Astragalus membranaceus. The sequence goes on from CM076850.1 coordinate 91,512,579, forward strand.
ATTCTACTTGCGATTTCGCTACCCCCCTCCCGATTTTACGTAGAATCTCGATTTTGATAACTATGCTCAGAACCCCAAAAGACTTCGAGATGGAGAAGAAAACGTGCAATAGTGACAAATATAAGTCACGTGAGTCACCTTTTAATCCTAGCCATCTATTTGGATCTAATCGCTAATAATGAACCCTCTCACCTCTCACATAAAAAAGGCCCTCTCACTAGATATACTCCCTCACCTGAACCATTGGACAATTTTTCAAATCTTGAAGATTTCATAGTTAATAATAAAACCTCGTAGTATTTAATCAAAACATACAAGCAGATAGAACCAAAAGTAAAGGACACAAACAAATTTAGGCACCAAATCCCCAAAATACCCCATCCCTACCCCCACGAGCGCTGTACGTCGCTATTTGGGGAATAGTGGCCAGCCGGCCTTCATTTTGCTCCGCCGCTATTTGCTGCTATTGATAACTATGTATAGTTCAGATCCAATTATATGAACTGGACTGGACCTCTATACCTCTAGAGATAAATCGATCACTCTGTAGTTTCTCTCAACTCAATAGATAGATTTTTAGTTTCAAAAGATATTCTCTTCAACTCTAAATTTTCTCACACTTTCCATCTCTTTCTTGCATCTTGAATCTGCTCTACTTATGATAATAATGTTTAAAATGTGATGTGATTATCTTCTCTACATGGCAGAGTGTACCCGTGCAAGCTGGAGAAACTCCGCCACTGCAGCTGTATTTTGGAGCACTTTTAAAGAGGGGAAAGCTGGATGCCTTTGAATCGTTAGAATTGTCTCGGTTGGTTGTGAACAAGAACAAGAAATTTTTTTTGAGAAATTGGTTGGCAGAGGGCAAGCTTGAATGCAGTGAGGAGCTAGGAGATCTTGTTAAGGTTGGGTTTGATTAAACATTTTGCAAATCAAATTGTTCTGACATTTAATTTTTTGTTTGTATTTTTAGTTTTTACCTTTCTTATTGTATGCCTAATAAGGCAATATTCTAATCTTAGTTTCTGTTAGAAATGGTGTATTTCAACTAATTTTCATGGGCATGCCCCCTTGTAGACTGTAGACAATGATCTTGCGATAGAAATATATATGAAAGCCGGAGCTACTCCAAAAGTTGTTGCTGCTTTGGCTTGCTGCTTTGGCTGAGAGTAGGGAGTTTGACAAGATGCTGATCGACTCTAAGCAGGTGCTTGTTTACTTATCAAACATTATTGAGGTTTAATTCATAAGTTGCTTCAAATCTGTCACAGCATGTTGAACATTTTTCTCAGCCTGCATATTTAGCATTGCATATATTGCCTTTCATTTTAATCATTGTCTAGACCAGAGTTCCAAAGTTCTTGGCCAGACTACTATTGGTTCCTTCCTAGTGTATTTCAAATTTTACTTGTTTAGTTATAAGTTTAAAGTCTTAGATGTGAATTAGTTATCTTCCGCATTTGCTTTTTTTTCCTTGTCTGTAGAAGCACTCAATGTTGGTGACCTCGTGAATGCAGACTTTTTGACCGAACAGAATTGTGGAGGAGGGAAATTGATTCTTGATATGTTGGTATGTCATTTTATATACCCCCTCGATATTCAAAAGATCTTTAGTCCATGCTATGTCTTATGCTGAAAGTATGCTTACTGAACTTCTTATTTGATCTTTAGTCCATGCTATGTCTTATGCTGAAAGTTTATCTTGTGCTTACTGCACTTCTTAATGGTGTTTCCCTCAATCATTATTTGTTGTTGCATGCACTTGTCTGCACTTACATCATTTGATTCCTCGCATTATTAACGTTTTGTTTCATTGTAGGGTGTTGTCTTGCCAAAGCTGTGAAGAGATAATTACCTGCTCTATGGTGCTAACTGATAATGATTGTCTAGTGTAATATTAGCGAACTCTATTTGATTTTGTGTTCATTCACTGTAATACAATTTACTCTATTAAATTTAAATTGTTTTTGTCCTACAAGTGAGATGTGGTAGCAAAGATTCTGGTTACCTACTTGTGCTTGCCTAGACTTAGTTTATTTTGTTGGATTATAATTCTCCATATGGTTGAATGCCAAAATCTAGTGTTACTCTTAATTAGTGTATAATTTTTCATTTTCTCATAGAAATATATATAATACTGAAGGATGTTTTTGACTTTTTTTTTTATAATTTTTTTAATTTGTCATCAACAATGACAACGGTTTTAAATGTCTCTTTTGATAAGTATCTACAACGGTTTTCTCCTAGCAATGATGGAAAACCATTGCCATTTGCAACAACAGAGAAAAATTGTTCCCATAGTGTAGAAAAATATATCTGAATAATATTTCAATTGTATTTAGTATACAAGTGTTAAATGATATATATAGGCTATTCTAAGACTGACCCTAGCGGGCCTTATATTTATTTTAATTTGTCATCAACAATGGCTTTGGTTTTAAACTGTCTCATTTGATAAGTATCTACTACGGTTTTCTCCTAGCAATGATGGAAAACGGTTGCCATTTGCAACAACATAGAAAAACCATTGTCATAGTATAATTTCAAAACCGTTTATTGACCCTATTATAGACAGCGGTTTTTTATTGACGTTGTCTTTTTTATGTAAAATTGTTCTTAAAGGAATATGCAACGCCTTAAGTTACCACGGTTCGAAAACCAATCTTGAAAGGAAAGAGAACAGTTTTTTAACTATAGTGATGCAATAGATCTTAAATGTTGCAGTGGCTTATGGAGCATATCAAATTATTCTCAACCTGGCTCAATATTCCAAAACTCATTAGAGCTTGTTATGAACAACAACATTGGAAAGAGTTGACCTATTTGTATAAACAATATGATGAGTTTGATAATGCTGCAACTACTACCATGAACCATTCACCTGAAGCATGGGATCACATGCAATTTAAAGATGTTATTGTCAAAGTTGCTAACATTGAGTTGTATACTTGTATTACAAGACCGTTCACTTCTATTTGGAAGAGCATCCAGGTCTTATCAATGATATTCTGAATGTCCTTGCACTTCGTGTGGACCATGCACGCGTTGTTGACATCATGCGTAAGGTAGAATTATCAGTAGCAAATAATTCCCTAGCTTAGTTTTTGACTTGCTTGCTGTAACACTAATAGAGATTTTCCCTGTAATGTGATTTAGGCTGGTCACCTTCGTCTTGTGAAGCCACATATGGTTGCAGTTCACAGCAAGAATGTATAGGCTGGTCATAGTAACTAAAGTAAAAAGTAAGTAAAAAACAAGTTATAGAGTTGGGCCTGATAAATAAAACCAAAACCCTACCCGCGAAGCCCAGATCTCTTAAAAACGGATTAGAAGAACACCCAATAGTTGAAGCACCGCTTCTGCGTTCTTTGCGCTTTAACACGGCGAGTTCGCCCAGAAACGAGTTCGCCCAGAAACGAGTTCTGCCATGGATGAGCTCGCAGAGCTCTCTGAAAGTCGTTGATTCGTGCGCTTCTACGAGTTAGCATGTGAGTTTAACTACCTTGACCTTTACAAAGATGCCATGGAGACAGCCTCACAATCTGGTGAGCGTGATCTTGTCGAGGATTTGCTTGTTTATATCATTGATCAGGTACTAAATTAATTTAGTTTTGAAGTGCATATATAAATAATTCATTCTTCTGCATCCCTTTTAGAAATCGTGTTTGTGCTTTGTTCATCCCTAAAAGTTGACTCATGGGGTGAGAGTTTCCCTTTGCTTGTAAGTTATAACCACTTTTAAGCCATATTATTATCCGTTGTGGGACTCTCAATAAAGACCCCTTCGCATGTGGAGCATGAAATTGGTACCATCTCTAGTTAACGTGGGACTTTTCCAATACACTTCCTAACGCCCAACACTAATTGGCTAGGTTTACTTTTATTCTTGACTAACATGTTTCCTTAAATTACTATAAAGACCTAGTTCATCATTTCTTTTGTTCTATAAAATCTAAATCATCATCTTTAAATTAAATCATCATGTTTTTGTACATAGCTACTCCACAACCTTCTTTGTGGCAATGATTTTTGCATATTAGTGGTACGGTGGTACCTCTTATAAGCTTGTGCAATTCTAAATCACAAAGAGAAACAATGGCAGTAGGTGCACAAAAAAAGTGAAGACTAAAGAGAACGAAGAAAAGGAAGTGGGTGCACAACAGGTAATTATTTTTGCTATTTGTTGTAGCCCTAGTATTAATTTGTGTTGTGCATTAATGTCATCAGTTTGAATGTTCAGAATAGTCTACCTTTAGTCAACCCTCTATCCACCTCATTATTCATTCTTAAAAGATTGGCCACTCGAGTAATACTGATATGAATGTGTTTTCTGTTGCAGAAGATATATGCTCAATTGTTGCCTCTTGCTTTGCCTGCACCACCTATGCCTGGTATGTGGGGAGGCTTTGTTCCTCCTCCTCCAATGAGTGGAATGGGGATGCCCCCAATGCCTCCTTATGGCATGCCATCCATGGGTAGCAGTTACTAACATGACGAGAGCTTGTAAACAAGCGAGTGGGTGGGACCTCCTCGCACGCACAAGCAGGGACCAACATCATGGGTTCAGTGCAAATCTTCTGATCCCCCCTGTGCGGACAATAAGCCTTGCGTTATTTTTATTTATTAATATATTTTTGGACTTAATTGAGCCTATCTGAAAATACCATTTTTAACTCGTCCAGATTCAATACTTGGAGAAAAAGTTGGGCAGTTACGGGCTCCACTTCCACTGACTTGGCATAAGGCAGTTACGTAAAGAGCCAATATTAATGCATTTCGAGTAGCTCTTGAAACATAGTTCAATACTATGGCACTGAAATTGTACATTCTTTTTCTTGATATTATATATGTTCAATTCGATCTTTTAAGTTTTATCTTCTCTATTACAATTGTTCCCCATAGAAATATTCCTTTTTCTTGTTAGCAATTTTAAAAGAATGAAAACAAAATGTTTTTAAAAAGTAAATGGGCCCTAGTCTCATTATTATTATTATTATTATTATTATTATTATTATTATTATTATTATTATTATTATTATTATTATTATTATTATTATTATTATTATTATCATCATCATCATCATCATCATCATCATCATCATATTATTATTATTATTATTATTATTATTATTATTATTATTATTTGGCTAAAGTGCTCCCGGGGTCCCTTATCTTTATTTAAAGTAACGAATTAGTCCTTATTATTATTATTATTATTATTATTATTATTATTATTATTGCCATTGTTTATTGTATTCATTTGTACATCTAACCGAGCAAGCTCGTGATTCGCAATGAGATTTGTACTTTACACTTTGCTTGGTATTTATGCAGGATGAACCAAAGTTGTATATCTTTATTGAGCTTGTAACCAAAGGTTCCCTTAGAAGCCTCTGATAGATTTAGAGAGTTCTAACTAACACTGATTCAGAGAATTTCATATTCTGTTTTCATTGATTTGGAAGTGAGCACAAGGCTCTATTTATACAAGGAGTGTTGGCCATTCATATTCTATTGAATTAACTGTTGGCCTTTCATATCATATTGAATTAAGTGCCAACCTTTCATATTCTACTTATCTATTTTTCCCCCACAAGATCAAGTGGAGAGCTGAACAAAGCTTGAAACATTGAGATTGTCACGTAGACTGCAGAATGCAGCTTTTGCTAGAGGTTTTGTAAGAATATATGCAATCTGAGCCTCTGCTGGAACATGGCAAACAATCAAACTTTTGCTGAGAACCTTCTCCTTACAAAGAACAAGTCCAGCTCCATATGTTTAGTTCTGTAGTGCAAGACAAGATTGTGACTCATTGCAACAGTACTCTGGTTATCATAGAAGATAACAGGTGTAGAGTGAGGCACTTTCAGCTCATGTAGCAAGGATTGAACCCATAAAAATTCCGAGGCAGCAAGTGCAAGACTCCTGTATTCTGCCTCAGCACCTGGTTTAGCAACAAGTGTTTGTTTCTTAGACCACCATGCATGATATTAGGTTAGGCCCAAGGTATATGCAAGCACCACTTGTAGACCTTCTATCATCAATATCACTTGCCCGATATGCATCACAATAGGCCTGCAGAGAGAAGGGAATAGAGGCAGTACCAGGGCGTAGAGCAAGACCAAGATCTAATGACCCCTTTAGATACCTCAGAATTCTCTTGACAGCAATCCAATGAGTGTCAAGTGGCTGTGACAGAAATTGGCAAGCTTTGTTGACAGCATAGCCAATTTCAGGCCATGTAATGGTAGCATATTGAAGTGCTCCAACTATAGAGCGATAGAGGGATGGATCAGCCATATAATCAGCACCATGTTTAGAGAATTTAAGCTTTGCAGGAAGTGGTGTAGATATTCCTTTTGCATTGTCCATGCCAGCTCTAGATAGTATTTCTTTGAGGTACTTTGTTTGAGTAAGAAGGAGACAACCATTAGAAGTAGCTTTCACCTCAATACCAAGAAAATAATCAAGAGCCTCAAACTGTTTGAGAGCAAATACAGTAGTGAGCCTCTCAATAATAGATTGCACAGCAGTAGGAGAAGAGCCAGTGATGATGATATCATCAACATAGACAAGAGTTTATATGCAGCAGTCATTGTGAGGATAAACCAATAGTGAGGGATCACATTTGCTAGCAACAAAGCCAAAACTAATTAGAGTTTTAGTGAGGCGTTCATACCAAGTCCTAGGTGCTTCTTTGAGACCATAAAGAGCCTTATGCAACTTGCATACCAAGGACTTGTCACCAATCTCAAATCCTTGTGGTTGAGACATATACACCTCTTCCTCAAGAAAACCATTCAAGAATGCATTGTTAATGTCTATTTGTTTAATAGACCACTTGTGAGTAAGAGCAAGGGTTAATATGATTTTTTTTAGATTGGTTAAGATGATTCTTACAGTAATTGGCTTTATTACAGGAGCAAATATTTCTGAATAATCCGTGCCCTCTCTTTGGTTGAATCATTTAGCTACCAATCTAGCTTTGTACTTATTAATGGTACCATCTGGATTCTCTTTGATCCGGAAAACTCACTTGCTGCCCACAGCTTTTCTACCAGCAGGAAGTGGAACAAGACTCCAAGTACCATTTTGTATTAGAGCATCATACTCCCTCTGCATAGCTTGTTTCCATTTGGGGCAGGACAAAGCTTGATTCACTGAATTAGGCTCAGTTGTGGTTAAGAGAAGTGTAGGATGAATACGAGGCTGAACAATGCCATTTTTGGACCTAGTGATCATAGGATGTGTGTTGGTAGGTAGGGGTGGTGGAGAGGCAGCAGGTAACTGTGGTGCAGAAAGTATAGAGGGTGTAGGGGAATCTGGATTTATAGTGGAAGAGGCTGTTGAGGGCAGAGATGTAGTATATGGTGAGTTGGGTGGGTTAGGAGAGGTAGAGGTTGCTGTAGGATTAGGAAATGTTGCTGGTTGAGTAGTATTGAAAGGAACAACACCTAAGGGTTGCAAAGTACAGGCTATGGCAGATTGTTTTGTAAATTTAGTAGGGAATAGATTAGGATAGGGAAAAGCATTCTCATTGAATATAACATCCTTGGAGACAAACAACCTTCCCGTGGCATCAAGGCACTTGTAACCCTTGTGGTTTGCTGAATATCCCAAGAAAATACACTCTGCAGAGCGGAATTGAAATTTTTGGTTGTGATAGGGCCTAAGTAAAGGGAAACAAGAGCAACCAAAGACCTTAAGAAAGCTGAAATCAGGAGGTTTTTGATAAAGGGTAGTATAAGGAATGGAATGGTTTTGGTGAGGAGATGGAAGCCTATTTATAAGGTAAACAGAGGTATGGAAACAGTGATCCCAAAAGGATAGAGGTAAGGAGGCTTGAGATAATAGAGAGAGACCCATGTCAACAATGTGTCTATGTTTTCTCTTTATTACCCCATTTTGATGGTGAGTGTGAGGGCAAATTAGACGATGGACCACACCTATAGAAGCAAGATATTGACTGAAAGGGCGGAATTTTCCTCCCCAATCAGATTGGACAGCTTTTATCTTACAGTTAAATTGGTTTTCAACAAGTTTTTGAAACTGTGTGAAGATAGAAAGAGCATCAGATTTGACTTTAAGAAAATAAATCCATGTATAACGGCTAAAGGCATCTACAAAGGAGATATAATATTTGTAACCCAAGCAGGACACCATAGGTGCAGGCCCCCATAGATCACAGAATATTAACTCAAGGGGATGAGAGTACACAATAGTAGAGGGTTGAGAGGGCAATTTGTGATGTTTACCCATGCAACAAGTAACACAAAAGTCAATCTTATTTTTATTGATAATAGGTTTGTTGTACATGAGTGTTTGGATGACCTAAACGGTTATGCCAAAGAGAACTAGTGGAGAAAATGTGTGTGGTTACATTTTGTATAGGAGCAGAAACAGAGACATTTGCTTGAGGTATGACTTGAGGAATGATTGAATTGACAAGAGGAGTTGCTACTGCAGAGGAAGGTCCTAGGATATGGTAGAGTCCATCAGAGGTGCCTTTGCCACAAAGAAGAGTTGCTCCATCATCCTGAGATTTAGCAAAACAATGAGAGGGGTGAAATTGGAAAAAGGCATTGTTATCAGTATTGAAACGTTTAATGCTAAGTAAATTTTTGGTGAGTTGAGGAACATATAAAATATTTTTAAAATGGAGAGTACGTTTGGGATCAAAAGGGGAAGGGACAGACATATGGTGAGAAGCAGCTGTATCACCAGTCAGATTGCTAGCAGTAAATGTTGGAGCAGCTTGAACAGCAAATGCTTGAGGAACCATAGGTTGAATGAGAGCCTGTTGAGGCACCACAGCTTGCTGAGGCCACATAATAGCATGAGCAGTAGGTGGTGCTGCAACAGCAACACCAGGATACTGACAGTAGCATTAGCAGCAGGAGGAACATAGCTAGGGAGCACATATTGATAGGGATTGCCAAAATTTGGGGCCATTGCAGGAGCAACAAACTGAGGTGTGTATATGTGGTAGCAAACAGACGCATCGTGGCCAAACCTAGAGCAAACTTGACATTGGACATTGCTGCGACCACGTCCACGGCCACCACGACCAAATCTGCCACCTCTACCTCCACGGAAATTACCTCTAGATGCAGTGAATTGAGCCTGTGGTATAGTATCACCAGTAACAGCAGTGTCATTAGTAGATTTAGGTTGAGATTCCGTCTTAGAAATTGCCTGTGACAGATTCAAGGAAGCAACAGCAGTAGCAACATCAGTTTGCTTGGCAATTCTGCTCTCACGTGCAAGTAATAGTGCCTCAAGTTCCTCAAATTCAAACCACTCAGATTTTGTGGACAAAAGTGTAGTAATAGATTCATATTCTGCAGGCAAGTCTTGAAGAACAACATCACTTCTTGCAAAGAAATAGTTTCGCCAATAGAGAGTAATGCATCAGTAATCGTTTTAAGACGCGCGAAGAATTCAGTTATTGAACGTTCACCTTTCTTCGTGTTATGCAACTCAGCACGAAGCTGTTGTGCTCGGGCTTTTGTCTTCGCGTGCGAATGTTGATGGATTTTGTCCCAAAGCTGGAACGTGTAGCGACATCCGATTACCTTGGCGAGAATTGAAGGTGATAATGAGGACTGAAGCCAAGCAAGTAGCAATTGATCCTGCAGTTCCCATTCAACATATGCAGGATTCTCAATTTCAGCAAGACGATCATCATCAGTTAAGTAACGCGTCAGAACTACTGGAGAAACGCAAAAACGATGGAGTTTATGTTCACGCAGAATTGGTTCCACCTGTTGGAGCTAGAAAGGAAGATTATCACCGGTTAACTTCTCTGATACCTGATATTGAAAAGATTTGAACGGTTTGAGCGACGGTAGGTTCGTAGATGGTGAAGATGACGACGCCATTGATGAAAGTAGAAGAAAGCTTGAAGACGATTGAGGAAGATAAACGAACTAAGGCGACGATCGAGAAGATCAAACAATGCGCTAAACAGAAACGAAGACGAAGCAGTGATGCGACGACCGGTTGCGATCAGGAACGACGGCCACAGTGGTGGCGCGATGAAAGTCGTTTCTGGCTTATTGATACCATGATAGATTTAGAGAGTTCTAACCATGCTAGATTATAACCCTAATCTTATCATATTTCCCCAATTTAAGGGATATCAAATGTGCTAATATATTGGTGCATGCAAGCGGATCAGTCAAACTTGCCGATTTTGGGTTAGCAAAGGTATTCTTAATTAGTGTATACTTCTCTTTATAGTCCTTTCATTTCTTCCAGCTACAGCCATTGCTGATAGTTATTGGATGTTTTTGAAACTAGAAACCTTTAGCTTTCTAAAATTCTCCATAGGTTTGGAATTTTAGTTATTATTAAACAAGTCTCTGATCCAAATTCTCAATGTTCCTGTTATATATTTGTAACTTAAACTTGTGGATTTTGGTCATGTTCTATGTCCCGCGTTTTGTATTGGGCAGGAGGAATGTTGGTTGTTACTCATAGATCGATATTTAAATTTAAATGAACTATTAAAATAGATCTAGCTGTCAAATTTGCATTACTTCTTCCGGTTATGACTTTTAGTATTTGATTGATCTCTTCGAACAACAGATGCAGGCAATATTTAGAATCGGAAAAGGTGAGCGGCCATCTATTCTCGATTCTCTTTCAAGAGATAGATGCACACGGTTTTATCCTGGCCTGCAGTACTGCCTTCAAGTTAATCCTGATGATCGTCCTACTGCTGCTCAACTTTTAAACCATCCATTTGTCCAAAGGCCAATTTCCCAGTCTTCATTTGTTTGTAGATTGTGGCATTCAGAGTTAATTTGTTTGTAACTGGAGTAGTTTTTTAAGCACTGCTTTGGATCAAGTGATGTGGTCGTCCAGAGAACAAAGTTATCGATTTGGCAGTACTGTGCTTTTGGATAATTATGTTTATGCTCAAGATAACTTATCTAATTACCTAACCATCATTTGTCTACTGTAGCAAAGGTAACATACCAACGTGGAGCTGAAAAATGTTACCCCCACCTTCCCCTCAAATGAGCTAATCGGTGGAAGAATCTGCAACTTAGCTCACGGAGCAAGAATCGTACAACCATTCTTACTGTACATGGTATCTGTTTATTTCTTAGCATGCCATTGTTTGTGCATATTAATATATCAAAGTTGTCTCTTTTATCAAAGTTGTGCATATTAATCGATTTTAATGTTTCTCTCTGAAATGTCTTTGGTTGAATATAATGTTGTGTTTAATTGATGTAACCGACTCAATTAGCATGAAAATGATATAATTCTTATATTTTTTTATGAAAAAAGTTTTGGTGAATTGGGTCTCGGGGACTCACTTTTGTTAGAACAAGAGAGTGATTACTCTCTTGATGGCATATATGTTGGTGTTTCTACATGCATCCACTCTTAGCACACGAAAGAGATGAAACTGAAAATTAGTACGCTCTCTTAACCTCACTATGGACATATTTGGATTGACATATTATTTTTGAGCTTACGTAAAACAACTTATGCAAATAAATAAACTTTTATGTTAATTTGCATAAGTTCTCACTAATAAAAATTGTATCTCCATAAGCTTTTTTTTTTCATAAACTACTTTGGCAAATTTATTAATAATACATAAAATCTTATTTATTTGCATAAGTTATTTTTTATAAGCTAAAAAATAAGCCAATTCAAATGGGCCCTATGGCCCTCACATCTTGATGCCCAAACACTAGTTGCACCATTCACCGTAATTTTCCCATCAAGAATGGGAAGATTCTTAGGGAAATGATAGTTTGATAATGTCGTCATTGATTAAAGTCTTTCAAGACTCAAAGAGCATTTACGAATATTCTTACATATCACTCATCAAAGAAGTTCACTTCAAATATAAAATGAATCCAATTAAATACTTTTTTGGACTTTTTTGGGGTGTTAAGACGTAAAAAAACACTTTGGCAAAAAAAAAGACCTAAAAAAACACAAATTAGAAAATTTCATATATAGATTTTTTTGTTCAGCATATATTGTTTATTTAACAATGATGAATACATAAAAGAAAACCAATGAAGAATACATAAAAAACGTGCCAGAAATTATGCTGTGACAGTGAAAGCCACATCCACTAAAGTACTTTTGTTTTTGGTCGCACACGAGAGTACAGATCAAAGTTTGACCATGGATGGCACCATGAATAAGTTTCTAAGAATCTTAAAATGTGAAATATATAAAAATCACAATTCTTTTTGATATGCAATGTATTCCAGGTTTTTCGAAGTTTGAAATTTTTGGAATGTATATTTTTTTCCAAAATTTTCAAAAAATTACTCTTAAGTTCCAAAAATTTGGAGCACAAAGTTGAGGGTGAGTGGATTTTGGTGAGAAAATGGGATGGATAAAAATGGCAACTCACCAAAACGTGGAGGTGTTAGGTCAAATTTTGGAGGTATAAAGTAAAAAAATTACAATGTTATTGAGTTATTTAATGGGCTCGAGAAGGGAAGTTAGGGCCCGATATAGCAACGTGTTGATATTCTTAATGGGCTCTTGAGCCCACTGTTAAAAGGGTTTGACTTTTTCCACATCCCCTTATACTCGCCACACACCCCCAAACTCCCTAAATTCCAAAAATACCCTTCAATTAAAAACATTCCATCTCTCAGTCTCCCTCCCAAACACTCTCACACCCCTTCACTTCCTTTCAACCAAACCCTAACCCCTCCCCCACCCCAAATTCGATTTCTCACTCTCACTCTCCCTCTCAATCTCAACTCCACCATTTTTGAAGCTTCAATCTCTGTCCATCTCGCATTCTACGCACCAGGTACTCCCTCCCTCACTCTCCTCTTCTTTGTTTTCTTCGTTTTAAGTAGCTGTTACTGCGTTTTTAAATTTCTGCACTTTGAAGCGTTCGGTTGCGCCCTCATCCAAACCGTTTTGGGAACGATGATGTTCGTACGCGTTCGGCTACTCCCTCCCGAACGCGTTCGGGTAAGGGTGTAACATCCTAGTTTCGTTAATTTCGGTTTACGAAATTAACTCACGATTTGTTATTCGATTAAAGGATAAACCGAGTCTCGGATAGGGTTATGTCGCGAAAGCAATAATTAATTGCTAAATCATATGAATGGATGAGTGCTTGATGGATTAAAATGGATTAAGTGAGAATTAGCAATAAGGGCAAAATGGTAATTGCACCCTTACTAAAATTCCCCTTCAGCTGAGAATAATTATCTCATTCATTTCTCGCACTCTCACTCACATAGAATTCTGAAATTTTAAAGAAAAGAGAGTTTTGAGGAAGGATTGAGTGGAAATTGTGCATAAGGGCATTTTAGTCCTTCTACTGTCCAACACTCCCTCAGCTCATAAAAACAGTACCTCATCATCATTCTGATATTCAAAGGTTTTCTGAAACAGAAAATGTGAGAGAAAATAGAGAGAAGGTGAGAGAGAGAAGGGAAAGGGGAAGAGAAGAGGAAGTGAATCCTCATTGCATGTAAGTTATTTTACCTTGATCTTAATCCAATTTTCATTCTCTTTCTAATGGTACAAGTTTCATGAGCTGAAACTCCCTCATTCTCATTTCGCCATTATTGGTCTTTGAAGCTCAAAATTGGGTTTTCTCCGTCTTGAAGGTTGCATGTTAAATTTGAGCTAAGGAGAGTGAAATTGTGAAACTACATTGTTGTTTGGAACAAATTCAGCAACTACATTGGGAATTAAGGCTAATAGAAGATGGTTGAGTTGCTGTTTTGAAGTCTCAAGAGTGTTGAGTTGCTGTTTGCGCAAATGGAGCTCATTGGTTACAATTGTGGAGGCATTCGGAGCGTGTTCGTGCACCACGGGGACCGTTCGTGAGTTTTCTCGTTTTGGGCACTTCTTGACGTGTCGGTGTTTCGTGATTTTCATCACGATAGGTGAGTTTTACTCACGTTAGGGTTTTAGCTTATTGTTTTCAAACTTATTGCATTTCTGGTTCTGTGGCAATGGTTCTGATTTCGAAAGATTATCGAGTCGAAAACCGTTTTTCGGAAAATAACGTTTTACGGTTTTTATAAAAATATATGTGTACTCTATTGATTGTTGATTGAATTGTTTGGACCGGAATACTGTCTGGTAATGTCTGTTTTGAGTTTGGATTAAGATGGGATTACAGATTGGATACGATCGGAAAAGCGGAACGAAACAAACGAAGCGAAATGTGCATCTGCACAAGACGCACGGATCGTGCGCCCTCTTCTGTGTTGCCTACGAAAAATTAAAAGATGCACACGGACCGTGCGCCCCTGGGCACAGGTCATGCGCATGCTTCTGTTACCGGACGCCAAAACTTCGTTTCGCTGCTCCGTTCGATCCCTAACCTCTTCTAATCTTTTCCAACCAATTGTAATGACTTTTAATTGATTAAAACTTGGTTTTAAAACATGTTTGGAATGGTTTTTAATACAGTGTTTCAAACCTACAAATGTCTTGAAAAACCGAATTGTAGAATACGGGAGAGGACGTGTCATTTTCAAAATGAAACGAACGATGGCTTCAATTTAATATTGAATGACTGGAATTGGATTGACTATATAGATTATAGTAGATTGATAGAGGACGCGATATATAGATTATATCGAATATAGAAGTCGGGCCAATGCGAGTGTGATATATAAATTATATCAATTTGGGTGACGACCCAAAGAATAGCATACTAGGCGGGGAAGGTCATGAGCCCTTACCTTAGGCCCTGGAAACGTTATGGAATAGTTACTAACCAGGGGTTTATCGGGATTGTGGTTGTTTGCACAGCCGATATTATGCTACGATAAGTACACGATTCGCCGAGATTGTGGCTGTTGCACGGTCAGTGTTTCAATTTGGTAAGCTTGTAATTGTAAAGTAACTTACAAGGCTTAAAAATATATGAATAGCACATTATATGCCGAGATTGTGGGTGTTTGCACGATCGGCAATGGGCTACGTTTATGTGAGCAAATAGTTTATAAATTAAACTATGTTGCAACGGTTTTATAATTGAACCAAGTGATGTGAGGGGTTACGGTAAAACTCACTGAGATATGTTATCTCACCCTATCATATGTTGTTGTTTTTACAGAGCACGGAAAATAAGGATAGCAGGCGGCATGGTCAGTTGTCATGCTCGAGGAGAAGTTGAAGATTTAGTCTTTCATCCTTGTTTTTGATTCCGATGTTGTTTCTGTATTCGGTCTTGTGACTCGAATTTGATTAATGATGTGTAAGAGTTTCCGCTGTTTCTTGCAACGATGTTTATCTAAGCAGGAATTTTTATACTCTGATGTAAACCAAAATGTATGTTTAGGTATTTCTTTGTATTTCTTTGTTTTAGAAATACCGGAGTGTTACATTTGGTATCAGAGCGGTTCGACCTTGTCGGACTTAGTGACCTTCTGGTCAAGAGGATTAGACCGAGTCAGCTAGGGACTTAGACAATTAAATGTCAGATCCTTCCAGTATATTATGTGACGTTTTGAGTCAGGATCCACTCAATGTTTCACGTAAATTACTGAAAATTATGACAGTTAGTTGCCTCAGCCCCGAAAATGTCTGAAACCCTAAGCCATAGGATTTCCATCCTTCTCGTTTCATCAGAGCGTGCAGCAGCAGCAGAGGGCTACAGATGACATTTGGGAACAACGATGGGCATCCGCGATGGTTCGAGGAAACTGTGGGAGACTGTTCAGTCAATGAATCTGATGCAACTAGTGAGTCGCAGCGTAAGACGTCGTAGGTCTTACCGAGAGTACAAGCTAAGCGAAGCCATTGGGTAGTAGCTAGTAATGTCAGTGTTCTGAGATCTATCAGATTAGTTAACACCCGAAACCCTGACCATTACTTAGTCAGTCTATCAGTTACCGAAATACTGTTTCACAGTAAATCTTGCCTTCTGGTGGGAGTTAACCCCATTTTAGGTAGCAGTTAAGGAAGTCATTTTGGATAACCCCAAGCATAGATCCCGATTCTTCTTCTTCCGAGTCACAATGTGACAGGTAATAAAGCCAACTGAGTAAAGATAGTCCATCGTCAGTATTGACTAGCAGACTCACAATGTGCCGATCAGGTTAAGTTCCGATCAGGAATTATGAATTAAATCCTTTTAAAGCAGGTTAGTATGTGGGATCGGTAGAAGTGATCTTATTCCAATCCGCTGACTAGGAGCATCCCGATCGCATTCATAGAGCGTTGGCTGCCTGATACATTATCATTTCTCCTACCTATCGGTGAGATGATTATCACCCTCGATGGTGTGTCCTCTTTGCTCCACATCCCCGTTTTTGGGAATTTTTTTAATATGCCGGACTACAACAAACAAGAAGGAGAGCAGATGCTGATTGATTCCTTGGGTGCAGGCCTCGCACATGCCTATGCCTAGACACAGGGAAAAGGGTTATCTGTGTCCCTCTTGTGGCTGAGGGACGTGATGTACCCTAGTGCTATAGCTGATGAGCGATATCAGCATGCAGCTAGGGCATATCTGCTATACTTGTTGGGCATCACCTTGTTCACCGACAAGTCAGGGAACAAGGTGAAGTTGGGATATATGGGAGCTCTGGTTGAATTGGAGCATACTGGTACTTACACATGGGGAGGGATGACCCTGGCCCATCGATATGACCAGCTTTGGGACGCCAACAAGCCCAAAAATAAACAGATGTGTGTATAGCAAGAGGGGCCGCAACACACAATAGGTTTTGGTCCTATGGATGGTTTCTTTGTACCCCAGTTTGTTGATTGTTATTTGTATGGATATTTGTTTCGTCATTTATGTTTATTTAGAACTCATTAGTTTATATTTCCGGGGTATTTAAATTAAACAAGTTTATTATTACAAAGTGTAACCGTACATCAAACACGAAAGACAGTGAAACAATAAAGAATACAATACGAAACAACTACGAAACTAGCGATTATTTGGGAAATCCCTGTACCTCTTCTGGAGTGCGTATTGTTTCGACATACAGCTCCAGGATACTACGTCCCATTAGAACATTAGCATGAGATTCCATCATTGCGCGAACGTCATTGTCGCTCCGGATCTCCATAGATGAATAGCGGACAGTCCCGTCATCTCCACAACTGTACTTGCGGTAACGTAAACGACTTATATCTTTACGCCACTCTCCCTCTTGGAGAACCTTCCTCTTCGCCTTTTTCTTCAACTGGGTGAATGTTATATTCTTATTCAACCTACAGAAGATATGATTGCGACAACGAAAATACACACCATCGTCCCTGTTGGTGACAGTTCCACGGTGATGAAGGACGGTTAGGAATTTATCACTTGAGTACTGGGTTGGGCACAACTGCCATTCCATTTCGCGGGGTGGGAAAGGGGTGTTGGTGAAGAAGAAGAAGAAGCTGAGTAAGGTGTTGGTGAAGTAGTAGGGAAAGCTAAAACCCTAATTATAATAGGCGTGGAAAAATATGAGCCGTTGATCAAAATTTTAGATCACAAATCTGAGCCGTTTAAATTCTATCAGATGTGGCACAATTTCCAAACAAAATGCCATCCACTCCTTTTTCTGACACGTTTGACTATTTGTAAGCCGTTGATCAAAAGTGTCGGTGGATTCTGAACCGTTGAAAAGCATGGTCCCGTTAAAATGTTGGCAAAGATGAGAGAAACTGCTAGGGGTTGTGATAAGGCGGACATGTATATAGGATACACTTTGTATTTAGAATGAAGTTAAATGGATTTAATAATAATTAATTTCTTATAAGAAAATAAAAGACAAATTAATTTATGGTTTTAGTAAGTTAAACTATACCTTCAATACATATAATTAATTATTTTTTGTTATAATTTGGACGTGTGTTTAAAAACTAAAAAATAAATCAAAACCATGTAATGTTTCCCGTAGGGACTAAAGAGCAAAATAAGTATTTAAATTTGGTTTTTATTCAAAGACTATCAAAGTACATTGACGGAAAGTGCTCCCCCAAATTACATTTTTAGGAAAGAAGCTATAAAAATCTTATAGTGTAAACTCGATGAAGAGGAAAAGAAAATCAAGAACATATATATCAATAAGATTTATAATTCCTTATTGTAGCAGATAAAATAAAGTATATGTGCTATCGATCTTCTCTGTAAATATATTGCCAGTTTTACAATTGGTGCTTAAAAAAATGGTTCAAAATGATCAATTACATATTGTCCCCCGTGACAAACATATCATGTAAATATCATGTCATTCACACTTAAATTTTAATACTCTTTGATAGCTTGATCTTAATTAAAAACAACATTATTGCTTGGATGAGGTGTGAGTGTGAATATCACTAAATCAAGTTGAGAAGAAAAAAAGAAATGAGGGTGGTGGATGCATGGGCTAAGACATATGCCCAATAACGACGGGTTTAAAAATGAGTAGCGGAATTTGTCAAAAAATAAATGAGTAGATGAAGCAAATATTGAAAAAAAAATATCTATGTGATTATAATTAAGAGGAATGGATGATATTGTTAAGTTTTAATCCCTCCGGGAAACCAGAGCGTGGGGTTCAGCGGTTGGGGCTGATCCTCTCTTAATCAACGGTCGGGGGTTCGATCCCCGCATTGGGTATGGAGCAGCGTTAAAACTCTGGGTCAGCTGTCCTGCCCCTCGAGGCACCTATAATGAGCGAGGGATTAGTCACTGCTGTCGATGCGGTGGATACCCGGGTTTACCCAAAAATCCCTCCGGGCCATTTTATTGTATGGAAAGAGAAGTTAATAGATTAACTAAAAGAGAAAACTTTTTATGTAGCATACTAGTGTGCATGACCCGTGCGATGCATGGGTATACAATATATGTTTTAATGATTCATTTAGTGAATGAATATTTGATGTAAATATAATATGTGTTGACAACATATTATGCTACCATAAGCAACATGATACCATTTATGCTCAAAAAAACGTACAATAATGTTCTGTAAAAAAAACTTACAATAATGTTTATTTTCATATTTTACTGCAGTAAAATATGATTGGTATCATGTTGCAAATGGTTGTTAGTGACTTTGGTGTCAATCTAGTTTGGATGAGAGTCATTACAGTGATGTATGCCAATTTTAACTTTATTTGGACTGAATTCCTTTTAATAGGATTGTTATTTTGTCCTTTTTAAGTTCATTTTCATGCGGCCTAGTCCCAATGTCTTTTGTATCTTTTCCATTTTTTTTTCAATAAATTGCAGGGGGACTACTCTTTCCTTCTTGATGTTTTTTCCCTAATGAGGGTTTTGCATCAGAAGGTTTTAATGAGGCTCCATAACGCTTTCTTTTGCTAAAAAAAAAGAGTATGCTACATAAGAGAAATATTAGACTTAAAAAACTGATATACTTATTATAAAATTTCTTTTGTTTATTCATTTAATTTTTTTAAAAAAAATAATGAGATGGCCCTTTTTTAGATGGACAATGTTGACATTAGATTTTATTTGATATTACTAAAATATTTACATAGTTTCTTATTTGTATTTAGATTTGTTTATAATAAAGATAAGATCCATAAATTATTTTAATAATTACACTCCTTTTTTAAAAGATTTGACTTTTCCATAATGGAAATTATCACTATATATGGATATCCACAATATTTATTATATTTGACTAATTTGTCACCTTTCTTTGGAATAATATTCTACCAAATTCATTAATTGATATTCTAACTAATATATTATTATGGATATCCAAATTCTTTATTATCTTTGATCAACTCAATAGTTTTATTACCATAGTATCTAAGTTGACCGTATTTATGGGTGTTTTATTACACTCGAAATTTGCAATAAATTATATGTTTATGTAACGGGCTACTGACAATTCATATGCCAAATTCAGATATTTTATTATAGTTATATTTTTTTATTAGCTGATAATATTTATATAATAATTCCAGCAATTTACTACATACAATATAAAAATGCTACGGATAAAGAGTTTATATAATATATGACCTTTTTTTTTAACAAAAGGGTATATATACATGGTTAGTTAAAAAAACCCAGATAGAGACGGACGAATTCTGTCTCTAAAAGTGGGATATTCCGTCTCTGACAGTCTTAGAGACGGAATTAGAGACGGAACATGGTCCGTGGCGAAATTCGCGGTCGCAAAAGCCTTAGAGACGGATTTTTGAAGTCCGTCTCTAATCAGAGACGGAATATTTCCGTCACTAACGGTAAATAGTTGGTCGCCAATATTGAACAATATAATTCATGGGTACTAAAAATCTGTCTCTGTAGAGACGGAATTTATTCGTGGCTGTTAATATTTCGTCACAAATCTTAAGATTTTACAGAGACAGATCTACAATTCCGTCTCTAAATATTGCTTTAATTTTTTTATATTGTTTCCTTTTCTCTCTTTTCCAAAATTAAATTAATCTTCCACCTAAAATATCAAATAGATAAATTTTCAGTAGACATGTCGAAACAATAAATTCATTACTACTAAAAGTGTTATAATAAGTATATTGCAAAAACTTTACAAAACTAAAATCTTGTTCATAACATAAAAAGAAAATTAACATTAAATTTAGCAAAAGTATGTAAAAGAATCTAATTAAATAAAGAGCTATTATCCATTTCAGCTTCACCGATATGTTTTCTTATTCAATATCCTTCTGTTGAAGTTCCCTGCAGAGTGCATATTATGTCCTTGCGCCTGCCTATTTTGCTTATTAACTTAAGAAGCTTTTTGCCAATCCTCAACTTCCCAAAGAACTTTCAACTGCTCCAAAGTTTTTTACCGATCCAACCGCCTTCATCCTTACCCCTACACACCTCAACTGTACACACACTGTCAATTTCAGTTACTATTAAAATCACATAAATAATTTTCTGAATTAATATTGCATAAGATAAATATTTTTAAAACATTCATTCCAAATGAGAGTAAAGGAGTTGCTGTGTCAGTAGCTAAGCTCCATTTAAAGACATGTGTACATAACCACGATTCCTAAGCTCCATATTTCAGTTGCAAGTCCATAACCACGATTCCTCAAGTTAACAACCTAAAATCCAACAATTCAAAACTAATTACTGTTGTGTATGAAACTTTATTTTTCAGTTTCCAAGTTATTGCCTATTGCCATGAATTACAAAGGATTGAAGAAGCCTGTTTTTAAAATGGTGAATATTAGGTGGAAGCGTATATTATGAAGAATTGTTTACTTATAATTGAGAACTAAGTTGTTAAAGCAAGTGAGAACATTTGGTATATATACTGAACGGAATTAGGAAGCCACGTACTTATCTCATTCAATCAGAGGAATTATATATCAAACATATGCTACAATCAGAGATAGAATGTGACAAACCTCAGGGGCCATCCAATATGGGGAGCCTTTGCTTGATTTCACATTGTTTAATTAGGTTGCCTGTCATAGGAAAAGAATCATCAGTATAATGTCATGCAGTTAGGCTTCAGAGTCATGGAGACTGGAATATGATTTTGTTGATTACCTTCAACTTAGTCTCGCACGATTGATTGTGTGGTATAAGCCTGGTACTCTACAAGCCTGCACAATTTTTTTGGGGTGTTTTAGGTGCAACATCTCTTTCAAATTGTAAACTGCAAGTTGAATATATGATGAAAAGAAAACAAGGAAACTCTACAAGCCTGCACAATTTTTTTTGGGGTGTTTTAGGTGCAACATCTCTTTCAAAGTGTAAACTGCAAGTTGGATATATAATGAAAAGAAAACAAGGAATTGCATTTGGAAATTTAAGAGAGGGCTTGCAGTTGTGGAGCATAAAAAGTCAAATGCAAATTCAGATATTCATGTCAATACTCAATTGTAATTCTCCAGTTAATATTTGTTTGAGGTTGCATTTTCAACTAGCATCTTCCCAAAATATCCATCACAATAAACTCTAACAAGATGGTTTTGGTCCTATGTAATTATTAACAATTAAGTTAACCTGCAAGCAATCATCATAAGTTCTAACATGTTCTCATGGTTCAAAGAAACAATTAAATTTGCATTCTTATGCTTTGTAAAGACTTGCAAAAAATTAATATCACATCAGCTTGAATATTTAAACACGTGAAAATGAGTCAAAATAATTGAAACTTTGAGCTTTTATTGGTAGGTTCACATTAATGACAAAGGAACATGAGATTGACTTGAATGTATGTTACCCATTCTGAACACCCACATGCATCAACAAACCCCTTAATTGAATAAAATAATGTGGTCAAATTCATTTGTTAAAGCTATTCGTAGCACCAGTGTGGTGGTTCATTCACCAACCATGCATCATTACCATTCGAAATATACCAAATCTTTGATAATCTGAGTTAAATATGCATGTATATAGCTCTCAGTTTCATATCATGAGTAAAGAAATATCTAACATATATGAGTGTCAAATATTTGCATAAACAAATATGTTAATATTCAGATTTTAGATGTGCTGGTGTTCGCGCACACATATAAGTATAACAATGCACTTTGAGCTCATGACAAAAGACAACCTATAGCACAAGTAGCAAAATCAAGTGATGGCAAGATATCTGAAGACTAAAAAAAAGCACTTTAAACAACCTTAGCCATATTGCAACAGACAACAGATGCAGACACAATCTAATTTTCACTTGCACGAATGTCAAATCGTTCAAATGCATATTTCCTCTGCAAAAATGAGAAAGGAATTAGAATAGATAGACCGACAACAAATTTACATGTCACAAACATATCACAAAACTCATTTATGCATCACCCGAAATGAACCAAATCTGGAAAATCACAGATAAAGGTTAGGGAAGGATTTTACATCCTGGACTAAATAATGGACAGGTAAAGAAAGATTATATGCAGCAATAAGTCTCTGAATATTTGTCATGTGGTGATATGAAATGCTTACCTAGCCCAAACGGCCATGACAAGAACATTTTTACTCCTCCTCAACAACAACACTAATATCACCCTTTTCGAGTAAATCATAAAAGGTCCTGGCTTTTCTCTGTTCATTCCAGTGATGCATCTTCCAGAAACTGCCAGCAGTTATACCGAGTGCTATTCCAATTATTATCTCCTTCACAACACTTGGCCCCTTCAAGGTAGCATGAGAAATCCTAGGACCAGCCATTTTGCTTTCTCTGTCTTAAGCTGGTTAACTCTGCAAGTCAAAGAATATTGGTTTGCAAATGTTCTGAATCTATAAAAATCAAAACAGTTCATAACAGGCTAGCCAATCTTAATAACCAACCTGACAGTATGTTTAGATTGAACAAAATGAAAGAAAAGTAATGCACGGGAAACACAAGATAAAAAAAATTCATTCAAGCATTCTCTTTAATCAGAAAAGGGAGAGAAACAAGGGAGCTAGTGCCACTCACTATTGATTTGTCCCTAAATCAGTTCAGCACACTCAAAATGTGGGTAACAATTCAGGATGACCCCCAAAATTTAAACCCCATTTCTGAGGGGTAGAAAACTGTAGCCACCAAACAAGTCATACACCGATTGCATTCATTCTCAAGTAAGACAAATAGTTTTGAAGTGATTACAAACATCGGCTAATAAATTGAAACCACGCAGTGAAACCTATAGACAATTGTCGATCACCACTTCCCTGTCTTCTCAGTCCTCCACTCTCCATTTCCAGCGCCTCTCTTCTCCATGTTCTCAAATCGAATCTCCCTCAAATCAAAGAAAAAATATTTTCTTTTGGTAAATCTCTCCTCATCTACAAACACAAATAAACAAAAAAAAAACAAATTAATCAAATTCCCACTGGAAAAAAAATGAACTTTTTTAAGCTTCTTTAAAATTCCCATTTGAACCCGTATACTGCCACTAAGCCACAAACACCCTAATCCCAATATCATCAAACATAAACAAATTAGATATTCTCGCAAAACACTTATCAATAACCTAAAACCAAATAAAAAAAGAAGAGATTAAGCAACAAAGCAAGAAAGAAACAAAGAAATTAAAGAAGAGAGAAAGAAGAAAGCCATTTGAACTTGAAACAGAAAGAGGAAACATAAGTTAGAGACGAAGGAAAAAGAAAAGAAAAACTCACCAGGAAGAAGAAACCGTGGATGGATGTGAAAGAGAAGCCAATTCGTTTGCTCTTTTTCGTTCACAATATTTCTTGGCCGGGTAGCAGTTGTGTACGCGTAATTGTGAATGAGATGCAACCTAAGAACTCCAGGGTTTAGGAGAGAGGGTTCGTGGGATATGGGTTTCTCTTACTCTTTTTTTTGGTAGTGCTTGGTATATTGTCAAAAAGAACCACGCTGGTGGTTTCTTTTTATTTTTTCATCTCAGTTAGTTTTCTTTTTATTTTTTCATCTCAGTTTTCTTTTCTATTTCAAAATATATAAATATTTATTTAACATGTCTTAAATTTTGACAAAAAATTATTTAATATTTTTCCTTTTTGGTAAAAAGTATTTATTAGTTTGGTCAAAAAAAAAAGTATTTATTAGAATATTTATGTGTGTATTACTAACCAAATATATAATATAAAGAAAAAATTCTTTTTGGTGAAGTGGAGTGTTGTCACCTTACCTAAGAAAAATGGAGGGTTGGGAGTTAGGACCTCCCGGCTTCAAAATATTGCTTTACTGGGAAAATTGGTTTGGGACATGTTACATCAGCCTGATAAATTGTGGGTCTCGATTTTCAGTTCTATCTATGTTAGGAATGGAAATCTCTTTGCTAATAATTTTGTTAGAGGCTCTCCGGTTTGGAATTCTCTTGTGAAGGCTTTGAATTTGCTCCAAAATGGTTTTAATTTTAAGTTTGGTAATGGCAATACAAGCTTGTGGTTTAAACCGTGGGTGTTGAAAGGAAGTCTTAATGAAGCTATTTGGGCTGTTGATATTCGTGATAGTCACTTGAGAATTAAGGATGTCTATAATGATGGAATTTGGAATCTTAATGTTCTATATACTCAACTTCCAATGAATGTCAAGCAACTGATCCTTGAGAAGCAGCCCAGGCTCGTGGTTGATATTGAAGATAACTGGACTTGGTCTCATTCTCCTACAGGTGTTTACAGCACGCGATCTGCGTATAATTGGTTGAGGGAGGAGTTTGATAACTCATTGTCTTCTAATTCTTGGGGTTGGATTTGGAAACTTAAAGTGCCGGCTAATTTGCAATTTTTTGCTTGGCAATTTTGTCATTCATCTTTGCCTTCCAAATCCTTACTGGTGGCTAGAGGGATAAACATTTCACCAACTTGTCTGTTCTGTGGAGTTGCGGAGGAAACTATTATTCATTGTCTTTTTACTTGTATTCGTGCAAAGGAAGTTTGGAGCAATTGTTTAAATCAAGCCTTGCATTTGCCAATAACAGGTACTGACTTGCTTTCTTGGCTGCATGTTTTTATTCATAATTATGGAGTTCTTGCTCTTTGTATTATGTGGAAGCTTTGGTGTAGTAGAAACAAATTTGTTTTTGATGGTGAACAAGACCAACCAATGCAAGTGTCCATTCATGCTCAAGTGATGTGCAATGATATTAGAAAGGCTTATGAGATTGATAAAGTTGACAGTGGGACAGTTTTGTCCAGATCAGTTACATGGCCGAAGCCTCCCACAGGTTGGGTGTGTTTGAATGTAGATGGCAG
The DNA here is from genome assembly GCA_039519185.1 of Astragalus membranaceus. Lineage (NCBI taxonomy): Eukaryota > Viridiplantae > Streptophyta > Magnoliopsida > Fabales > Fabaceae > Astragalus > Astragalus membranaceus. The sequence continues at coordinate 91,538,164 of CM076850.1, forward strand.
CGCTTTAGCGAATCCGGGAAGGGCCGGTTTTGGGGGTGTTCTCCGTGATAGTGATGGGACTTTTATTCGTGGTTTTTATGGATCTATTGGCATATCGGATGCGATGCATGGAGAGGTCATGGGGCTTCTTCATGGAATATCCATTTGTTGGCAGATGAAATTTCCGAAGGTTGTTTGTCACACGGATTCCCAATATGTCTTAAATTTGGTGTCACATGGTAATCATGATTTCCACAAGCTTGGTAATGAGATTGCTATTATTAGGAGTTTTCTAACGAAGAACTGGGAGTTTCAATTGGTTCACACTTTGAGAGAGGGTAACCAATGTGCAGACTTCTTGGCCAAAATGGGTGCTCACGCAACTGATGATCTAGTTATCTTGGATTCACCTCCTAGGAACCTAGATCCCTTGTTATTAGCGGATGCAAGGGGGGATATTTTTGTAAGGCTTTAGGCCTCCTTTTTTTTGTTTTTGTTTGAGCCTTTGTAACCAAAAAAAAAGAAAAAATTATGTCTCAAAAAAAGAAAGAAATTAGTTAATTTTCAAAAAAAATTAGAGACGGAATTAGAGATGGAAATTATTAGAGACGGATTATTTCCGTCTCTGGAAACATTTTTATTTTGTTTTTTTTATCAAATGACAAAATAGAGACGGAAATAGAGATGGAATCACTTTGAGACGGAAATATCCGTCTCTAACTTTGGTCTCTAAATAAAGTTTGACTCGTTTACATTTCAATTTGACCAATTGGAGACGGATTTAGAGACGAAATTTGTTTGAGACGGAAAATTCCGTCTCTACAATGCAAAATTTCATTTTTGTCTCTCACTAGTATTTTCCGTCTCTAATTCCGTCTCTATTAGAGACGGAAAAAATTCCGTCTCTAAATTCCGTCGGTATTTGAGATTTTTCTAGTAGTGGGATCTACCAATTATAATGATTTTGCACACATGAATTATTATTGTTTATATGATTATGTTTGTTGAGTAAGATAGGTAGAAAATTGTAAGAGTTTAATTTTCACTTTGTTTTAATATAATTTTAATTAGCTAGTTTGGAGAACATAATCAACAGGATCAAGATGTATGTATGCTTATGTAGGGAAAATATTTCTTAATGTGGTAACCATATTTCAGATCAGAATATTCACACGTGTGAGATGATTTTGTATTTTTTTTTGTTACCGATTTTGTATATTTTTTTTGTTACTATTTTAATGTTGACAAAACGGATTCAGCATATTCAAGATTTCTTTGAGAATAAGCAAAAATTAACAAACAAACATTCTGAATTTGAATTACTTCCTATTATACATGATTTTTTTTTCCAATAAATACAAGTAAATCGAATTATTTTACAATTAATGTTTAATGGGAATTGGTTGATAACGGTGAGATCTTTAGTATTCAAATTTTAATTGAATCCCTAAATTAATGTACACTTGGCAATGAGCTATAACATGAGAAGGTGAGGTGGACCAATTATTGGTTGACATGTGTGAGTTTCCTATTTGAGATTATTCTCAATTGTATAATTAATAGATATGTTTCTGTTACATACCATTATCAAATAAACACCAAAAAATTGAGGAAAAAAACTTCCTAATATTAAGCTCCTCTTTGTGCAGTTGCAAAGTTGTAGTGAATAAGGTAAGCTGTAATAAATCTCTCCAAAATATCGACTAATTGCCAAAGAATGATTAATGTGATAGCAGGCAAAGACGTACTTCAAATTATTGAAAGATCAATGACTTCATGATATTTTGTAAAAAAAATGACTTCATCATATGATTGTTTTTATGGAGGAGACTCGAATTGCGGTAATGGTTCACTATGAAATTTAAATTTATATACAAAGTAAATATATTAAAGCTTCACTTACATAACAGATGTTACATATATATGTCTAATTTTATATGCCTTACACATTATTCATCTCAAGCAAAAGAAAATTTCTAAACTATTTAGCAAGAGATATAATATTGGCAAAGCTAAAGCCCCTCTGGTACATGGGGTGTGTTGATCACCCGATGTGGCTTGTCTTCGGCTGCCGTAGCATAAATCATATCCCTTTGTTGGAAATATCTTTTGAAAGCTCTTGGAAGGAACTCTGGTATGAAGAACCCAAAGAGATTGATGGAGAAGAAAACCATGTTAACCACTGCCAGAACCCTCCCGAACCAAAACCATGCCTCCTCCTGCACCAGAATTGCAATTAACTTACCATACACACATAAGATAAATTCTTCCGTCTCATACACCAGAGACACATATATACTCATCCTAACTCCTAAGTCCTGCCTAGTCCTCTATGAACAAAAAAATCCCTCAAAGGTGGAGAAAACATTGAGAAGCCATTTATTATATGCTGTATGGGTATTTGGAAGAAGATGAAAATAATGATGATAAAAAATAAAAATTTAATATATGTGATATCTGTATGAAAAATTGATAAGATAAATTCAGGTTAAGATAGGAAACATACAATTAAATTACTTTGATGTAGAAGGGGCTGTGTTGTTGGGCATGGTTGGGTTTCTTCATCGACGAAGTTGTTGAAACTACATGTGTGTGGGTTCCGATTGGTTGTACTCGTGTACCTGTGTGTCTCGTTGTCTTTATCTTTTGTCACTCATGGTTGTGAATAAAGTGCTAGTTTCCCTTGCCTTGTTGAATCTTGAACTTTATTTGGCAATTTCCCATAGTATATCTATAAGAAAGAATAGCATAAAAGCACAAAATAAAACATATTGTGAAATGTTTCAAAATATTGTCCTAATACATAATCAAACAGTTTCCTCAAATCCTATTATAAATTTGAGGCAGAGTTGCATAAATTATCATAGAAATGAAATATAAATTTGGAGGAAAAATAAGGAGAAATGGAACATTACTTCAAAGAACACATTGTTGCCAATAAAGGAAGCATTGAAAAGGAAAATAATAGGAAGAACCAGAATTTGGAAACAGAAAGAAGAAACTGAAGCAGAGAGAGGGGATCAAAACACTACCTGTATATTATGTGACAGAGACGGTTAGTAGCATGTTGGAGTTTTTTTGTTCGAAATTGTGGCAGTGAGGGATAAAACAGGAATGCAAATTAGGAAGCCAAGGAAGCAATTTAGAAATAGTTAAAGATTATGGATATTATGAATCACCACATTGATATTGCAAGTGGATTGGTGATGAAGACAAAAATAATAGAAGTAAGGGACGACTCAATCGGAAAATAAATAGTCAAACAAAGAAGATAAAAGAGTTAAAGAGTGAGAAATCCCCGCAATTGTACTTGTTTGTGGCCGTCTATGTCGTATTCGGTTATTCTTCGTTCGTTGTGGAGCATAATTCCATTGTTGTACCCATGTTCCTCTTCTTTCATCATGAAAGGGAATGTTGGATCTTGGGGTAGAAATCATGAAGAGAAGAAAGTTTCTATCTTTTTTCCTCCAAGTCATTAGGCTTTACACCCACATTTTGAACGATATATCTCGTATCTTCCTTTAGCAACTCCCTCCAATAATCAATATCAGAAGTAAATGTCTTTATTTGTATTTTGTCTCTCTAGTTGAATAATGATATATTAATGAACAAAGTAAAAGATAAATGATTTATAGTCAAGATAAATGATATATGTGTTTAGTAAATTGTAAGATAATAGAAAGAATAACCTTGGCATCAATAAAAATTCCCTCAATGTGTGATGCTTTTGATTGGTATTTGACGGTCAATAAAAATAAAAGGCACACTATACTAATGTACTGGAAACATATAAAAAATAATACTCATGTAATGAACACATATAAAAAATAGGTTTAAGAAGAAGGGATGTATAGCGATAAAAGCATGAAATCAAGAGAGTGAAGATAAATGTTTGACAGAGTTACCATAAATTTAGAGAAAAGTAAGAATTCCCTATACTCACATATAAATTTTAGAGAGCTAATAAGGCGGGATTAAAAAATTCTATAGAGACAAATAAGCAAACACTTGGCGTGCTACGACGACAAAGTAAAAATAAACACTGTACCTTAAGAGAAAAGAGGCGGTGATGGATTTCAATTGTGGGAAAGGTTCGAAAATCATGTTTTTCTAAATTTAATGTTTATTGTTACTATGAATGGATTTGGACTGGGCAGAGAATTAGAGTTCGGCCCTGCAAGGCCAACCGAACTCAAGCATACAGGACCTCGGCATGGCCCGCAAAGAGAAGTTACCAAGGACAGGTGTCGCAGTGAGGGGACACGTGGAACTCATTTGGCTGGAGCCGAGCTAACCGCTGGTAACCGACCTCCCAAGGCAACTGCCGAGGAGATTGGAGAACTAGATATAGGACTCTAGGCCAGAGGAGAAGGGACATTCGTTCGACTAACTCTATTTTCTGTACTGGAGAAGACCTTCATACTTGTAGCAACCGAGTTGATTAAATACATATCTTCTTATCCAAGAACATTTGGCGCCCACCGTGGGGCCCAGTAAATTTAATCCCGGCCACACCTTGCATTTTCACCACCGATGGTAACCACCCGTCGCGGACGCCGGCGTCAACCGCCGCCATCACCCCCTCGCAGAACACAAGCCTCGCAAGCAGGACCACATACACAGGATCCTACCACACCGGAAACAATTCAAATACCGGTTGCTCAACCAGACAACGCTACGACCACCCAAACAGTTACTGAGGAACAACAACCAGTTTCTCAACCAAGCCAGGCTGCGATGCCTGAACATCTGTTCATGGTTGGAGTCAATGCAGTCCTCGACGAACTGCGAAAGCAGAACCAGACCCTGCAACAACAAGTTGATGAAATGAAGCAAGAAAGAGATCCTAACTCGCTTGATAGAGTCCAAGTGGAAAAGCCCCAACCATTCACGGATGCCATCATGAATGACTTAGTTCCCCAGAATTTCAAACCACCACCCTTGGAACCATATGATGGTCGCCGAGATCCTCAAGAACACCTAACCGCATTTGACACACAGATGGCCACCATTGGTGCGCATGAAACGCTAAAGTGTAAACTGTTCTCCGGCACCATGAAAGATGCGGTGTTACGATGGTTCATGAGCCTTCCTCGGCAATCCGTTATTTCTTATGCCGACTTCACCAAGAAATTCCTCAGACATTTTTTAGACAGAAGACACAAGAAAACCTCCACTGCTACATTGTTTAACACCCGACAGAGCCCAAATGAAACTTTCCATGAATACCTGGGAAGATTTAGTGACATCACCGTCGACGTGGAACACCCTGACCAGAGGCAATTTGCAGACGCGTTCTCAAACGGGTTGCGTGGAGGATAGTTCAACGAGTCACTAGCAAACAGGTCTGCAACCAATATGCAAGAGATCTTAGCCCGAGCAGAAGCATATATGAAGGGAGAAGAAAGTAATGCCGAGAAGCGACACCGAGATGAACGCGAAAGGCAAACTGACAGAGGATACGAGCGCCGCAGCAGATATGACGACTATAGCCGAAGTGTTTCTCAACGGCGAGATGCTCCACCGCCTCCTCGGTGAAGTCCCCCACCGCCTCCTCGGCGAAGAAGCCCTGTCAGAGGAACTTTAACACCTTTGAATCAGAGACGTGCGACAATTTTGAAAGAGGTCCTACACACAAGGTTAATCCCTGAGTTGAACCCAGCAAGAAGAGTCCTAGGCAGAGACAGCAATAGTTAGTGCGAATACCACTGAGGTCGAGGACATGATACCGAGAACTGCTATGCCTTAAAGAATGAAATAGAGAAGCTAATCCGACGTGGTTTATTGAAACAATATGTGAAAGATGACCCAGGACACTCACGTGCCAGAACCCCGGAACAGCCGAAGCCTAAGTTGCAGTCTCAAGTGGTAACGTTGGCGGAGCATGCAGATGAAGTCCCACCAGTGCAACATACTCTCAACACCATCTCAGGAGGATTTGCGGGCGGGGGAGAAACAAGCTCTGCTCGCCGCAGATATGTACGCCAAGTCATGCATATCAGCAGTTCATCCGATAGTTCAATGATGCCCAACGCTCCTGATCTTACTTTTTCTCCCAAAGACTTCGCGGGAATCTCTCCACATGAAGATGATCCTCTAGTCATAGTAGTTCAAGTACTCAACTACAATGTCAGACGTGTATTGATTGACCCCGGATCCTCAGCAGACATCATCTATTGGGAAGCCTTCAAAGGTATGAACTTATCTAATGAACACTTGCAGCCTTACCATGGTACACTGGTCGGTTTTTCAGGAGAACAGGTGCAGATAAAGGGAACATTACCCTCAACACCACATTTGGCATAGGCAACAATGCCAAAACAATCAAGGTCAGATACTTGGTGATTGATGCTGACTCGTCTTACAATATCATAATGGGAAGGCCATCACTCAACATCCTCGGCGCAGCCTCGTCAACCCGATACCTCACAATGAAGTATCCCCTTGACGACGGACGAGTTGGAGTCCTTAAAGCCGACCAGGAGGCAGCAAGAAAGTGTTACTTAGAAAGCCTGAAAACGAAGAAGAAAAACGCCGTAGACTCAACGGTAAAGGCCACATCTTTCAACATTAATTTTGCTGATTTAGACCCAAGGGAAGATTTCAGTGATCACCGATTGAAGCCAACAGAAGACCTCAAACAAATTCAGATATGATCAAGTCCTGAACAGACGACAAACATTGGAGGTGCCCTCCCGATGGACGAAGAAGTAGCAATAGTTGAGTTACTAAGAAAGAATATTGATCTCTTCGCTTGGACCCCAGCGGATATGCCAGGGATTGACCCATCATTCATTTGTCACAAACTATCATTAGTTCCAGCTGCAAAACCGATCTCACAAAGAAAGAGGAAGCTCGGACCTGAACGCAGGGTAGCAGTTGCAGAGGAAACCCAGAAGTTGCTTGAAGCTGGTTTCATCAAGGAAATTCAATACCCGACCTGGCTTTCTAATGTGGTGTTGGTAAAAAAGTCTAATGGAAAGTGGCGTATGTGCGTGGATTTCACGGACTTGAACGCTGCTTGCCCAAAAGACCCCTACCCTCTGCCCAGCATTGATGCGCTGATAGATGAGGCATCTGGATATCGCGTTCTAAGCTTCATGGACGCATATTTCGGTTACAACCAGATCAAAATGGACCCAGATGATGCAGAAAAAACAGCATTCATGACTTATACCTGAAATTATCACTACACTGTCATGCCTTTTGGCCTCAAAAACGCAGGTGCAACATATCAACGCCTAATGGACAGCGTGTTCCAAGGCCAAGTCGGAAGAAATCTTGAGGTGTATGTCGATGACATGGTGGTCAAAACCGAGGAGAACCATAATCATGTTACAGACTTAGAAGAAACTTTCAATTCCCTCAGAAAGCATGAAATGCAGCTCAACCCAGCAAAGTGCTCCTTTGGAGTACAAGCTGGAAAATTCTTGGGATTCATGTTGACCAATAGAGGTATAGAGGCGAACCCTGACAAATGCAGAGCAATACTTGAGATGCCAAGCCCATCAAATCCCAAGGAGGTTCAGCAACTAACGGGACGCTTGGCAGCTTTATCACGCTTCCTATCTTGTGCAGGTGAAAACATCTTTATAAGTGTTTCACTCCCCCGGCCAAACCCCATTGGCAACGCAAATTCTCAACATAACTCACTACTATTTTCTTATACTGTTTCCATTTTTTGTAACTAACTGTGTGCAGGTGACAAAGCTTTCCATTTCTTTGCTTCTTTGAAGAAAATGGGTTGCTTCGAGTGGACAGGTGAATGTCAAGAAGCTTTTCAGGCGATTAAAACTTTCCTATCCTCTCCTCCCATCTTGGTGAAACCAAAAGTGGGAGCGTCGTTGTTGCTTTACTTAGCAGTTTCAGAAAGAGCCATGAGTTCGGTCTTGGTGTCTGAAGAAGGGAAGCATCAAAGACCGATATATTTCTGCAGCAAAGTATTCAAAGGAGCCGAAGTCAGATACCAAAAAATAGGGAAGTTAGCTCTGGCTTTAATCACTTCGGCACGTCGACTTCGACCTTACTTCCAGAGTCACCGGATAATTGTGAAGACAGATCACCCTATCAAGCAGGTTTTACGTAAGCCTGATCTCGCAGGTAGAATGGTTGCCTAGTCAATTGAGCTTTCTGAATACGATGTTGTCTTTCACCCAAGAGATGGCATAAAAGCTCAGGTTCTAGCAGATTTTGCTGTGGAATTGACACCACCCCCATTAGAACCAGAGGTTTCTTCCTGGACCCTCTTGGTAGATGGAGCATCAAACTTAAAAGGGAGTGGCGCAGGCATCACACTTGAAAGTCCTGAGGGCCTCCTCATTGAACAATCATTGAGATTCGATTTCAAAGCTAGTAACAATCAAGCGGAATATGAAGCTCTAATAGCAGGAATGAAGCTTGCAAAGGAGGTCGGAGTCCAACATCTCAGAGTGAAGAGCGACTCCCAACTCGTTACTTCCCAGGTTTCTGGCCAATTTCAAACCAGGGATCCACAACTTGGCAAGTACCTCAAAAAAGTTAAACTACTCTCCGCTGGTTTCACCTCTTTTGAATTGTTGTACGTCCCCAGAGAGCAGAAAATCCGAGCTGATATCCTCTCCAAATTAGCAAGCACAAAGAAACCTGGCAACAATCACACGGTGATTCAAGAAACACTCCCACTGCCAAGTATTGAAACAAAAGAGATCCACTCGGTAGAACTATCAACCAACTGGACTACTCCAATCATAGCCTTTCTGCAGCATGATATCCTGCCTCACGAAGAAACCGAAGCCAAAAAGATGCGGCGTCACGCAGCAAAATATGTTATCGTCGCAGACAAGCTCTATAGAAGAGGATTTGCAGCACCACTCCTACGCTGTCTGACACCCACTGAAACAGAATACGTGATGAAAGAGATCCATGAGGGCATATCTGGAAGCCACATCGGAGGACGTTCATTGTCAAACAAAGTCATAAGAGCAGGATATTATTGGCCCCAACTGGACAAGGATTGCGTGGACTTTGTGAAGAAATGCGATAAATGCCAACGACATGCCGACCTTCACCATGCTCCTGCGACCACGCTGCAATCCATTACAACCCCTTGGCCTTTCTACAAATGGGGGGCTGACATCTTGGGCCCATTCCCAGTTGGACCTGGTCAGGTGAAATTCTTACTTGTTGCCGTCGAATACTTCTCCAAATGGATAGAAGCAGAACCTGTAGCAACCATCACAGCAGCTCGGGTCAAGAGATTCTATTGGAAGAATATCATCTGCAGATTTGGTATGCCAGCAGAAATAGTGTCAGATAATGGTACACAATTCGCCAGCTCCCTTGTTACAGATTTTTGCAGTGGACTTGGGATCAAGAACAAGTTCACGTCGGTAGAACATCCTCAGGCAAATGGCCAAGCTGAGTCAGCAAATAAAGTCATATTATCTGGTCTAAAAAAGAAACTTGATGAACACAAAGGTGCTTGAGCAGATCAGTTATGTCAAGTGCTTTGGTCATATCACACGACCCCACATTCTTCAACTGGTGAAACCCCTTTTAAGCTTACATATGGGGTGAATGCTATGATACCAGTAGAATTGGGTGAGCCTAGTTTCGGACGAGAGAACACAAGGGAGGATATGAACTCAATCAACATGGCAGTGAACCTAGATCTCCTGGAGGAAATTAGAGAGGTCGCTCATCTACGAGAGTACGCAGTGAAGCAGCGCGTAGCTCGGAAATATGACTCTAAAGTCATCCCTCGTGAGATGAAGCAAGGCGACCTCGTTTTAAGGAAAGTTTTGGGGTCAGATACAAAGGGAAAGCTTTCACCTAATTGGGAAGGTCCATACAAGATCCTTGAGAAGCTGACTGCCGGAGCTTACAAGTTAGAAATGCTAGCAGGAAACCCAATACCGAGGAGTTGGAACTCGACAAATCTCCGCTTCTACTTCAGTTAAGCTTTTCCAAGCCATTTCAGTAGCAATAACGGTGCACTCTTTTCTCCCACTGGGAGTTTTTAATGAGGCACCCCCTGTTTTATCTCTTCCATATTTTCATTTCCTATTTTTACATTAGACAACTTCCCCATGAAAATGGTTGATTATGTATGTACTCAAAGTGATGCGCAGACATCATAACGTCAATGAATACAACCTGGCAAGTACTCTTTTCTCCCACTGGGAGTTTTTAACGAGACTTGCCAGTTGAAAAAGTGGTGTCAACGCATTTTACAATTTTTACTGCTAAGTCTTTGCTGAGAACAAATCAATACAGCTCAGTTAAGACAAAACAGAACAATTTACAACTCACCTCTGCAAAACTTCTAGCCGAAGTCATTTCGAAACACTTCGGCAAAGATCAAGACAAGTGATTTGTTCAAAATCCCATACAACAATGATTGGAGATCCACGACCTAACAAATATAAAGGTCAAACCAGTCTGGGATGATGTCGGGTTAAAACTCTTAAGAGAAAGAGATACTCCCTCTTGCCGAAATAAGGTAAGAAAAAGGGAACTATTGGAATGAACAAATGGATCGGGTTCTACTCCATAGTTACTCCTCGTAGTCCTCGTAAACTCGAGGTTCATCCATTGAAGTCCTTATAAATTAAAATGACTCACTCAAACTACTATCTACTGGCAAATTCAGAAACTCGGCGAAGTCTTTATAAACTTTATAAACATGCCGAAGTCTTCATAAACTCAAAACGCTTTTTCGAAATTAAAACAGAAATGAAAGAAATTGGAGAAAGATAAATTTCATTCATAAGTTGAAGATACAAAAGGTAACATATAACGAAACAACGAGGAAAACCGAAAAGAGAAAAGTAAATCAAGAAGATTCATTGAGTTCATTCATCTCGGCATCCTCTTCCTCAGGCGATGGAAGCAACACCAATTTGCCATCCACAATCTCCTTTAATGGATCAAGTCCACTCACATCTAAAGTGGGGTAGAGCGCCAAGACTTGGCTTTTAGCTTTCTCAAAACCTTTCAAAAGAGCTACAGCATTCTCAATGTGAAGTTCTTCAATCTCGGCTTCCTTGGCAACACGCAAATCCGCTAGTTGAGATTTCACCTCAGCCAAAGACGCCTTAAGTCCAGTATTTTCAACTCTCAATCCAGCAATGGTAGATTCATGAGAAGAAACCTTGCCTTCTTGCTCCTTCAAAGTAGTTCGGACTTCCTCAATCTTGGCCTCCCACTGAGTCTCCGTTTCTTCAAGTTGCTTACGCACGAACTTTTCCTTTTCCTCAAACAGCTTCACCTGCTCAGCTAACTTGGATCTCAAAGCTTGATTATCCTTCACCAACTCGGCATGAGCGGCAATGGCCTTCTCAGCAGCTTCAACATCTTTCCGCCCTTGGCGTTCTCGACTCCTAAGCCTGCCGAACTCGTCACAAACCACATGACTAAGGGCAGCAGATTTCAACGCATAGGACTGCATCGCCAGGAAAGCTTGTTCCACCCCCAAACTCTGGATGCGGTCACCGTCATCAGCAGTAGTAATGTGTTCCCTCACGAAGTGTTTCAGAGGGAAGCGCTTGTCCCACAAGGACGCGATCTCCCCTTGGCCCTCAAAATCCTGTAGAAATTCCATCCAAGAAGTCTCGCCTTCAGAACCCTTTAATTTCTTCTTAGAGGAAGAATCTTCCTGCACAACAGGCCGTTTTGCAGGAGTTGGAATCGCAGCAGCAGTTCCTTCAACCTCTTTCACAACGGCACCCCCTTTATTCTCCTTCAACACCTCGGAAGAATCTCTGGGAACAGCTTTCAAGGGAATAGCCGCAATGGGGGTAGAGCTGAGATGCATTCCAACAATGGTAGTTCGCCCAGTGTTTTTGGCAATCTTCACCAAGCCTTTATCCGAGCTTTCCGTTGCAGAGGTCCCACTTTGATTTTGAGCATTCAGTTTCTCCTTTGCCAACCTCTCTTGAGCCTTCTTGATGTAGTTTTTGATGTCATTCTCCTTCAAACCCATCCTAACTGCACAATGAGGTAAAAGGAAACATTAGAAGCGGTTACAAAATATTAAAAAGAAGGCGGGAAAAAACTTACTCAATAGATTTTGAAGACCTTTGTCATCCCCCTCCAGACTAATCACCTCCTTACAAGTCATGGTATGCAACCTTTGCAGCATTGCTGCGTCCTCAAGGAGCTCAGAACTTAAGTCATCCGAGATGACTCCAGTCACACCAAAAACCTCACTCTGCCAATACAAAGGGAAATGAGGCGCTCCTGTCTTGTTTATGAGAAGTTCGGGAAAAGAAGGAGGAGCTCGAACTCGGAAGAACTTCGCTTTAAAATTCTTGTATGAGGTGGTGAATAAACTAAAAAGGGGGGAAGAGAATGGCTATGGAAAGATATCCATTTTCCCAAACCTTCACCTTTAGTCCGGAAAAACTGGAAGAACACTCCTACATTTGGAGTCATACCCAAAGCTCCACAGATTACCTCGTAGGCGCGTATAAATCCCCAGCTATTCGGAGGAAGTTGTGTCGGAGCAACGTTGAGAAGCTGCATCACGTGGTGTTCAAAGCGGTTGAAGGGCAATTTCACCTTCAAGTCTTCAAAAAGACAAGCGTACATATAAGTACTCTCCTCCACCACTCCCTTAGGGCGCATCATACATATAGGCTCGTTATGCTTGCAACACTCCAGAATTACATCTTCTTCATTTCCAGTGGAGGACACGGTGTTCTTCCGCCGAAAAGCTATCAAGTCTTCTGGCTTTGTAAACATGGTGAATAAATCCCACGCTTCAAAGTTGGAAACGGACTCAACACACTGTTTCGATGCCATCAACACCTTGATTCCACACGCAGGAGTAGAAGGAAGAGCCAAGGGCCCCACCTCTTCTCGTCTAAAGTTTGAAAGGGCCACAGTGTTTTCGAAATGAACCTTGGTTCCTGGGAAAAGAGGAGAAGCAAAGTCAGCATCCTCAGCATCCGAAGAATCAGAATCTGAAGAGTTAAAATCAGGAAGACTTGCGAGTGTCTCGGAAATGGATGATTCGAGGCACCTCCACTTCTCCTTTATTTTTTCCCAACGAGGCCGAGATTCATCCAAAATCACTCGATACGCTGAAGGTACCTCACTCACCTCATTTCCATTTTCATCAACTTCCCAAATTTCTACCATTTTAATTAAGGTACAAGAGAAAAAGGAGGAAGAAGGATAGAAAGGTATACCTCAATGCAAGCAAGCGAAACGCTGAAGGAAGGCGAAGCTTCAAAGCAAGAAAACCTCGGCAGAAGAGCGAGCAGAAATCAAAAGAACAAGCGAAAATAACGAGGTTCTCACATCCCCTGCGCACCCTTTAAAACATATCAAAAGCCTACCTTCAACGCACGCGCTCATCCAAGCGTGAGGTAGGTGGAACGTTTCACTGGCGTGCCACCTCAGTCAGCTGTCCATCAAAACACTGACATTACACGCTTTTCCAAGTCAGCGATCACTTCAACCGTCAAAACAAATCGCTAAAAGTTCAAACCTCTTCGCCGAGCTCACTCAGCTCGAGTTTGGGGGGCTGTGGACTGGGCCAGAGAATTAGAGTTCGGCCCAATGCAAGGCCAATCGAACTCAAGCATATAGGACCTCGGCATGGCCCGCAAAGAGAAGTTACCAAGGACAGGTGTTGTAGTGAGGGGACACGTGGAACTCATTTGGCTGGAGCCGAGCTAACCGCTGGTAACCGACCTCCCAAGGCAACTGCCGAGGAGATTGGAGAACTAGATATAGGACTCTAGGCCAGAGGAGAAGGGACATTCGTTCTGAGGGGCAGCTGTAATACCCTAATTTTGTCCTAACCAAAATGAGAAAATTTTATTTACTTTTGATAAAAATAATTATTTTTTTTTATTTGCTATGAGTTTTAATCATCAAAAAAAATATTTTATTTAGAAGTGAAGAAATAAAAATAAGCAAAGAAGGAAGTGGGGGTCTATTAAAAAATAATAAGGTGCTGTCATGGAAACCCAACCCAGCAAAAATGGCTAGCCCAATTCGCATGACCCAACCCAACAAAAAAAACCACTAACCCACAACCCACAACCCACAACCCATAACCCAACTCATCACAAAACCCTAATTTCCCTCCTCCTAACCCTAATTCGACTACCCCCCTTTTACCCTAAAAGCCATCCACATTCAATCCCCCCTTAACCCAAAAATCAATCCACATTCACCCCTCTCTCTCTCCCTCAATATTCGACCCCACCCCCTTTTTTTCTTCCTTGAAAATTGCATTCTCCCTTCCACACTCCACCTCTCCTCTTTTCTCTCAATTCCACTTCCCCACACTTCCCACTTCCCCATTTTTCCCTTCCCAATACACTCAACCCCTCTCTTCTCTCCCCACTCCACGCCTCCTCTCTCTCTCCCTCAATATTCGACCCCATCTCTCTCTCTCACACACAAACCATCATTCCCCTTCACCAACTACCTCCAAACCTTCACCCCTCCATCATATCAAATCCTTCTCAAGTCAGAAAAAAAATACTGTACAAGGCATGGTTGAAGTCAGAAGAAAACGAAGAAGGAAGAAAAAAAAAGAGCCTTTTTTTTTCTTTGTATAAATAGGGGGGAGGCCATGACTTTGAGACCACGGTTTTTAGAAGGGGAGGAAAGCATTTTTTCGAAGAAAAGGGACGGATTTTTCTCTTAGAAAAAAAAGGGGAAAAATCTTCTGAAGAAAAAACTAGGGTTTTCAAAGAGAGAAAGAATTTTTTTAGAGTTTCTTTTAGAAAAATCTTCTCTTCCCCTTCTTTTCTTCCCTCTTAGATTTTTTTTAGTTTAAAATTTTGTTGTATTGAGAGATCCGAAGAAGAAAGCTTGTTCCACAACAATTTCTGGATTTGTTCAAGGTACAAAATGTAATGATTCGTAGTATTGTTGCTTTTTTTTTTGTAATTTTTTTAGTTATTGTAATTTTGTTCATATTATCATTGCCATTTTATTTTAATTATTGTTGTTCACGTTTTTAAAAAAATATTAGTTGCTGTTTTTATTTTTGTTGTTGTCACGTTTTTATATTAGTTGCTGTTTTTTTTTATAAATATTAGTTATTGACTTTTTTATAAATATTAGTTGATGTTTTTATAAATATTGGTTGCTTTTTTCCTTGAACATATTATTGCTTTTTTTTTTAGTTTAGTTGCTGTTTTTATAGATATATATGTTGCTTATTATTGATGTTTTTGATATTGCCATTTTCGGATTAAAAAAAAAAAGTAAAAAAAAAGTTGTTTTTTTTTAAAAATGGTTACTAATTTTCGGATTAAAAAAAAAAGAAAAAAAAAATGTTGTTTTTTTTTTAAAAATGGTTACTAATTTTCGGACTAATTTTCGGATTAAAAAAAGGTGATAAAAAAAATGTTGTTTTTTTAAAAAATGGTTACTAATTTTCGGATTTAAAATAAACCAAAAAAAAAGTGTTAAAAAATGTGTTCCTTTTTTTCTTATTTTCGGGTTAAAAATAAACCTTTTTTTAAAAAAAATAAATATAAAAAATATTTTCTTAAAGGAAATGGTTACTAATGTCACTACCCCTTTCAAAAAAAATATATAATAACAAAAATCTTTTTTTCAAAAAAAAAAAGTAAAAAGACCCCTTTTTATTAAATAATAACTATGACCCCAAAAAAAAAACAAAAGAATTTTTCTCCATAATCCGTTTTCAAAACACCAGGCTCGTTTAGTCTAGGTTCCGTTTTTTAGAAAAAAAGCGCTTCAAGAATCACGTGTTCTAGAGTAGAATAGTAAAAAAGAAATCAATCAACCGTTTTTTTAGCGTCAAAACGCTACTCGCACCCTCAACGGCTGTTTCTAGCGTCAAAACGCTATTCACACCTCCCTTTTTAATACAACTCCTTTATTATTTGCACCCCCCCTTTTATCACCTATTCCGCTTTTATTCACAACGTGATGCTTCCGAACCGTTCTTTTTTCTTTCTTTCGAATAATCAAATTCGCGTAAAAAAATAGGTTGTTACTAGTGGTCACTCTGAGCCTTGCTTGTTTGACCGTTAGGACTAACCTTCTTTTTTTTCACAGCGGATTAGTAGCGGTGATCACTCTGAGGTTACTCGTTTGATCATCGCAAACATCCGCCTAAACTTTTTTTAGTTAATAAAGTACAAACATAATTCCGACTCCTTTCGTTTGAACGCTGTAAATACCTTCTTTTCCGAATAAGCCATTAATGACGACCACTCCGGATTCATCTGTTTGGTCACCATGAACGGTCTCTAGTTTTCCCAAACTTTTCAAAAAATAAAAAATACCAACACACAAATCTTTTCTAACCGAGAACTACGTAGCTTTGATTTCTCCATCGCACCCGGAGATACGTAGGAGCGGGGGCCCACTCCTGTCAAGCGCAAAAAAGCTAAAATTTTTATTAAGTCTTCCTTTCCGTTTTTTTTGCAAATAATAAAAAGGGTAAATTAAAATGTTTTCTTTAAACTAATTTTTCTACACATTAAATTAAAAGGTAACCTTTTTAGGATGTTGCGGGGTGCTAGTACCTTCCCCGCACTTAATCGACCCCCGAACCCAAAAACAAAGGTTTTTTCAATGTTTTCCTAAAAATAAATATTGATGGCGGCTCCATTGTTCAAAAGCAACGAAGGATCCCTCCTCCGGATTCTTCGGTCGCTACAGCTGGCGACTCCGCTGGGGACTTTTTTTTAAGAGGGTCAAGCCTAATTTAGTTAAATGTGTAGATATTTGTTAGTTTAGTACTTTATTTACCCTTAGCCCTTCTATTCACATGTCTATTTTATTTATCTATTTATTTGCTTTATTGGACCTTAGGGTAGAAGACCTTTGTACTATTATCTGTATTTCTTTTGCAGCATGGGTAGTTTAGGTTGCTTATATCACACACATCAATTACACTTGTTTATTGCACACACTCTCGAGCGGGGCCCTATACCCGGGTCTGAAAAAAAACCTAGGACGAGTGGAGGCAATTAGTGTCAGTCATTCTGGATTTTATCTGTCTGACTCTCATGAAAGCCTCAACCAGAGTACGCTCTTTCGTGGTATCCCACACCAGGTAGCTCGCTATCGTTGTGGGTCATATCACGAAGGAGATTTCAGCTCTGGAGACCCTTGTGAGGAAGTGATTAGAGCCACCTGAGAGATTGATCACATAAGCGACCCTAGACCGTGACCTATATGTAAGACATAACCTGTTTAGGACACAAAAGCAATTCACCTACCCGTTGCATCATCACAAAAACTTTTTTCAAAAAAAAAAATCAAAATAATGAAAAACCATTTACTCCTTTTGCCCTTTACGTATATTCTATGTGACATGGTTAATGTTTCTCAAAATTTGAATCACCAAAATTTGCTTTTATTAACGCATGTAACATCTTTCTTTAATTCATCATACATCATCGTTACTTCAAAAAAAATATACAAAAAGAAATCCTCACATGCATGCTATTCATCTCATTTAGGTTTGCCGGGAATTGCAAAGGGCTCGAAAGTTTTGTCATAAGCAAGGCGATATGGGATCAAACTGTGAAGCAATCCAAACTCTGAACTACCCTATAGTAAAACAGCCTAATCTGACAAGTCTAAGGGAATGGGCTGGTCGATTGCCGCCCATCGAGCGCAGGTCTTTTGATAGAGCGTATGGGAAGATTATTATGTTACTACAATTGGACGTGCAAACAGAGGCCATTGCCGCTTTGAGCCAGTTCTACGACTCTTCATTAAGATGCTTCACCTTCAAAAATTTCCAGATAGCACCTACTCTGGAAGAATATACACAGATCTTCGGCTTTCCTCAACAAGACAATGGACCCTACCAGTATCAGGGACAATACTACACAGATGAGAAACTCGCCTCAATGTTACAAACCAGCAAAGAGAACTTGAAGCTCCGGAAGAAAAATCGAAATGGCATTGCAGGATTCCCACAAGAGTATCTGGAAAGCCAAATGAAATCCTTCGCCGACGCTAGAAATTGGGGTCCTTTTAAGCAGGTGTTAGCGTTGACTATCTTTGGCATTGTCCTATTTCCACGCCTTGAAAGATATGTAGACACAACAGCTATTGGTGTCTTCTTATCCTTCAAGGATGGAGAAAACCCACTCAATCCGATTCCAGCCATGCTTGCAGACACTTACTGTACTTTCACTCATTATAGTGAGCTAAGGGGGAAGAGGATATCTTGTTGCTTGCACGCCTTGTATGTTTGGCTTCTCACCCATGCTTTCGTTAACAAAGTCAGAGTAGAAGGCCCAATTGAAGACGCCAGAGGGTGTGATGTGAAGACAATGAACACTAGTGAATGGTTGCAAGTGCTGGGGGGCCTTCATGAATACAAGGTTCGTTGGCACCCATCATGGTGGAAAGATAGGCCTGAAGTGGTTTTTCAATGTGGAAGCTTCCAAAATGTCCCACTCATGGGAACAAGAGGATGCATAAATTACAACCCCTCTCTAACTCTAAGACAACTGGGGTACCCCATGCGAAATCCGCCCACCGAAGACATGTTAATCCCTTTTTACCTCCATGAGGGAAGCCCAAAAGAGGTTGACATGCTCCGGAAGATTTCTCAAGCGTGGAATATGGTCGTCCGCAAGGGACAAGAGCTTACTAAGAAGAGCGGCGATAAGGAAACCACCTTTCGTCAATGGCTCCAAAAGAGGATCCAAGACACCCGATTGCCTTACCAAAGTGCACTACGGGTTGAGGAAGAAATACCTGAACCTACCCTTCCCACTGTCGAAGATTTAGATAAGCTTAAAATGGCATTGTCAAAGGCCGAGGAAGAAAAGGAGGGCTTACAGGCAGAGTTAGAGAAAGTGCTCCTAAAAAACCAGAAGTTGGAAGAGGAGAACGCAAGTAAGTCAGTGGCCATGGAAGACAGCCGCAAGCAGCTCAAGATTGAACAAAAGGACAAACTAGAGGTTCAAAGGTACCTAAGAGGAGTGAAAGAGGAAATAAAACGTTGCAACCTGAAAATGGACCAAGCCATCGATGATGCATACAAGTGGAAAAAGTTATGGGAAGAATCAATGATTGCGGAAAAGACCGCACAGAGCCTGCTAATGGTATCAAAGAGAAAGTCCCGGATAATGGCAGCCGAGTTTGAAGAGCAAGTGAAAAGTATCAAGCAGGATAGAGATACCATTGAAGAGATGCTCCGAGAATACCAACAAGCCTTGAGAAGGGAGCAAGAAAAATCTGACGAGCTGCAGGACCACATCAGATATCAAGAAGAGGTTTACCACCAGTTAAAGACAGAAAGCATCTATTGGGAGAACCGCTTTGTGGAGTTGATCAGCAGGATAGAAAACCACGAAGCCTTCATAGAGTTGAAGAATGAAAGCTTGTACTGGAAAGACAGATTCTCAAAGTTGGCATGGCTGGCCAATCAAGCCATCACAGGAATCCCCAAACGTCTAAAGGAGGCTAACGCGGCAATGCACCCGTTTAACACCCCGGTCCAAGTTTCCGAATTCATGGAGTTTTGCGAGATTCTGATTGCCGAACTCCGGGAGAAGGCTGGCAGCACTACTAGTAGAAAAAGAGAGAGGAGTGGAAAAATGAAAGCCATATGTATTTGAGTGAAATTTAAAGAACATTGTACTTTCCTTTTCCGAAGTTTTATTTCCAAAATGTTGTACTTTCCTCCATCAATGAAGTTCGTTTGTCTCACATGCCGATCCTTTATCTTGAAAATATTGTGGAACTTTAATCTGAGACCAAACACACCCTTGATATTATTATCTTAATATTATAATAGTAAATTTAATTTTTGCTTGAATTAATACTCTTAGGTGTTGTTATCCTTTGTCTTATATAGTGGAAAAGGGGTACATACTGCCAAAACCAAACAGAGAAAAGAAGGGAAAGTAAAGAGAAAAAGGAAAGAGGATAAAAAGGTAAAGTTTCAAATTGCAAGCTAACCGTGAATTTTTGCATCCACTTGTAAAATTGGCTACTTTCCAACCCACTCCATCAACATTCCAATCACCTAATACACAAACAAATGACCAAAATATATACTTATATATCTATATATTAAACTATTGACCAAGCTAATTGATGATGTACAATTATGACCTTTTAATTTAAATGAAATTCTTGTGCTTCTATGACACAACTAGCTAGCATGAAGCCAGAAATGTCACTGAAAATCAGAGATGAGGTCAAGAAGCAATTCGACGCCGGGTTCTTAGCAGTGGCAAAATATCCTCAATGGGTAGCCAACATTGTCCCGGTCCCAAAGAAAGATGGAAAAGTTCGGATGTGCGTCGACTATCGAGATCTTAATAGAGCCAGCCCTAAAGATGGCTTCCCCTTGCCTCACATTGATGTCCTGGTAGATAGCACAGCGCAACACTCTTTGTTCTCTTTCATGGACGGATACTCCGGATATAATCAAATCAAGATGGCCCCAGAAGACATGGAGAAAACCACCTTCATCACTCTTTGGGGCACCTTCTGCTACAAAGTAATGCCATTCGGCCTAAAGAACGCCGGTGCCATGTACCAAAGGGCAATGGTGGCTTTATTCCATGATATGATGCATAAAGAGATTGAAGTCTACGTGGATGACATGATCGCAAAGTCCAAGACTGAAGAAGAACATGTTGTTAATCTGCAGAAACTATTTGAACGCCTAAGGAAGTTCAAACTCAGATTAAACCCCGCCAAATGCACTTTCGGTGTAAGATCAGGAAAGTTGTTGGGGTTCATAGTCAGTCAGAAGGGAATAGAGGTAGATCCAGACAAGGTACGAGCAATTCTTGAAATGCCAGCGCCTAAAACCGAAAGGGAAGTTCGTGGGTTCCTAGGAAGGTTGAACTACATCTCCAGATTCATATCCCAATTGACATCGACCTGCGAGCCAATCTTCAAATTGCTGTGCAAGAACCAAGAAACAAAGTGGAACGATAGGTGCCAGGAGGCCTTTGAAAAGATCAAGAGGTACCTCCAAAATCCACCGATTCTGATGCCACCGGTGCAGGGCAGACCCCTCATTCTATACTTAACAGTGCTAGACAACTCAATGGGTTGCGTACTGGGGCAACATGATGAGTTTGGAAGGAGAGAACATGCCATCTATTACCTCAGCAAGAAGTTCACCGAGTGCGAGACAAGATATTCATTGTAGGAAAAAACATGTTGCGCTTTGGCCTGGGCTGCACGTCGCCTGAGGCAGTATATGTTGAGCCACACGACTTGGTTGGTATCTAAAATGGATCCCATCAAGTACATTTTTGAAAAACCTGCACTCACAGGAAGAATCGCCCGCTGGCAAATGCTACTATCCGAATATGACCTTTTGTACGTCACTCAGAAAGCAATCAAAGGTAGTGCCTTAGCGGAATACTTGGCACATCAGCCCATTGAGGATTACCAATCAATGCAGTATGATTTTCCGGACGAAGATATAATGGCTTTGTTCGGAGAAGGAAAATCTCCAGACAATGAAAGGTGGAGGATGTCATTCGATGGCGCTTCTAATTTGTATGGGCACGGGATTGGAGCTGTGTTGATTTCTCCTGATAACCGCTTCATACCATTTACTGCTAGACTGAGCTTCTATTGCACCAATAACATTGCAGAATATGAAGCGTGTGTCCTAGGAATCAAAGCAGCCCTTGAATGGAAAGTCAAAAGACTCGATGTATATGGGGACTCAGCGCTAGTCATCCATCAGATAAAAGGTGACTGGGAAACCAGGGATCCCAAATTGATTCCTTATCATGATCACATCCAAAAGATGATTGAACGGTTCGAGGAGATCACTTTCCACCATCTCCCTCGCGAAGAAAACCAGTTGGCTGACGCTTTGGCGACTTTGTCATCAATGTTCAATATCAATAACAACAAAAGTCTGACATTCATCCGAATCCAGCATCGAGATCTACCGGCGCATCATTGTGTGGCAATCGAGGAAGAGCCTGATAGTAAGCCTTGGTATTATGATATCAAACACTATATCACAAATAGAGAATACCCTCCCGGTGCCACTGAGAATGATAAGAGAACACTTAGGAGGTTATCAATGGGTTTCTTCCTAAACGGGGAGGTGCTTTACAAAAGGAATCACGACATGATCCTCCTCAGATGTGTTGCAAAAGAAGAAGCAGAAAGAATTATGAAAGACGTCCATGAAGGCTCGTTCGGAACCCATTCTAGCGGGCACACCATGGCAAGAAAAATCCTAAGGGCCGGCTACTTCTGGTTGTCAATGGAGACCGACTGCTTTAACTACGTAAGAAAATGCCACAAGTGTCAAATCTACGCTGATAATATCCATGTGCCGCCTGCTTCTTTGAACGTCCTGACAGCACCATGGCCATTCTCAATGTGGGGAATGGACGTCATTGGTCCCATCGAACCTAAGGCATCAAACGGGCATCGCTTCATTCTTGTCGCTATCGATTATTTCACCAAATGGGTCGAGGCCGCTTCTTATGCCAGTGTAACCAAATCGGTAGTTGTCAAGTTCATAAAAAGAGATTTGATCTGCCGATACGGTCTGCCAAATAAAATCATCACAGACAATGGGACCAATCTGAACAACAAGATGATGAAAGAGTTGTGTGACGACTTCAAAATCCAACATCATAATTCCTCCCCGTACCGTCCAAAGATGAATGGGGCAGTCGAAGCTGCAAATAAGAACATAAAGAAGATCGTGCAAAAGATGGTGGTGACCTTCAAGGACTGGCATGAAATGTTACCTTTCGCTCTGCATGGGTACCGGACCTCTGTTCGCACGTCAACAGGGGCAACACCATTCTCACTAGTATACGGGATGGAAGCAGTTCTTCCCGTAGAAGTCGAAATACCCTCTCTGCGAGTGTTAATGGAAACCAAATTAGAGGAAGCAGAATGGGTTCAATCTCGATTTGATCAATTGAACCTCATCGAGGAAAAAAGAGTGGAAGCTTTGTGTCACGGGCAGTTGTATCAGCAAAGAATGAAGAAAGCTTATGACAAGAAAGTTCGACCCCGGCAGTTTCAAGAAGGAGATCTAGTGCTCAAGAAAATTTTGCCTATCCAAAAGGATTCCCGTGGAAAATGGACCCCAAATTACGAAGGGCCTTATGTGGTAAAGAAAGCATTCTCTGGAGGAGCCTTAATTCTCACAAAAATGGACGGTGAAGACCTCCCACTCCCAGTGAACTCAGATGCAGTTAAGAAGTACTATGCCTAAAGAAATATATGAAAAAAAGAGAAAGATGAGCCAAGCAAAAATGAGCTCGCTAGGTTGAAAACCCGAAAGGGCGGCCTAGGCAAAAATTAGAGCGACCTGGTGGATTGAAAACTCTAAAGAGCAGTCCAGGCAAAAATTAGGGTCAATGAGTTGGACTTGGAACAAATGCAAAGGCAATCCTCTGAAAGTTGGGTGATGGATGCTCAAGGTCATGTGTATGGGTGATTGGCATTGTTACCTCCAAGATACAAACAATCAAATGATGTGCTTTTTCTTGTTCTTCTTTCTTTTTAGTTTAAACTCTCAATGTAATTTTCAGCCAGTGTGACCTTCGGCACACTCGGTTTCCATTTGAATATTAAACTCTTTCTTCATTCTCTCACCTCCCTATTTACTTTGAAAAGATGTTTTATGGTGGATGATATTGAATTGCGGAACATGTGCATAATCGAAAGCATTATAATCATTGCGAAATTTCTAAAAATCACAAAAAAGAGATGATCTCCCATAAAAGGACAGATGCATAATCACTTCAGCAAATCTTAATAACCCGCACTTTGGCACCACTGCTTGAGGCAACCCTCGTATCCCACGTCAAGAGTCATGCGAGTTTGATGATGCCAGCAAAGTCAAAAAAGAGCAAAAGAGCAAGAAAAGAAAATGAAAAAAAAGAAAAAAGGGGCCAAGAACAAAAGCAAAAAAAAAAAAAAAACAAAATCATTCCACATTTCATCCATCATGTCATCAATTACTTAACTACATGCACGCATGCATCATTCATTGCAGGTGTCTGTTAAGGTAATTTTATTTTTGTGTCGTTAGCACCAATTCTTCAGACCCCCAGCGGTCCTTCAGAGCCCAGGCGCTCCTTCAGACCAACAATGGTCCTTCAATCCAGATCGCACGTCGCGTTTCTCGAGCAGCCGACGGATCATCCGGCCCCAGGCCCTTCAGACTAGCTGTGTCCGCCAAAAAAACACAGTGCACGTCCTTCGAGGTTATATCAGTTCCGGACCTGATTAACCCTATGGCCGCTCGAAAAGAGGCCACCCCCAGACCGTATCTCTAGTACCATAGCTAGAAGCGCTCCTTCAGACCCATTGGTCCTTCAGGCTTAGGCATGCCCCTCAGACCCCGACGGTCCCTCAGTCGAACTCAGGTCGATGCGCCAAGCATTGATTTTGAGCTAGACCTTCAGATCCCCAGCGGTCCCTTCAGAGCCCCAGTGCTCCTTCAGATCCCCAGCGATCCCCCAGAGCCCCAGTGCTCCCTATTTACTTTCTGTCTAAATCAACCCAGTTTTCATAGATTTTTCAAAACAAAAAAAAACCAAAATACCTCAGTCTGGGCAAAATTAGCGTCTTTTTTATCTTTATTTCTATTTTCCTCGAGAAATTCGGAATCCCTCCGATTTCCTAGCAAAATATAAATAAAGAGGGGCAGCTGTAATACCCTAATTTTGTCCTAACCAAAATGAGAAAATTTTATTTACTTTTGATAAAAATAATTATTTTATTTTTTTTTTATTTGCTATGAGTTTTAATCATCAAAAAAAATATTTTATTTAGAAGTGAAGAAATAAAAATAAGCAAAGAAGGAAGTGGGGGTCTATTAAAAAATAATAAGGTGCTGTCATGGAAACCCAACCCAGCAAAAATGGCTAGCCCAATTCGCATGACCCAACCCAACAAAAAAAAACCACTAACCCACAACCCACAACCCATAACCCAACTCATCACAAAACCCTAATTTCCCTCCTCCTAACCCTAATTCGACTACCCCCCTTTTACCCTAAAAGCCATCCACATTCAATCCCCCCTTAACCCAAAAATCAATCCACATTCACCCCTCTCTCTCTCCCTCAATATTCGACCCCACCCCCTTTTTTTCCTCCTTGAAAATTGCATTCTCCCTTCCACACTCCACCTCTCCTCTTTTCTCTCAATTCCACTTCCCCACACTTCCCACTTCCCCATTTTTCCTTTCCCAATACACTCAACCCCTCTCTTCTCTCCCCACTCCACGCCTCATCTCTCTCTCCCTCAATATTCGACCCCATCTCTCTCTCTCACACATAAACCATCATTCCCCTTCACCAACTACCTCCAAACCTTCACCCCTCCATCATATCAAATCCTTCTCAAGTCAGAAAAAAAATACTGTACAAGGCATGGTTGAAGTCAGAAGAAAACGAAGAAGGAAGAAAAAAAAAGAGCCTTTTTTTTTCTTTGTATAAATAGGGGGGAGGCCATGACTTTGAGACCACGGTTTTTAGAAGGGGAGGAAAGCATTTTTTCGAAGAAAAGGGACGGATTTTTCTCTTAGAAAAAAAAGGGGAAAAATCTTCTGAAGAAAAAACTAGGGTTTTCAAGGAGAGAAAGAATTTTTTTAGAGTTTCTTTTAGAAAAATCTTCTCTTCCCCTTCTTTTCTTCCCTCTTAGATTTTTTTTAGTTTAAAATTTTGTTGTATTGAGAGATCCGAAGAAGAAAGCTTGTTCCACAACAATTTTTGGATTTGTTCAAGGTACAAAATGTAATGATTCGTAGTATTGTTGCTTTTTTTTTTTGTAATTTTTTTAGTTATTGTAATTTTGTTCATATTATCATTGCCATTTTATTTTAATTATTGTTGTTCACGTTTTTAAAAAAATATTAGTTGCTGTTTTTATTTTTGTTGTTGTCACGTTTTTATATTAGTTGCTGTTTTTTTTATAAATATTAGTTATTGACTTTTTTATAAATATTAGTTGATGTTTTTATAAATATTGGTTGCTTTTTTCCTTGAACATATTATTGCTTTTTTTTTTAGTTTAGTTGCTGTTTTTATAGATATATATGTTGATTATTATTGATGTTTTTGATATTGCCATTTTCGGATTAAAAAAAAAAAGTAAAAAAAAAGTTGTTTTTTTTTTTAAAAATGGTTACTAATTTTCGGATTAAAAAAAAAAAAGAAAAAAAGAAAAAAAAAATGTTGTTTTTTTTTTAAAAATGGTTACTAATTTTCGGACTAATTTTCGGATTAAAAAAAGGTGATAAAAAAAATGTTGTTTTTTTAAAAAATGGTTACTAATTTTCGGATTTAAAATAAACCAAAAAAAAAGTGTTAAAAAATGTGTTCCTTTTTTTCTTATTTTCGGATTAAAAATAAACCTTTTTTTAAAAAAAATAAATATAAAAAATATTTTCTTAAAGGAAATGGTTACTAATGTCACTACCCCTTTCAAAAAAAATATATAATAACAAAAATCTTTTTTTCAAAAAAAAAAAGTAAAAAGACCCCTTTTTATTAAATAATAACTATGACCCCAAAAAAAAAACAAAAGAATTTTTCTCCATAATCCGTTTTCAAAACACCAGGCTCGTTTAGTCTAGGTTCCGTTTTTTAGAAAAAAAAGCGCTTCAAGAATCACGTGTTCTAGAGTAGAATAGTAAAAAAGAAATCAATCAACCGTTTTTTTAGCGTCAAAACGCTACTCGCACCCTCAACGGCTGTTTCTAGCGTCAAAACGCTATTCACACCTCCCTTTTTAATACAACTCCTTTATTATTTGCACCCCCCCTTTTATCACCTATTCCGCTTTTATTCACAACGTGATGCTTCCGAACCGTTCTTTTTTCTTTCTTTCGAATAATCAAATTCGCGTAAAAAATAGGTTGTTACTAGTGGTCACTCTGAGCCTTGCTTGTTTGACCGTTAGGACTAACCTTCTTTTTTTTCACAGCGGATTAGTAGCGGTGATCACTCTGAGGTTACTCGTTTGATCATCGCAAACATCCGCCTAAACTTTTTTTAGTTAATAAAGTACAAACATAATTCCGACTCCTTTCGTTTGAACGCTGTAAATACCTTCTTTTCCGAATAAGCCATTAATGACGACCACTCCGGATTCATCTGTTTGGTCACCATGAACGGTCTCTAGTTTTCCCAAACTTTTCAAAAAATAAAAAATACCAACACACAAATCTTTTCTAACCGAGAACTACGTAGCTTTGATTTCTCCATCGCACCCGGAGATACGTAGGAGCGGGGGCCCACTCCTGTCAAGCGCAAAAAAGCTAAAATTTTTATTAAGTCTTCCTTTCCGTTTTTTTTGCAAATAATAAAAAGGGTAAATTAAAATGTTTTCTTTAAACTAATTTTTCTACACATTAAATTAAAAGGTAACCTTTTTAGGATGTTGCGGGGTGCTAGTACCTTCCCCGCACTTAATCGACCCCCGAACCCAAAAACAAAGGTTTTTTCAATGTTTTCCTAAAAATAAATATTGATGGCGGCTCCATTGTTCAAAAGCAACGAAGGATCCCTCCTCCGGATTCTTCGGTCGCTACAGCGTGTAGAGGAAAAAACTGGTGGGTGGGAGTTAATAAGCAGTTTATTTTCATAGAATGATTTTAAAGAATGATTTTTTTTGGTCATGAAAGTGGGGTATTAATCCAGTCACAGTAACAATAAACATTAACAGATTAGTAAATGAAGGGGTACTTAGTAGTTTGGATTTTGCTGATTTCGAGACTTGTATAAATTGCATTATGGGTAAGCAAACTAACAAGTCTAAAAAGGGTGCGCATAGGAGCTCAAACCTATTGGAAATCATACATACAGATATTTGTTGTCCAGACATGGACGCAAGTAGTCCGAAATACTTCATCACCTTTATCGGTGATTATTCACGATATATGCATCTCTACTTACTTCGTTTAAAGGATGAAGCTTTGGAAGCCTTTAAAGTTTTTAAGGCTGAAGTAGAGAAACAATGTGGAAAACAAATTAAGATCGTGAGGTCTGATAGAGGTGGAGAATACTATGGTAGGTACACGGAGAATGGGCAAGCTGCCGGTCCATTTGCGAAGTTTCTTCAAGAGAATGGGATTGTTGCCCAATACACTATGTCTGGTTCTCCGGATCAAAGTGGTGTATCAAAAAGAAGAAACCGAACTTTAACGGACATGGTAAGAAGTATGAGGAGTAACACAAAACTTCCTCAATTCTTGTGGATTGAAGCACTAAAGACGGCGGCGTATATATTGAACCGAGTGCCAACCAAGGTTGTCTCAAAGACGCCTTTTGAGTTATTCAAAGGTTGGAAACCAAGTTTGCAACATATACGTGTTTCGGGATGTCTGTCTGAAGTGAGAATTTATAACC